>CM049596.1:13474296-13502806 GCA_026979955.1 Megalurothrips usitatus
GTGCATATATTCGAATATCATGCCATTAACAATATCAAAATTGGTGCAGCCTTCGAGATGCGATGGAGAACACACTAAAAAAATGATTGATCATCGCAGCCTCGCAACAGAGATACTGCGGTTTTTTTAAATTGCCTTTAGGCTCCTGCGGGCTTGCCTACCTAGCAAGGAGCCAACTATTGGACCGCGTTAACTCGGCCATTTTTGATCCGATTCCTGTCATAGGCACATTTCTGGGATAGAAATGTGTTCCCTCGTACAACTAATGCTCAAAAGGTGTTTGATGTATAAAATTGAACACTGCCCCTGTGATATTTGAACCGCAATCTCCAAAACCAATCAGGTAGAAAAGTCTGAATAAATGAAGTTTCTTGATCAAAAATGCTCTGGGTTGCACCTATGGAGATGGAGCACTGGTGCCCCAAAACCATAGGTGTTACCCACTTCCCCCAGGAAATAGAAGCTCAGACTAATCTGTCAAATCGTGTGCCTGTGTTTTGTCTGAAGCCCTCCTCATTCTGAAATGTATTGGTAAAGGTGCTGTAGTGGTCCTGCCAATTGAACTATCCTGGCAACATGACACTGGCCTAATTGTATTGTCCTGTAAGTCCTGTGCAGTAAGAACAGAAAGGTATTATTTTAAAAGTCATTAAGTTCTAATATAATTATATTTGGGGCTCAAAGTTTGCTTTGTGTGAGAGCTCACAGTATAACATCTCCCCTTATTCAGCAACTCATCCTAATCTAAGTCGAGTCAGCAACCGTGATATCATTACAGCATCAAGAGCTAAGCAATGACTTGCCTAATACACTCATTCTGAAGATGTTACTTAAAATGTTTTCTAGGGGTTCCATAAAGTGCATTTTAACATTTGCACAGAAAACAGGGTGGGTACATCAAAAGATGGATAAATATTTTTATTTATTCAAAAAGTACACCAAAACCATGAAGGCAAACAGGAAAAATTTTAACACTCGCAGGCAGCACACAGGCATGCCATATCCATATCTTCATACACCCTTCTCGACGGACCTATAACATAACAAAACAAAGAAAATTGTACAGTAGGTAATTTGCCTTATCAGACAGTATAAAATGCTTAGATTAAATATTTCCCAATTCAATGTGGATTTTCTCTTTTCCGAATGGAACTAAGTTAAATAATTTGGTAAAGGGATGTCAACCATTCCAAAGCATCACATTAAAATCAGTTTGGTGATAATTCAATGAACCGCTTCACGGATATTTTTTATCAACAGAAGAGAAGACGGCAACTTCCCCTGCCAAATCCCTTTTTGAAACGCTATCTGAAGTCGCCAACAAATATTACAGCTGAGTTCAAAACGCTTGATTTTAAAAGTTACAGTGACATACAATCAAGTTGTTTGCTCCAATGAACATGAAATTCTAGCTTACCAGTGCATCGAGTAGGTATGGTACTGAAATAAGGTTCCATTCAATTATGGCAGCCAGACACACAAGAGTAATCCTGTGAATCAAGGTGAAAGAATTAGTACAATTGGTTTGAGCTTCTGAAAAGTAGGGAGGCATGGAAAATTTTTGTTCATGATAAAATGGCAATGTTCAAAAATAAAACGAATATGTCTGCTAAAGAAGAGAAGCAGGCTCGGACTGGCCAGGACACTGGTATCATTGGTAAGACGTTGCAGACCAATTGATCACGCGGAGAGGGCTGCCACTGAATAATTCTGGTCGACAAGGTACCCTCCCGTGCCCCAGCACAATAATTTGGTAAATGCGTGAACAGTCTTACAGAAATAAAATGAAACATGACAGCTAACTGAGTGAAATGTGACCACTCCTTTGTAAGGAGTAGGCACTCGATTCCTGTGTTGCGCAAAAAACAATAGCGTTGGAAACTGTTCTTCTAGAAGCCTCCCGTGCCCTCAGCTATCTCAGGTTGTTTTTCAATACATTTGCGATGGAGAAATACAGCCACGAACAACAATTTTTGGCGAAGAGCCTCACCCAAGTCCTCCACCATCTGACGACTACTCCTAAGATCATCCAAGGGAACATTAAACCTAAACCTCCTTGCTTTCTCAAATTCTTCCCCAGGATGAAGACACCAGTTACAACTAAAAGCACCCCTGTGCATGTGGATGCCTTGAACTTCCCCCCTTGCTCCTGTGTCAACACAACATCCTTTCAAAAAAGCTCTAAAGTGTACTGCAGGTTCCTCACCAAAAGAAATGTGAAAGCCAGGATCAGAAAGACTGTTAATATGTTTGGAGATAGGTTCCAAAAATAGATTCATATCAGCCTTCTTGTTGCCAAACCACAAGCCTACAACCATCAAATTTTTCATTTTACTCACAATCAGAAGTTCATTAACCATGACAACACAGGGCCAAATTGAACATTTGCTGGACTTAAAAAGAGGAGAACCATCAACACAAATAGTCAAAGTTATAATCTTACACAAGTCATTAAAATCTAGAGAACCAACAAATTTCTGATATTCACTCCCATTATAAATATCATACATCTCTATTGGTAAAACTCTTTGGGTCTTTGAGTTGACCCCTCAAATTGTCATTCTTAGACAAAAACTCTAATTGATAAGGGAAATCAAGAGTTACAAAATAAGACTCCTTTTTTAAAACATTCATAGGGTTCACATGTTGACACCTAAAATTCCTGCATAGAACAGGATTTTTCTGGTTTTGGAAGTTAACCTCAGGTAGAGGGTTTGAACATTTAGTGCAAAAGAAATAGTAATGCATTCCTTTGTCACAAAATAAAAGCTGGTCTAAAATATATCGAGAGTCACCAAATACCCTTTCACCGAACAAACTGTTAACAAATTTAAAAAGATTTGCGGTTTCCGAATGGTTCCAGTTATGATGTGATGCTAGTGTCAGCGCATTAAGGAGAGCCTCTCCATGTGTGGCAGTGATGGTTGGTTCTATAGGCATTTTCAGTTTCTCTTCTCTTCAAACGTTGAAATGGCTCTCCAACATTGGGTTGTCCGGCCTAAAAATATAGTAAAACATCTTTAAAACTCCCATGAATAGAAATAAGAGGAGAATGGCAACAAAATGGCACCACACTATTGGAATAATACCTGAAAGGGATATTCATTCACACAAACTTTATTTGGATTATCCAGTAATGCTGTATTAGGTTCTGGAATTTTGAGTCGTCTTCTAACGATCGCCACGGCCAAACCGTTCGACATGTTGACTTCAAATTTTGAGAGGAAGTAGTCAAAGGTCCGATCTTACCACCGATAGGTTAAAAAAAAATTATGAACCACTCTGACATATCTAAAAATGACCGAGACTTTGCGCTACGATAGCTCTCTTCTCCGAACACGGAAAAATTATTTGAATCCAACGATCTCTAGTCCGTTCCTTCTTCTATTCAGTGGTACTCGTCCGAGCTCGCTGCGGTCAACGGTGTGGCGTCAATCTTGATCCTACGAACCCTCTGCACGGGTCAATTTGGACACTTTTGAGAACGGCGCGAAAGTTGGGGTGAATGTTTCAGCGACCAAGCTGTGTGTGCCGCCCCCGCACTGCCTCCCCCGCCCCGCTGGCCCTTCGCATGTGCTTCACGGTATAATAGGAGGGGACAGCGGGTCGTGCGGTGCGAGGTGCCCCCCGCCGTGCCGGTGCCCCGGGCGTCCCATTGTAAGGCAGGCAAAGCCGCCAGTCCAATCTTGAACTTTTTAGACGTTCTGATGTACATCTCTCGCAATTCTACCATATTATCGTACACAACGAGACGAGCAAAATGGCGTTTGGCAGTCATTTCTAACTTACTCCGTTCAGAAGTTAAGCGAAATTTTGGTTCCGGCTAAAATATGATAAAAATTGCCAGAGAGCGAACGACACAAGATACAAACACCTGACAAACGCCATTCGGTTTGTTTTGAAACTGCTAAAAAAATAAGCCATTGCTGAACCATGTCTGAACTTCGGTTCAAAATATTCTCTTCCGAAGAGTGGCCCTTTTTTTGTGCGCAAGAGGACCCGGCCCGGGCCCGCCCCGGCCAGGCCTCCCTGCGTTGGGTAGCCCGGGCGGCTAGGCCAGACAAAAGGCACATGGCTGGTGGATGAGGTGTTGTGGGGGAGGGCCGGCCGCCGGGGGCTCGGTATACTTCATTCCAAAGGTGTCCAGAGCGCACTACTGAGAGCGTTCAAATTGACCCGTGCAGAGGGTTCGTAGGATCAAGATTGACGCCACACCGTTGACCGCAGCGAGCTCGGACGAGTACCACTGAATAGAAGAAGGAACGGACTAGAGATCGTTGGATTCAAATAATTTTTCCGTGTCCGGAGAAGAGAGCTATCGTAGCGCAAAGTCTCGGTCATTTTTAGGTATGTCAGAGTGGTTCAAAAAATTATTTGAACAAGCCGATATTGAGTTTGAACCTTTAACTGCTTCCTCAGCAAATTTGAAGTCGATACCTCAAACGGTTTGGACGTGGCGATCGTCAGAAGGCGCCTCAAAACCGGCCCGAAGAGGCCGAAAACAGCTCTCCATCTATGTTGCTGAAGTTGGAGGTGATAGATGCATTGTCATCTTCAGGTACAACGTTTCCAGCCTGAAACATGTGGAATCAGCACTTTAATACCAGAAAGAAAAAAAGGTTGTTATGTCACATGTAGAAGTGCTGATCTCACAACTTACTTCAATCTCTGGCACCAGGTCTGAGGCAAGCAGACAGATTGCAGAAGGCATAGAAATATCTGCTTTGTCGCCATCATCTGCTACATTTATTGAAGCGTTTTCAGCCTGAAAAACGGATGCATTTTAGTACCATCTATTAAAAATTTAATTTTCACAAAAGAGTGAGGGTAATAGGGGGACCATACTTTTTTACACTCCATTGGGAAGTAAACCCTCACAACACTCACATCGTTCTCCTGCATCGATTGGTCAAAAGAACATATAGAGGCCGCTGAAACATTTGCTGTGGAGCCATCGTCTTCTACATTAAATAAAGTGTTTTCAACCTGAAAAACGGATTACAGGATTGTTGGGCCACCTCTAAAACTTTGCCTAGTCACACAAAACTGAGGAAATGAGAAATTTTTAGATGCAATTGGGAACTAAATCCTCACAATACTCACATCATTCTCCTGCATCGATTGGTCAAAAAAACATTTGCCGCCGAAACATTTGCTATGGGGCCATCATCTACTTCATTTATTGAAAGGTTTCTGATCTGATGGGTTACAGTGTACATAAGTCAGTTCTAAAAAATTAACCATCCACAAAACCATTGGTAATTTAGCTCTCATTACTCACTTCATTATGCATTGGCTGGTTTGGAGGCAGAAGGAATATGGAAGCCATCGATAAATCTGCCGTGTCATCTGCATCAGATGTATTCCCAAGCTATAACAGAAACCAACTAATAAACATCAAAAAAAAAGTAACCAAAATATTTGTAGAGAAATCTTAGATGAGAGCAACAGAGCCAAGAAATTTGCCTTACCAGTGATTGATGTTGCACAGTATCAACCACATCCTGTACAGAAACATGCAGCACTTCACGTTCAGGCTCAGCTTCCTGAAATATGCAAAACAAATCTGTGGCGAAATCAAAAGTAATACACACGTTCCTTATCTGGCTTTACGGTTTGAGTTCTCTGGCAAAATATTAAGTTATAGTGTACGAGTGAAGAATAATATAACAGGAATATAAGAACTTTAGTGGAAACATTTCGATTGGCCAGTAACATGAAGTAGAAACTTTCCTCGGTCCAAACTGTATTCTGAAACACACTAAGCTTGAGTCTACCTCCTGATATGCGGTGAAATGTTTTGCAAAGATAGTCCCTGAGGAAATAAATAAAAATCTATGGGTCATCTACTCACCTGATTTCCAATAGTTTGTTGTGAGTCAAGAGTCTGTCGAGGAATCTTCAATGCATTCCCAGTTTCATCTCTCTCGTAATATGACTTGTATCGTCCTCTACTGCGCTTCCTGCTGTCATCTTCATCCAATCTGAAGTAAAACAAATAGAACATGTCAGAAAGCTAAAAACAGGAAAAATAAGAGAGAAGAGTCCAAAGTTATGAAACATTAGGGTACTCCGGTGCTCACACCCTTTCCCTCACTTCACTTTCACTACCACAAAACACAAAGTGCAAACTTCACTCTTCCACGGCAGGTGATGAAAAACTCTTTTAAAAAATTGGTGACACAGCTACGTTACATACAGAGATCCACTGTAATCAGATATCCCACTCCAACTAACCAAATGCTCTTGCACTAGGAAGCAGGTACATAGACTGAGAAATGATTTTAACATACTACTGAATTCTGCTAGTATGAGCACAGAAGTCAATGTCTTATGGAGTGTGTTGAAAGCCGACTGACTATATGAATGATTGAACTTAAGTAAATGTTTTTCATCAGAAGAGTTCAAACACTTCCAACAATAAAATACTTCAATACAGCAAGCAATACATGAAAATTAACAGTAACGCTGGGTTAGGCGTCTCAGTGACTCGAACAGAATTGAAATCTCCCAACTTCTCTTTCCTCCTCCGGGCGCCGTGTGCGTAGAGGGCCTGGAACAGCACAGGCTCTGTACGTGTACGATGCACGTCGACGATGCAAATCCCCCCAAGGTCTAACTCCCCGCGACCACAACAAATAATTACTGCAGCTGCGGAACCGACGAGCATATGGGCGTGCACGGCGCAGGTGCGATGTGACGTCAGGTCACGTGGTCGCAACGACCAATCACAGCCTTGAAGAAAGGTGGGAAGACGGCACGGGCATTCAAAACACACAAGTCGAGATTCTCTCGTTTACGACCAATTACTGCTTCTGAAACGAAATCGTGACTTGGTAAACCAAGATTATACCAGAAAGCTTCACGAGCAAGCAGTTTTGACAGGCGCTGCTCATCCTATACGGAGAAAACGCCTCCGAAAGGAAATGCCACTGATTCACCGATCAGGTCGGGGTGGATCCGTGCGTCGCAGCTCGAGCCAAAACCATGTTTGCGCGTCAAGAAGGAATTTGTAGGTTTACGTATTACAAAAGAACGGCTACACGTATCGATCTAATCTTCCAGAGAACTGAAGAGGGGCGTATAAGGGACCACTTCTAAAAAAATGATTGATCATCGCAGCCTCGCAACAGAGATACTGTTGTTTTTTAAATTGCCTTTAGGCTCCTGCGGGCTTGCCTACCTAGCAAGGAGCCAACTATTGGACCGCGTTAACTCGGCCATTTTTGATCCGATTCCTGTCATAGGCACATTTCTGGGATAGAAATGTGTTCCCTCGTACAACTAATGCTCAAAAGGTGTTTGATGTATAAAATTGAACACTGCCCCTGTGATATTTGAACCGCAATCTCCAAAACCAATCAGGTAGAAAAGTCTGAATAAATGAAGTTTCTTGATCAAAAATGCTCTGGGTTGCACCTATGGAGATGGAGCACTGGTGCCCCAAAACCATAGGTGTTACCCACTTCCCCCAGGAAATAGAAGCTCAGACTAATCTGTCAAATCGTGTGCCTGTGTTTTGTCTGAAGCCCTCCTCATTCTGAAATGTATTGGTAAAGGTGCTGTAGTGGTCCTGCCAATTGAACTATCCTGGCAACATGACACTGGCCTAATTGTATTGTCCTGTAAGTCCTGTGCAGTAAGAACAGAAAGGTATTATTTTAAAAGTCATTAAGTTCTAATATAATTATATTTGGGGCTCAAAGTTTGCTTTGTGTGAGAGCTCACAGTATAACATCTCCCCTTATTCAGCAACTCATCCTAATCTAAGTCGAGTCAGCAACCGTGATATCATTACAGCATCAAGAGCTAAGCAATGACTTGCCTAATACACTCATTCTGAAGATGTTACTTAAAATGTTTTCTAGGGGTTCCATAAAGTGCATTTTAACATTTGCACAGAAAACAGGGTGGGTACATCAAAAGATGGATAAATATTTTTATTTATTCAAAAAGTACACCAAAACCATGAAGGCAAACAGGAAAAATTTTAACACTCGCAGGCAGCACACAGGCATGCCATAATGCCTGGCATGGCGTAATTATAAATAATGACCCATTGCTTTGGGTTGAGATGTATTGATCATTAATGTTTCTGTTTCCCAACAATTTTCAGATGTTCGGTCTTCTTCACCGGGCACACATTCTCCTGAAACCAAGCGCTCTGACAGTAAGGACTAGATACTATGGTTGGAGGATTTTGATACAACTAAACTGAGAAATTTGTACCCCTAATTTTCCAATACATTCCAGAATTTGTCACTTCTACACCAAAGAACCCTGTGTCCGCTTTCAACTAGCGACTTGGACCTAATCAGGAGTCAAATGTGTCTGCTTCAGATCACCGAGCTGCTTGTAAAGAGGAGACTAAGGGCCCTAAAGCCAAAAAAAAGGGTACTTTATTCAGTTTCCTAAATTCTTGTGTTTATGTTTCTGCAGTGAGATGACAGGGTATGTGCTTTTCTTCTAGTTCCGCTCATCAAAGATCAAGGTGTTGATGGGGTAGCCAATGAACTGGCCAAAAATAAAGATGAATTAATGGACAAAAGCCAGAAGTTGCCTGTAGATGACCAGGGAATGGTAAGAGCACATTAGGTTGTGTGTAAGCCGTATATTGTGTGCAATTGTTTACACTTTATGACATCTTTAAAAATTTCAGTAATCAATTTTTTTTTTACCTTTCTGTTTCAGTTTCATATTAACAATACAAATGTAAATGGAAAAATGCTGGCACAAAATTTACGGAAACACCATGGCTCAAACCTGGGTCTGATGCCCGTAATCTAACAACTTTAATGTGGACGCCCACGGAGAGGCGAGGGCGCTCTCTCCAGGGCAGGGCGTCAAATCGCTTTAAGGACGCCACTCCCAAAGCCCAGGCTTCACCAGCCAAACTGGAAGTTATCCTTGGTGAGTGTTAGGCAAGTTTATGGTCAAGGTTTATTTTATCTCTTCATCTATTTGGTTTTATATCGCCCTGTAGGTGCAGTGAAATTCGCACTGAGGGACTTGCAGGGAATGCCAGAGGGAGACAGTATGGAGACCATTTTGAAGCAGCAAAGAACAATTGCTGGGAACAGGCTCAACCAGGAAGATCAGAAAGTAAGCTTTAATGAAACTGTCTCCCGCCATTTTTATCGTTCTTCTCTATTATCGAAATTAATCTCCCTTTTCTTTTGATCAGCTCAAGAGGAACAAAACTAAGGATGAAGAAGGAAGTTATGATGGTAGAAAATGACTTTTGGACTTTTATTAATTAATTTAATTGGTTTAACTCTCTTGTTTTAACATTCAACTACCTAAAGGTAGAAATGTTTTATTTTGTATACCTGCTTTGTGTTCGTTAGAAATTTTAGGTTTCATTTTAGCTTTGTTCTTTAAGTAAATTTGGATCCAACACCGGTTTTCCTTTTTTATTGTTTTGGATTACACCATCAGCCAAGAGAATTATTTTTGCTTTCAAAGGATCTGTCCCCAGGTATTCTGCAATTCAAGCAGTTGCCTAATGAGCATCTTCATAGGCACCTCACAATGTATGGATGCATCCGGCTGCTTAGGGGAGAAGGACCGGCAAACATTTGTAAGAGCCCCCTCAGCTTCTTGTGAGTCACCATTCAGCACACATTGCCCATTTGTGTACTGTGCCGTGCTGTACCGGGTGTCCGGGCAGGTGCAGCGCAGAAGAATGGGTTGCCTATCAGCGCCTTACGGACGAACGTACAGCGCATGTAATGGCGCCCGTAAGGCGATAGGCAAACCGCACAACTGCGCTCACTGGCCCGGATCACACATGGTACCGGTGCAATTTTTACTCGCGCCCCGGAGCGCCACTCGTGCTTTCTGAATGCAGCCGTACTCTCGTGTCACCTGAGTGCGAATCCCAGTCTGAACGCGGATGCACTTAGATGCTAAGAGTGCAAGTGTGCACTCAAGGTCCGCAGAGTGCAAGTGTTCACTCAGGGTCCGCAGAGTGCACGCGCAGCACTACTGCAGTTCCTGAGTACGCGCTCCTAAGTGTGGACTTTCTGAGAACGTAGTACACACACGTTCCAGAGTCTACGCGCACTCTAAAAAAGTGCCGAAAATCTGATAGAAACCTCTCACTCTGAACTCTGAAAATGCACTGAGGAATTTTCTGAGTCCGCGCACTTCAGAAGGTGCGCGGACTCAGAAAATTCCTCAGTGCATTTTCAGCAGTGGAGGTAGGGATGGGCCACCCAGCAATACATCGAAGCGTGTTCTTGCCTATGTGCCAGGCGGTCAATACCACGGTTAAAACCGGACGCAATACTTGTGATTTATAAGAGGGGGGGGGGGGGGGGAGAGCACTGAACAGTTAAAAAACACGGTCCAGTTGCTCACTTTCTTTTTATATACCCCCCCCCCCCCCCGCTGTTAAGTATGTTAGCGAACTTGCAACAAATCAATGATGCTATTTTACCAAAATCTAAAAACAGCGCCAGGTATAGAAGGTGAAATTGCAATAAAAACAAGCCATTTGGCAACAGGGTCCGATCGGAACAAAAGCAATTACAGAGTACAATTACTATGTAGTTTGGCGGTACAAACGGAGATAGTGCGAGGCCATTTTTTATGCACAGCGGGAGCGCGGTTGATATCTATTCTCCAAAAATATCTCCAATACTATCTAAATATATTTCCAAAATACTCTACAAATATCTTCAATATATCAATTAAAAATATCGATATATCGCCATATCGGTTTGCAAGCCTTATCGATATATCAATATCAAAATATAGGGAGAAAATATCGATACTTTGATAATATTGATACGTATCGTGCATCCCTACTCGCTAACACAGGAACACAGAAGCAGAGGTACATGAACGCAATACAAAGTACAAGGAAATGATTAGAACCCAGGAATTCAGACTCACCGGCGAGCCGTGCTGCCACTGAGCCACCGAGGCACACTGGGGAGAAACGCGCCTGGACCCCAAATTGTTCAATTTTAACCCTAAAGATTGTTTATAGGCAAATCGAAGTGGGTTGTAAACCTATGCATTATGCCTCTGGACTATCTCAGGGCCGAAAACATCCCCACAGAAACGCATTAACGGACTCAGATTCGTTTACTTTCGGCACATGCCGTCTATTTTAGGGTACAAAATAAGGGTGTTCGAAAGTTTTCAATATCTCCACTCCACACTAAGACTCGAAAATGGGCTGCGGGCCATTTTTTTTTCTAAATACTATTAGGAGTAACTCCACAAATTTTGGTGCTTTTAACACAATTTGCAAGGTCTTTATGAAAAATCCAGTGTACAATGCAGACCATGTGCGATACGATGTATGGTAAAACGTGTATACGTTGATATTGTCCACACACACTGGACCTACGACCATCCCCTAATTTTGGAGGGGTGGGGGAATAATATTTTGTGTTGTTACAAGGGGTGTAAATTCTGTAATGGTGCACTGTAGCCTACCATTCAGCTTTCTCTCAAACTCAAAGAATATTAGGGAAAGAAGGAAGGCCCAAGAATTCTTTAGATCAGAGATAGGTCGACCACCTAGCACTTACTTGTAGCCGAAGCTGCCGGGTCGGGAGCCGGGAAACGTCTGCCTGCGTTTCGCTCCCGCTCCGTCGGTGAGGCCGGCCGAGGGGAATCCGCTGACGCGCGTGATTTTGCATCGCGGCTTGGGGAAGGCGCAGCGCGCCAGATTCAAAGCTGCGCGCTTGCGCTTCCCTGACAGGGGGTAGTTTTTGAGTTAGGAGTCGTAGAATTTCGAAATTGATCGCAAAGGGTAGCAGAGGGTTCAAGGGTGTCAAAAACACACAGCGCATCTCAAAGCGACACCATGGAAGTGTAATAAAATCAAAAAAAAATCTGAAAAATCAGTCATGTTTTCACTGTCACTTGCTGACACGGAGTTCCAGCTCTCTAGGTCTACTAGCAACGGAATGGCGGACCAAGGGGCAATTGCCCATTTTGGCTGATCGATAGCGACCGACTGGGTCAAATGTTTTGTCTGTCTGTTTGTCTGTCGGTCTGTTTGTTTGACCGCGCGATATCTCGAGAACGGTTTGACGTAGAAAGCTCAAATCTGGACCACATCTTTCTTGCATCATACCAGAGTCAACCTCCCCTTGCGGCCACCGCAGCCCAAGCGGTTTCTTAGATAATTTTCACATATGTCCAAAATTTTAAATCCGCCGGTTGGGTAAAGTCGGTATGCGCCATGCGCCTGTCGTTGAGGGGCGGATCATTGACGCAAGTGGATTACGATCGGTTTGGTTAGGTTAGTAGGGGTCAGGGTAGGTTAGGTTCAGGCAGGTAAGGGTAGGTTGCGTCTGCTTAAGCGGCATTAATGAGGAAAGGCCGACGTTCGGAAGCGAGAACATCAGCGTAGTTGCGACCGTGCGGAGAGAGTGACGCCCGCAGGGCGTCTGACTGACTCGCCCCGCAGGGTCCTTATCGTCAAGTGGCACCCGCCGGCAGGCCAAGGTAGGCCTGCGCCAGGCGTGGAATGGTGGAACAGTGATTCGCGATGAGCGTAGCCTGTTACGCCACGACGCGGTCTGGCCTACGCCTACCTTGTATTAGAGGATAGCGCTACGATGTGTTTTCTTTATTTTATCGCAGCTATGAAAAAGTCAAATTTGCTAATCACATATGCTTGATAAATAGACGTCGGACTTATAAAATAACGTTATTTTACGAAGTTTCTTTGATTAATTTAGTTTCCTCAAAAAGTCGTTTAAAAACGTCAATTCCCTGCAGTCCAGAGGCCTCGAAGCATTCTAGTGGAATTCAGGTGTTTCCAAGCTGCCGAAAACCTAGACGCGAGGTACAGTGTGTCCCATAATTGTTACAAACTGTACCTCAGTTATGCTATGTTTAAAATCGAAACGTGTCATGGGACAAAATTGTCCCGTGACATATAGTGTGTGACCTAACTACTGCAGTTTGTAACCATACCAGCGGAGTTCTGAAGCCCGCCGGTGTGGCCTGGGTGCTGCAGCGCGCTTGGTCCGCCTTCCGGGGCACCACACTGCTGGCGTCTCGGCGTCTCGGCGGGGCTACGCCGTGCTGGCCGTGGCCGACGCCAGTCTGCTGCTCGTACTAGCGGGCGTCATCTTCGCCGTGGTGCTGGAGAGCCTGCCTGTTGCCGACCGCCGGATGCTCCGCGAGCGTGAGTCTTTAGAAGTAGCTGCGCAGTCAGTATGCCGCAAGGAGCACCCAGAGAAATCAATTCGCGGAAGAAGCACTGTAAATCCTGGGGCGACCTTGTGTCCCCAATTTCGTCGCTTTCCAGAGAGCGACGCTAAAATTCGTCACTCTTTTCGAGCAATGTTTCTGAATAATGGTGCTCTAAAAGAGCGATGCTACGAAAATGTCGCTCTTTTACAGCGACGTGCGTCGCTCAGTGAGTGCAAGTGTTCACTCAGGGTCCGCAGAGTGCACGCGCAGCACTACTGCAGTTCCTGAGTACGCGCTCCTAAGTGTGGACTTTCTGAGAACGTAGTACACACACGTTCCAGAGTCTACGCGCACTCTAAAAAAGTGCCGAAAATCTGATAGAAACCTCTCACTCTGAACTCTGAACTCTGAGGTGATGGAGAGTGCGCGGACTCAGAAAATTCCTCAGTGCATTTTCAGCAGTGGAGGTAGGGATAGGCCACCCAGCAATACTTTGAAGCGTGTTCTTGCCTATGTGCCAGGCGGTTAATACCACGGTTAAAACCGGACGCATTTCTTGTGATTTATAAGAGGGGGGGGGGGGGGGAGAGCACTGAACAGTTAAAAAACACGGTCCAGTTGCTCACTTTTTTTTTATATACCCCCCCCCCCCCCGCTGTTAAGTATGCTAGCGAACTTGCAACAAATCAATGATGCTATTTTACCAAAATCTAAAAACAGCGCCAGGTATAGAAGGTGAAATTGCAATAAAAACAAGCCATTTGGCAACAGGGTCCGATCGGAACAAGAGCAATTACAGAGTACAATTACTATGTAGTTTGGCGGTACAAACGGAGATAGTGCGAGGCCATTTTTTATGCACAGCGGGAGCGCGGTTGATATCTTTTCTCCAAAAATATCTCCAATACTATCTAAATATATTTCCAAAATACTCTACAAATATCTTCAATATATCAATTAAAAATATCGATATATCGCCATATCGGTTTGCAAGCCTTATCGATATATCAATATCAAAATATAGGGAGAAAATATCGATACTTTGATAATATTGATACGTATCGTGCATCCCTACTCGCTAACACAGGAACACAGAAGCAGAGGTACATGAACGCAATACAAAGTACAAGGAAATGATTAGAACCCAGGAATTCAGACTCACCGGCGAGCCGGCTGAGCCACCGAGGCACACTGGGGAGAAACGCGCCTGGACCCCAAATTGTTCAATTTTAACCCTAAAGATTGTTTATAGGCAAATCGAAGTGGGTTGTAAACCTATGCATTATGCCTCTGGACTATCTCAGGGCCGAAAACATCCCCACAGAAATGCGCACATTTGCTGCCACGCCAGGATCAGGTGGCTGCGAGGACGTGAACACCCATTTCACATTTCCTCGAGCCCGGCATGTGGCTGTGCGTTATTGAGACCGGGCCGACAGGGAGGAGTCGAACACGCCATGGCCGGGGTCGTACCGAGAACTAGATCGGTGCGTCGGTGGCCGCGCAGGACCGCACCGATCACGCTACATATTAACATTATTTGATTTTGAAATCGGCGACCCCTTTCATTACCCCCCTGATGAGATCAAAACGCAGTGACACAAGACTTTGACCTCATCACCTCCTCTAACCTAAGCTTTATCTAACACAACATATTTACACACAGGAAATGAACACAATGCTATATACATACTGGATTGACATAAAAATACAAAATTACATAGTTACAGAGTGTATAGACAAGTAAAATACAAACTTCAACACAGACAGACACATCTTACTCTACGATTTGTACAATACTTGGCAGTATTTACAGGGATCATTTTTTGGTGACCGTGACACAAACAGTAAGAACATAGAACTTTTAGCTACACTGCATCGGTACTCCTCCGCCGATAACTTAGTGCCACATACACGGGGTTCAGGGTGAGCGATACTTTACTAGCATCTATTTCCGAGTCAGTCACACCCTTTTGACGTGCCTTTCCTGCCCTCGCGTCCCTGCGTTCCCCAGGATCAGTTTTCCCATCGCCCGCCTTCTGTCCGCGATTGTCCCTTTTTTTACTAAGCTCTTCCAGCGTCCCGGAAGATCGTTCAATAGTCAGGCCCGTCCCTAGCGACACTGCAGGCCGGTTGCGTTCAAGTCGCGATCGAACCAGAACTCGTCCGTAGTCGCCCGCTGTTACTCCAGATGCATCCTGGTCAATGACCCCCCCAGTCCCCACCCCCCATCCCTGGCCGTGGCCAATGACCCCCCCACCCCCCCATCCCCGAGCCCGCCGGCTCCTCCCCCGTGTCGTCTGCCTATTTACATACTTTCCCTTTCTGACCTACTTAAACCGCCCACGTCTGCTCCCCCATCGGCGTCACAACACACACGGTCGTCTCCAGCTGGCCACTCTCGCTTTTGTATGGCCGCAGATTCGTCACGTTGTGCGTTCCCTCGTCCTTGTGGCTCCGTGGGTCAACGAGCCGATAAGCATTTGGGGCGACTTCTCGCACCACTCGCAGCGGCCCGCGGTACAGCAGGAAGAACTTCTTGGCCTCCCGCTCTTCTTTGTCCGACTGGTAGCAAGTGCGTAGCAGGACCTCATCGCCGGGCTGGTACCGAGTTGCCCTTCCCTGCTGGTCGTGCTTGCGCTGTCGCTGCTCGGCCTTCTCCCTCGACAGGGCGGTCGCTCGGCGCAGAGCCTGCTCCCAGGAGATGCTGGTCACTGGAGGCGGCCTTGGCAAGGACTTCGCCCACAGGCGTTCGGGATGTCGGCCGTGCTGCAGGAAGTACGGAGTGGTGCCGATCGAGTCGTGATGCGTGGTGTTAATCCAGTTAGCGATGTTGGGCAGGAGTCGCGGCCACCGCGTGTGCATGTCGTGGCAGTGCACGCGGAACATCTGGCCCAGGGTTTTCATGACTCGCTCGGCCGGGTTGGATTGCGGGTGCCTGATCGACGAATACCGGACAGCCACCCCTTCTTCCGCAAGGCCATCCACCCACCGGCGCGCGGTGTACTGCGGGCCGTGGTCACTGAGGATGGTCTTCATGCGGCCCAGCGTCGGGATGTAGTCCTGGCGCACGCGCCGGACCATGCTGGCCGCGGTGGCGCGCTGCAGGGCGTACAGGGTCACGTATCTGGTACACATGTCCATGAGCACCGTGATGTGCTGCACTCGCCCGGGGCCGATCGGTAGTGGTCCGTAGATGTCGGTCACCACCAGGTCGCCTGGCCGCTCTGCCTGCTTCGAGGCCTGGTTCCCTTCATGGCGCTGGTGATAGTGCTTCGCCCGCTGGCAGAGGTCACAGGCCGCGGTCACTCTCTTCACGTCCTTCTCGAGCCCCCGCCAGGTGACGCGCTCTCGGAGCAGGGCGATGACCTTCTTGGCCCCGAAGTGCCCCACTGCCTCGTGGGCCTCCCTGGCCACCGTGGCCTGCAGGCTCTTCGGGATCACGGCCTTCCAGACCTCCTCCGCGTCGTCGCGGCGGAACAGCACCCCGTCCAGCAGCAGGTGCTTGGCCGCCAGGCGCTCCTGACGCGGGGACGCCGGCGCTGTTGTTGGGCTGGCGCTCCCCTCCAGGGCGTCCCTGATGGCTCGCACTTCCGGGTCTTCCTCTTGCTTTTGCGGCAGCGTCTTCATGGTGGCCTTCAGGGGGTGGGCCGCGTCGACGGCCACCCTGGCGATGACAATGCCGTCGGTCAGATCGCGCTCCGGGCCCCGCTCTTCCGACACCGGGTACACTCAGCACGTCGGCAGCGACGTTCTCCTTGCCGGGGATGTGGCGCAACTCCAGCCGGAACTGCTGCATGTACATCGCCCAGCGCGCTAGCAGAGCGGATTGCAGCCGGCAGCGGGACAGGAACGAGACCGACTTGTTGTCCGTCTCCAGCACAATTTTTGAGCCCAGGATGAGACCCCTCCATTTGCTTAGTACGAATACACAGGCCAGGCATTCCCTCTCGCAGATGTTGTAGCGAAGTTCAGGCCCCTTCAGGGTTCGGCTGGCAAATGCCAGGACGTACTCCATTCCGTCCGCGCCGATTTGTGACAGGGTCCCGCTGATGCCTACGTCGCTGGCGTCAGACCGGATCAGGAAATCGGCGCCTGGGATCGGGTAGGCCAGCATCACGGTGTCCACAAACGCCTGTTTGAGGCGGTCGAGGGCTTCCTGGTGTCACGCCGTCCACTCCCACCGCGCCCCTTTCCTGATGAGCGGCAGCAGCGGTGCGCTGCAGTCCGCGAATGTCTTGCAAAACCGCCGATAGAAATTCGCCAGGCCCAGGAACGATTGCAGGTGCTTCCGGTTCCGTGGGGTGGGGAATTCCAGGATGGCCTTGACCTTCTCCGGGTCCGTTGACTGTCCGCCGGGGGTCAGGATGTGCCCCAGGAACGCCACCTTTCCGCGACAGAAATGACACTTTGGCAGCTTGATGTGGACGTCGTGGGTGGCGTGCCGCTCCAGTACCAGGCCCAACCGCTGTATTTTCAGTGCCCAGGTCGGCGCGGTGATCAGCTCGTCATCCACGAAAATGGAGGTGAAACTGAGGGCCTCCGCGCCCAGGACCAGGTCCATGGCCCGGATGAAGTGGGCCCCGGACACACTGGTTCCGTAAATCAGGCGATGAAATACATAGCTCCGGCCCTTGTATAGAAATGCCAGGAACTGTCGGTCTTGTGGTCTCAGCTTGATGTGCAGGTATCCGGAGGACGCGTCCATGGTTGTCAACCACCTGGCCTCATGGTGCCGTTGCATCAGCTCCTCAGCTGACTGGGTACGCTCGTACGCTACGTCGGCAATTTGTCAATAAGTAGGCACACACTGAGATGGAGGCCAAAGTTCTCAAGCTCCCTACCAGTCCAAAACGCAAACACCTTTAGTTAGCTTACTTACAGCTTTTCGAAATTCTAAAGGGGGCTTCACATGAGTCAATAACTTCTCGATATTTACAGTCTTTGTTTGAATATATTCTTCATGAGAGAGCCACTCCTTGAGAAAAGTTTTTACATTACCCTCCCCAAAATTGTGCATATATTCGAATATCATGCCATTAACAATATCAAAATTGGTGCAGCCTTCGAGATGCGATGGAGAACACACTAAAAAAATGATTGATCATCGCAGCCTCGCAACAGAGATACTGCGGTTTTTTAAATTGCCTTTAGGCTCCTGCGGGCTTGCCTACCTAGCAAGGAGCCAACTATTGGACCGCGTTAACTCGGCCATTTTTGATCCGATTCCTGTCATAGGCACATTTCTGGGATAGAAATGTGTTCCCTCGTACAACTAATGCTCAAAAGGTGTTTGATGTATAAAATTGAACACTGCCCCTGTGATATTTGAACCGCAATCTCCAAAACCAATCAGGTAGAAAAGTCTGAATAAATGAAGTTTCTTGATCAAAAATGCTCTGGGTTGCACCTATGGAGATGGAGCACTGGTGCCCCAAAAAGGTGTTACCCACTTCCCCCAGGAAATAGAAGCTCAGACTAATCTGTCAAATCGTGTGCCTGTGTTTTGTCTGAAGCCCTCCTCATTCTGAAATGTATTGGTAAAGGTGCTGTAGTGGTCCTGCCAATTGAACTATCCTGGCAACATGACACTGGCCTAATTGTATTGTCCTGTAAGTCCTGTGCAGTAAGAACAGAAAGGTATTATTTTAAAAGTCATTAAGTTCTAATATAATTATATTTGGGGCTCAAAGTTTGCTTTGTGTGAGAGCTCACAGTATAACATCTCCCCTTATTCAGCAACTCATCCTAATCTAAGTCGAGTCAGCAACCGTGATATCATTACAGCATCAAGAGCTAAGCAATGACTTGCCTAATACACTCACTCTGAAGATGTTACTTAAAATGTTTTCTAGGGGTTCCATAAAGTGCATTTTAACATTTGCACAGAAAACAGGGTGGGTACATCAAAAGATGGATAAATATTTTTATTTATTCAAAAAGTACACCAAAATCATGAAGGCAAACAGGAAAAACTTTAACACTCGCAGGCAGCACACAGGCATGCCATATCCATATCTTCATACACCCTTCTCGACGGACCTATAACATAACAAAACAAAGAAAATTGTACAGTAGGTAATTTGCCTTATCAGACAGTATAAAATGCTTAGATTAAATATTTCCCAATTCAATGTGGATTTTCTCTTTTCTGAATGGAACTAAGTTAAATAATTTGGTAAAGGGATGTCAGCCATTCCAAAGCATCACATTAAAATCAGTTTGGTGATAATTCAATGAACCGCTTCACGGATATTTTTTATCAACAGAAGAGAAGACGGCAACTTCCCCTGCCAAATCCCTTTTTGAAACGCTATCTGAAGTCGCCAACAAATATTACGGCTGAGTTCAAAACGCTTGATTTTAAAAGTTACAGTGAATCAAGTTGTTTGCTCCAATGAACATGAAATTCTAGCTTACCAGTGCATCGAGTAGGTATGGTACTGAAATAAGGTTCCATTCAATTATGGCAGCCAGACACACAAGAGTAATCCTGTGAATCAAGGTGAAAGAATTAGTACAATTGGTTTGAGCTTCTGAAAAGTAGGGAGGCATGGAAAATTTTTGTTCATGATAAAATGGCAATGTTCAAAAATAAAACGAATATGTCTGCTAAAGAAGAGTAGCAGGCTCGGACTGGCCAGGACACTGGTATCATTGGTAAGACGTTGCAGACCAATTGATCACGCGGAGAGGGCTGCCACTGAATTAATCTGGTCGACAAGGTACCCTCCCGTGCCCCCAGCACAATAATTTGGTAAATGCGTGAACAGTCTTACAGAAATAAAATGAAACATGACAGCTAACTGAGTGAAATGTGACCACTCCTTTGTAAGGAGTAGGCACTCGATTCCTGTGTTGCGCAAAAAACAATAGCGTTGGAAACTGTTCTTCTAGAAGCCTCCCGTGCCCTCAGCTATCTCAGGTTGTTTTTCAATACATTTGCGATGGAGAAATACAGCCACGAACAACAATTTTTTGGCGAAGAGCCTCACCCCAGTCCTCCACCATCTGACGACTACTCCTAAGATCATCCAAGGGAACATTAAACCTAAACCTCCTTGCTTTCTCAAATTCTTCCCCAGGATGAAGACACCAGTTACAACTAAAAGCACCCCTGTGCATGTGGATGCCTTGAACTTCCCCCCTTGCTCCTGTGTCAACACAACATCCTTTCAAAAAAGCTCTAAAGTGTACTGCAGGTTCCTCACCAAAAGAAATGTGAAAGCCAGGATCAGAAAGACTGTTAATATGTTTGGAGATAGGTTCCAAAAATAGATTCATATCAGCCTTCTTGTTGCCAAACCACAAGCCTACAACCATCAAATTTTTCATTTTACTCACAATCAGAAGTTCATTAACCATGACAACACAGGGCCAAATTGAACATTTGCTGGACTTAAAAAGAGGAGAACCATCAACACAAATAGTCAAAGTTATAATCTTACACAAGTCATTAAAATCTAGAGAACCAACAAATTTCTGATATTCACTCCCATTATAAATATCATACATCTCTATTGGTAAAACTCTTTGGGTCTTTGAGTTGACCCCTCAAATTGTCATTCTTAGACAAAAACTCTAATTGATAAGGGAAATCAAGAGTTACAAAATAAGACTCCTTTTTTAAAACATTCATAGGGTTCACATGTTGACACCTAAAATTCCTGCATAGAACAGGATTTTTCTGGTTTTGGAAGTTAACCTCAGGTAGAGGGTTTGAACATTTAGTGCAAAAGAAATAGTAATGCATTCCTTTGTCACAAAATAAAAGCTGGTCTAAAATATATCGAGAGTCACCAAATACCCTTTCACCGAACAAACTGTTAACAAATTTAAAAAGATTTGCGGTTTCCGAATGGTTCCAGTTATGATGTGATGCTAGTGTCAGCGCATTAAGAAGAGCCTCTCCATGTGTGGCAGTGATGGTTGGTTCTATAGGCATTTTCAGTTTCTCTTCTCTTCAAACGTTGAAATGGCTCTCCAACTTTGGGTTGTCCGGCCTAAAAATATAGTAAAACATTTTTAAAACTCCCATGAATAGAAATAAGAGGAGAATGGCAACAAAATGGCACCACACTATTGGAATAATACCTGAAAGGGATATTCATTCACACAAACTTTATTTGGATTATCCAGTAATGCTGTATTAGGTTCTGGAATCAGCATCTGCTCGTCCTCTTCACTGTCACTCTTAATATCAAGCAGAACAGGCAGGGTTTCATCTTGGGAAACATGAACATCATCAAGGCCTCCATCTATGTTGCTGAAGTTGGAGGTGATAGACGCATTGTCATCTTCAGGTACAACGTTTCCAGCCTGAAACATGTGGAATCAGCACTTTAATACCAGAAAGAAAAAAAGGTTGTTATGTCACATGTAGAAGTGCTGATCTCACAACTTACTTCAATCTCTGGCACCAGGTCTGAGGCAAGCAGACAGATTGCAGAAGGCATAGAAATATCTGCTTTGTCGCCATCATCTGCTACATTTATTGAAGCGTTTTCAGCCTGAAAAACGGATGCATTTTAGTACCATCTATTAAAAATTTAATTTTCACAAAAGAGTGAGGGTAATAGGGGGACCATACTTTTTTACACTCCATTGGGAAGTAAACCCTCACAACACTCACATCGTTCTCCTGCATCGATTGGTCAAAAGAACATATAGAGGCCGCTGAAACATTTGCTGTGGAGCCATCGTCTTCTACATTAAATAAAGTGTTTTCAACCTGAAAAACGGATTACAGGATTGTTGGGCCACCTCTAAAACTTTGCCTAGTCACACAAAACTGAGGAAATGAGAAATTTTTAGATGCAATTGGGAACTAAATCCTCACAATACTCACATCATTCTCCTGCATCGATTGGTCAAAAAAACATTTGCCGCCGAAACATTTGCTATGGGGCCATCATCTACTTCATTTATTGAAAGGTTTCTGATCTGATGGGTTACAGTGTAAATAAGTCAGTTCTAAAAAATTAACCATTCACAAAACCATTGGTAATTTAGCTCTCATTACTCACTTCATTATGCATTGGCTGGTTTGGAGGCAGAAGGAATGTGGAAGCCATCGATAAATCTGCCGTGTCATCTGCATCAGATGTATTCCCAAGCTATAACAGAAACCAACTAATAAACATCAAAAAAAAAGTAACCAAAATATTTGTAGAGAAATCTTAGATGAGAGCAACAGAGCCAAGAAATTTGCCTTACCAGTGATTGATGTTGCACAGTATCAACCACATCCTGTACAGAAACATGCAGCACTTCACGTTCAGGCTCAGCTTCCTGAAATATGCAAAACAAATCTGTGGCGAAATCAAAAGTAATACACACGTTCCTTATCTGGCTTTACGGTTTGAGTTCTCTGGCAAAATATTAAGTTATAGTGTACGAGTGAAGAATAATATAACAGGAATATAAGAACTTTAGTGGAAACATTTCGATTGGCCAGTAACATGAAGTAGAAACTTTCCTCGGTCCAAACTGTATTCTGAAACACACTAAGCTTGAGTCTACCTCCTGATATGCGGTGAAATGTTTTGCAAAGATAGTCCCTGAGGAAATAAATAAAAATCTATGGGTCATCTACTCACCTGATTTCCAATAGTTTGTTGTGAGTCAAGAGTCTGTCGAGGAATCTTCAATGCATTCCCAGTTTCATCTCTCTCGTAATATGACTTGTATCGTCCTCTACTGCGCTTCCTGCTGTCATCTTCATCCAATCTGAAGTAAAACAAATAGAACATGTCAGAAAGCTAAAAACAGGAAAAATAAGAGAGAAGAGTCCAAAGTTATGAAACATTAGGGTACTCCGGTGCTCACACCCTTTCCCTCACTTCACTTTCACTACCACAAAACACAAAGTGCAAACTTCACTCTTCCACGGCAGGTGATGAAAAACTCTTTTAAAAAATTGGTGACACAGCTACGTTACATACAGAGATCCACTGTAATCAGATATCCCACTCCAACTAACCAAATGCTCTTGCACTAGGAAGCAGGTACATAGACTGAGAAATGATTTTAACATACTACTGAATTCTGCTAGTATGAGCACAGAAGTCAATGTCTTATGGAGTGTGTTGAAAGCCGACTGACTATATGAATGATTGAACTTAAGTAAATGTTTTTCATCAGAAGAGTTCAAACACTTCCAACAATAAAATACTTCAATACAGCAAGCAATACATGAAAATTAACAGTAACGCTGGGTTAGGCGTCTCAGTGACTCGAACAGAATTGAAATCTCCCAACTTCTCTTTCCTCCTCCGGGCGCCGTGTGCGTAGAGGGCCTGGAACAGCACAGGCTCTGTACGTGTACGATGCACGTCGACGATGCAAATCCCCCCAAGGTCTAACTCCCCGCGACCACAACAAATAATTACTGCAGCTGCGGAACCGACGAGCATATGGGCGTGCACGGCGCAGGTGCGATGTGACGTCAGGTCACGTGGTCGCAACGACCAATCACAGCCTTGAAGAAAGGTGGGAAGACGGCACGGGCATTCAAAACACACAAGTCGAGATTCTCTCGTTTACGACCAATTACTGCTTCTGAAACGAAATCGTGACTTGGTAAACCAAGATTATACCAGAAAGCTTCACGAGCAAGCAGTTTTGACAGGCGCTGCTCATCCTATACGGAGAAAACGCCTCCGAAAGGAAATGCCACTGATTCACCGATCAGGTCGGGGTGGATCCGTGCGTCGCAGCTCGAGCCAAAACCATGTTTGCGCGTCAAGAAGGAATTTGTAGGTTTACGTATTACAAAAGAACGGCTACACGTATCGATCTAATCTTCCAGAGAACTGAAGAGGGGCGTAAAAGGGACCACTTCTAAAAAAATGATTGATCATCGCAGCCTCGCAACAGAGATACTGTTGTTTTTTAAATTGCCTTTAGGCTCCTGCGGGCTTGCCTACCTAGCAAGGAGCCAACTATTGGACCGCGTTAACTCGGCCATTTTTGATCCGATTCCTGTCATAGGCACATTTCTGGGATAGAAATGTGTTCCCTCGTACAATTAATGCTCAAAAGGTGTTTGATGTATAAAATTGAACACTGCCCCTGTGATATTTGAACCGCAATCTCCAAAACCAATCAGGTAGAAAAGTCTGAATAAATGAAGTTTCTTGATCAAAAATGCTCTGGGTTGCACCTATGGAGATGGAGCACTGGTGCCCCAAAACCATAGGTGTTACCCACTTCCCCCAGGAAATAGAAGCTCAGACTAATCTGTCAAATCGTGTGCCTGTGTTTTGTCTGAAGCCCTCCTCATTCTGAAATGTATTGGTAAAGGTGCTGTAGTGGTCCTGCCAATTGAACTATCCTGGCAACATGACACTGGCCTAATTGTATTGTCCTGTAAGTCCTGTGCAGTAAGAACAGAAAGGTATTATTTTAAAAGTCATTAAGTTCTAATATAATTATATTTGGGGCTCAAAGTTTGCTTTGTGTGAGAGCTCACAGTATAACATCTCCCCTTATTCAGCAACTCATCCTAATCTAAGTCGAGTCAGCAACCGTGATATCATTACAGCATCAAGAGCTAAGCAATGACTTGCCTAATACACTCATTCTGAAGATGTTACTTAAAATGTTTTCTAGGGGTTCCATAAAGTGCATTTTAACATTTGCACAGAAAACAGGGTGGGTACATCAAAAGATGGATAAATATTTTTATTTATTCAAAAAGTACACCAAAACCATGAAGGCAAACAGGAAAAATTTTAACACTCGCAGGCAGCACACAGGCATGCCATAATGCCTGGCATGGCGTAATTATAAATAATGACCCATTGCTTTGGGTTGAGATGTATTGATCATTAATGTTTCTGTTTCCCAACAATTTTCAGATGTTCGGTCTTCTTCACCGGGCACACATTCTCCTGAAACCAAGCGCTCTGACAGTAAGGACTAGATACTATGGTTGGAGGATTTTGATACAACTAAACTGAGAAATTTGTACCCCTAATTTTCCAATACATTCCAGAATTTGTCACTTCTACACCAAAGAACCCTGTGTCCGCTTTCAACTAGCGACTTGGACCTAATCAGGAGTCAAATGTGTCTGCTTCAGATCACCGAGCTGCTTGTAAAGAGGAGACTAAGGGCCCTAAAGCCAAAAAAAAGGGTACTTTATTCAGTTTCCTAAATTCTTGTGTTTATGTTTCTGCAGTGAGATGACAGGGTATGTGCTTTTCTTCTAGTTCCGCTCATCAAAGATCAAGGTGTTGATGGGGTAGCCAATGAACTGGCCAAAAGTAAAGATGAATTAATGGACAAAAGCCAGAAGTTGCCTGTAGATGACCAGGAAATGGTAAGAGCACATTAGGTTGTGTGTAAGCCGTATATTGTGTGCAATTGTTTACACTTTATGACATCTTTAAAAATTTCAGTAATCAATTTTTTTTACCTTTCTGTTTCAGTTTCATATTAACAATACAAATGTAAATGGAAAAATGCTGGCACAAAATTTACGGAAACACCATGGCTCAAACCTGGGTCTGATGCCCGTAATCTAACAACTTTAATGTGGACGCCCACGGAGAGGCGAGGGCGCTCTCTCCAGGGCAGGGCGTCAAATCGCTTTAAGGACGCCACTCCCAAAGCCCAGGCTTCACCAGCCAAACTGGAAGTTATCCTTGGTGAGTGTTAGGCAAGTTTATGGTCAAGGTTTATTTTATCTCTTCATCTATTTGGTTTTATATCGCCCTGTAGGTGCAGTGAAATTCGCACTGAGGGACTTGCAGGGAATGCCAGAGGGAGACAGTATGGAGACCATTTTGAAGCAGCAAAGAACAATTGCTGGGAACAGGCTCAACCAGGAAGATCAGAAAGTAAGCTTTAATGAAACTGTCTCCCGCCATTTTTATCATTCTTCTCTATTACCGAAATTAATCTCCCTTTTCTTTTGATCAGCTCAAGAGGAACAAAACTAAGGATGAAGAAGGAAGTTATGATGGTAGAAAATGACTTTTGGACTTTTATTAATTAATTTAATTGGTTTAACTCTCTTGTTTTAACATTCAACTACCTAAAGGTAGAAATGTTTTATTTTGTATACCTGCTTTGTGTTCGTTAGAAATTTTAGGTTTCATTTTAGCTTTGTTCTTTAAGTAAATTTGGATCCAACACCGGTTTTCCTTTTTTATTGTTTTGGATTACACCATCAGCCAAGAGAATTATTTTTGCTTTCAAAGGATCTGTCCCCAGGTATTCTGCAATTCAAGCAGTTGCCTAATGAGCATCTTCATAGGCACCTCACAATGTATGGATGCATCCGGCTGCTTAGGGGAGAAGGACCGGCAAACATTTGTAAGAGCCCCCTCAGCTTCTTGTGAGTCACCATTCAGCACACATTGCCCATTTGTGTACTGTGCCGTGCTGTACCGGGTGTCCGGGCAGGTGCAGCGCAGAAGAATGGGTTGCCTATCAGCGCCTTACGGACGAACGTACAGCGCATGTAATGGCGCCCGTAAGGCGATAGGCAAACCGCACAACTGCGCTCACTGGCCCGGATATCACACATGGTACCGGTGCAATTTTTACTCGCGCCCCGGAGCGCCACTCGTGCTTTCTGAATGCAGCCGTACTCTCGTGTCACCTGAGTGCGAATCCCAGTCTGAACGCGGATGCACTTAGATGCTGAGAGTGCAAGTGTGCACTCAAGGTCCGCAGAGTGCAAGTGTTCACTCAGGGTCCGCAGAGTGCACGCGCAGCACTACTGCAGTTCCTGAGTACGCGCTCCTAAGTGTGGACTTTCTGAGAACGTAGTACACACACGTTCCAGAGTCTACGCGCACTCTAAAAAAGTGCCGAAAATCTGATAGAAACCTCTCACTCTGAACTCTGAACTCTGAGGTGCGCGGACTCAGAAAATTCCTCAGTGCATTTTCAGCAGTGGAGGTAGGGATGGGCCACCCAGCAATACATCGAAGCGTGTTCTTGCCTATGTGCCAGGCGGTTAATACCACGGTTAAAACCGGACGCAATACTTGTGATTTATAAGAGGGGGGGGGGGAGAGCACTGAACAGTTAAAAAACACGGTCCAGTTGCTCACTTTCTTTTTATATACCCCCCCCCCCCCCCGCTGTTAAGTATGTTAGCGAACTTGCAACAAATCAATGATGCTATTTTACCAAAATCTAAAAACAGCGCCAGGTATAGAAGGTGAAATTGCAATAAAAACAAGCCATTTGGCAACAGGGTCCGATCGGAACAAAAGCAATTACAGAGTACAATTACTATGTAGTTTGGCGGTACAAACGGAGATAGTGCGAGGCCATTTTTTATGCACAGCGGGAGCGCGGTTGATATCTATTCTCCAAAAATATCTCCAATACTAATATATTTCCAAAATACTCTACAAATATCTTCAATATATCAATTAAAAATATCGATATATCGCCATATCGGTTTGCAAGCCTTATCGATATATCAATATCAAAATATAGGGAGAAAATATCGATACTTTGATAATGATACGTATCGTGCATCCCTACTCGCTAACACAGGAACACAGAAGCAGAGGTACATGAACGCAATACAAAGTACAAGGAAATGATTAGAACCCAGGAATTCAGACTCACCGGCGAGCCGTGCTGCCACTGAGCCACCGAGGCACACTGGGGAGAAACGCGCCTGGACCCCAAATTGTTTAATTTTAACCCTAAAGATTGTTTATAGGCAAATCGAAGTGGGTTGTAAACCTATGCATTATGCCTCTGGACTATCTCAGGGCCGAAAACATCCCCACAGAAACGCATTAACGGACTCAGATTCGTTTACTTTCGGCACATGCCGTCTATTTTAGGGTACAAAATAAGGGTGTTCGAAAGTTTTCAATATCTCCACTCCACACTAAGACTCGAAAATGGGCTGCGGGCCATTTTTTTTCTAAATACTATTAGGAGTAACTCCACAAATTTTGGTGCTTTTAACACAATTTGCAAGGTCTTTATGAAAAATCCAGTGTACAATGCAGACCATGTGCGATACGATGTATGGTAAAACGTGTATACGTTGATATTGTCCACACACACTGGACCTACGACCATCCCCTAATTTTGGAGGGGTGGGGGAATAATATTTTGTGTTGTTACAAGGGGTGTAAATTCTGTAATGGTGCACTGTAGCCTACCATTCAGCTTTCTCTCAAACTCAAAGAATATTAGGGAAAGAAGGAAGGCCCAAGAATTCTTTAGATCAGAGATAGGTCGACCACCTAGCACTTACTTGTAGCCGAAGCTGCCGGGTCGGGAGCCGGGAAACGTCTGCCTGCGTTTCGCTCCCGCTCCGTCGGTGAGGCCGGCCGAGGGGAATCCGCTGACGCGC
>CM049596.1:13503306-13531582 GCA_026979955.1 Megalurothrips usitatus
CCTTTCAAAAAAGCTCTAAAGTGTACTGCAGGTTCCTCACCAAAAGAAATGTGAAAGCCAGGATCAGAAAGACTGTTAATATGTTTGGAGATAGGTTCCAAAAATAGATTCATATCAGCCTTCTTGTTGCCAAACCACAAGCCTACAACCATCAAATTTTTCATTTTACTCACAATCGGAAGTTCATTAACCATGACAACACAGGGCCAAATTGAACATTTGCTGGACTTAAAAAGAGGAGAACCATCAACACAAATAGTCAAAGTTATAATCTTACACAAGTCATTAAAATCTAGAGAACCAACAAATTTCTGATATTCACTCCCATTATAAATATCATACATCTCTATTGGTAAAACTCTTTGGGTCTTGGAGTTGACCCCTCAAATTGTCATTCTTAGACAAAAACTCTAATTGATAAGGGAAATCAAGAGTTACAAAATAAGACTCCTTTTTTAAAACATTCATAGGGTTCACATGTTGACACCTAAAATTCCTGCATAGAACAGGATTTTTCTGGTTTTGGAAGTTAACCTCAGGTAGAGGGTTTGAACATTTAGTGCAAAAGAAATAGTAATGCATACCTTTGTCACAAAATAAAAGCTGGTCTAAAATATATCGAGAGTCACCAAATACCCTTTCACCGAACAAACTGTTAACAAATTTAAAAAGATTTGCGGTTTCCGAATGGTTCCAGTTATGATGTGATGCTAGTGTCAGCGCATTAAGAAGAGCCTCTCCATGTGTGGCAGTGATGGTTGGTTCTATAGGCATTTTCAGTTTCTCTTGTCTTCAAACGTTGAAATGGCTCTTCAACATTGTGTTGTCCGGCCTAAAAATATAGTAAAACATCTTTAAAACTCCCATGAATAGAAATAAGAGGAGAATGGCAACTAAATGGCACCTCACTATTGGAATAATACCTGAAAGGGATATTCATTCACACAAACTTCATTTGGATTATCCAGTAATGCTGTATTAGGTTCTGGAATCAGCATCTGCTCGTCCTCTTCACTGTCACTCTTAATATCAAGCAGAACAGGCAGGGTTTCATCTTGGGAAACATGAACATCATCAAGATCTCCATCTATGTTGCTGAAGTTGGAGGTGATAGATGCATTGTCATCTTCAGGTACAACGTTTCCAGCCTGAAACATGTGGAATCAGCACTTTAATACCAGAAAGAAAAAAAGGTTGTTATGTCACATGTAGAAGTGCTGATCTCACAACTTACTTCAATCTCTGGCCCCAGGTCTGAGGCCAGCAGACAGATTGCAGAAGGCATAGAAATATCTGCTTTGTCGCCATCATCTGCTACATTTATTGAAGCGTTTTCAGCCTGAAAAACGGATGCATTTTAGTACCATCTATTAAAAATTTAATTTTCACAAAAGAGTGAGGGTAATAGGGGGACCATACTTTTTTACACTCCATTGGGAAGTAAACCCTCACAACACTCACATCGTTCTCCTGCATCGATTGGTCAAAAGAACATATAGAGGCCGCTGAAACATTTGCTGTGGAGCCATCGTCTTCTACATTAAATAAAGTGTTTTCAACCTGAAAAACGGATTACAGGATTGTTGGGCCACCTCTAAAACTTTGCCTAGTCACACAAAACTGAGGAAATGAGAAATTTTTAGATGCAATTGGGAACTAAATCCTCACAATACTCACATCATTCTCCTGCATCGATTGGTCAAAAGAACATTTGCCGCCGAAACATTTGCTATGGGGCCATCATCTACTTCATTTATTGAAAGGTTTCTGATCTGATGGGTTACAGTGTAAATAAGTCAGTTCTAAAAAATTAACCATTCACAAAACCATTGGTAATTTAGCTCTCATTACTCACTTCATTATGCATTGGCTGGTTTGGGGGCAGAAGGAATGTGGAAGCCATCGATAAATCTGCCGTGTCATCTGCATCAGATGTATTCCCAAGCTATAACAGAAACCAACTAATAAACATAAAAAAAAAAGTAACCAAAATATTTGTGGAGAAATCTTAGATGAGAGCAACAGAGCCAAGAAATTTGCCTAACCAGTGATTGATGTTGCACAGTATCAACCACATCCTGTACAGAAACATGCAGCACTTCACGTTCAGGCTCAGCTTCCTGAAATATGCAAAACAAATCTGTGGCGAAATCAAAAGTAATACACACATTCCTTATCTGGCTTTACGGTTTGAGTTCTCTGGCAAAATATTAAGTTATAGTGTACGAGTGAAGAATAATATAACAGGAATATAAGAACTTAAGTGGAAACATTTCGATTGGCCAGTAACATGAAGTAGAAACTTTCCTCGGTCCAAACTGTATTCTGAAACACACTAAGCTTGAGTTTACCTCCTGATGTGCGGTGAGATGTTTTGCAAAGATAGTCCCTGAGGAAATAAATAAAAATCTATGGGTCATCTACTCACCTGATTTCCAATAGTTTAAATAGTTGAATAGTTGTTTTAAAACTCTTTTAAAAAATTGGTGACACAGCTACGTTACATACAGAGATCCACTGTAATCAGATATCCCACTCCAACCAACCAAATGCTCTTGCACTAGGAAGCAGGTACATAGACTGAGAAATGATTTTAACATACTACTGAATTCTGCTAGTTTGAGCACAGAAGTCAATGTCTTATGGAGTGTGTTGAAAGCCGACTAACTATATGAATGATTGAACTTAAGTAAATGTTTTTCATCAGAAGAGTTCAAACACTTCCAACAATAAAATACTTCAATACAGCAAGCAATACATGAAAATTAACAGTAACGCTGGGTTAGGCGTCTCAGTGACTCGAACAGAATTGAAATCTCCCAACTTCTCTTTCCTCCTCCGGGCGCCGTGTGCGTAGAGGGCCTGGAACAGCACAGGCTCTGTACGTGTACGATGCACGTCGACGATGCAAATCCCCCCAAGGTCTAGCTCCCCGCGACCACAACAAATAATTACTGCAGCTGCGGAACCGACGAGCATATGGGCGTGCACGGCGCAGGTGCGATGTGACGTCAGGTCACGTGGTCGCAACGACCAATCACAGCCTTGAAGAAAGGCGGGAAGACGGGACCGGCCATTCAAAACACACAAGTCGAGATTCTCTCGTTTACGACCAATTACTGCTTCTGAAACGAAATCGTGACTTGGTAAACCAAGATTATACCGGAAAGCTTCACGAGCAAGCAGTTTTGACAGGCGCTGCTCATCCTATACGGAGAAAACGCCTCCGAAAGGAAATGCCACTGATTCACCGATCAGGTCGGGGTGGATCCGTGCGTCGCAGCTCGAGCCAAAACCATGTTTGCGGGTCAAGAAGGAATTTGTAGGTTTACGTATTACAAAAGAACGGCTACACGTATCGATCTCATCTTCCAGAGAACTGAAGAGGGGCGTAAAAGGGACCACCTCTAAAAAAATGATTGATCATCGCAGCCTCGCAACAGAGATATTGCGGTTTTTTAAATTGCCTTTAGGCTCCTGCGGGCTTGCCTACCTAGCAAGGAGCCAACTATTGGACCGCGTTAACTCGGCCATTTTTGATCCGATTCCTATCATAGGCACATTTCTGGGATAGAAATGTGTTCCCTCGTACAACTAATGCTCAACAGGTGTTTGATGTATAAAATTGAACACTACCCCTGTGATATTTGAACCGCAATCTCCAAAACCAATCAGGTAGAAAAGTCTGAATAAATGAAGTTTCTTGATCTAAAATGCTCTGGGTTGCACCTATGGAGATGGAGCACTGGTGCCCCAAAACCATAGGTGTTACCCACTTCCCCCAGGAAATAGAAGCTCAGACTAATCTGTCAAATCGTGTGCCTGTGTTTTGTCTGAAGCCCTCCTCATTCTGAAATGTATTGGTAAAGGTGCTGTAGTGGTCCTGCCAACTGAACTATCCTGGCAACATGACACTGGCCTAATTGTATTGTCCTGTAAGTCCTGTGCAGTAAGAACAGAAAGGTATTATTTTAAAAGTCATGAAGTTCTAATATAATTATATTTGGGGCTCAAAGTTTGCTTTGTGTGAGAGCTCACAGTATAACATCTCCCCTTATTCAGCAACTCATCCTAATCTAAGTCGAGTCAGCATCCGTGATATCATTACAGCATCAAGAGCTAAGCAATGACTTGCCTAATACACTCATTCTGAAGATGTTACTTAAAATGTTTTCTAGGGGTTCCATAAAGTGCATTTTAACATTTGCACCTCCTCCGGGCGCCGTGTGCGTAGAGGGCCTGGAACAGCACAGGCTCTGTACGTGTACGATGCACGTCGACGATGCAAATCCCCCCAAGGTCTAGCTCCCCGCGACCACAACAAATGTAAAGAGTGGGACTCCATAAAAGCCGAAGCCTAATAAATGTGCGAGAGATCCTGTGCTCCTTCAGAGGATGAAAGTGGCTTTGGAAGCAGCACAAGCAAATCCTTTGGTCAAAGTAAGATAGTGACTTAATATGAGTGTATTCTTTGTGCTGCTTGTTTTATTTCCACCTAGCATTAATCTGGATAATGTATCACTCATTTTGTATTCATGTGTTATTGTCTTTGAAGGATGAAAAGAACAAGCATTGTGAGAGCACAGACGCAGGCTTCATTCCATCTGATAGAGTTGCTTCTTCAATTTGTTCAAAGGTATATTACAGCAGTTCAAAAATGAATTTATGTTGAAGGGTTTTCTGTTCTTTTTTTCTTAACACTTTCTTAATATTTAGGATGCTGGTGATGAATGTCTAATCGCTGAGGAGCCTCCAATGAAGCTTACAGCCGCCAATTCAAAGACTCCTAACAAGTTGCCATCTCCATGCAAAGAGGTGCCGTTGAAAAAGACTCATGTTGATGCACTATGCATTGTGATGTATTTCATTTTTCTTCTGTCATAGGTCTCTCCAAGTCCATCTAAGATTTCTCTCAACATTTCTGAAAGTCCCTTGGCAAGAGGAAGGCGTGACTTGTCATTTCTGTTGTCGGGCACCTCTCACAGTATGAAACTCATGGACACTGCTTCTCCACGATCCCCTGTGAGTGAAGACTAGCATGTGGAATGTTTTTAAGCTGTTATTCAAATTGGCTAATTTTGTTGTTTTTCTTGTTTCATTTAGGACTCTCCAAGTCCATCTATAAATGCTAAAAGCCCATTGAGCCAAAGAAAACACGATTTGCCATTGATATTGTTTGGCTCCCCTCGCAGTAAGGGATCTGTGAATGTAGCTTCTCCACGATCCCCAGTAAGTAAAGATTAGAACGTTTTATGTGTTGTCATATTCCATGATTAATTTTGTTGTTCTCCTTTGCCATAGACATCTCCAAAACCAATTAAGACGTCTGCACCCAGCCCCAAATGTGGGACCAAGCGCAAGCAAGATCTTTGTGACTCCTCTCCCAGTAAGAGACGTGGTGAACAAGTATGTTTATTTTCGAAGAAGAACTTTAGAACTGTTTCTCCCTGTATCTGTCCACTTCTAATGTGGTTTTCTTTTCCATTAGGATATGAACGATTCTGAAGGAGATGACATAGATTCTGAAGGAGATCACGTAGATTCGGGAGTCTCCATCATGCTTGAACCTGGGAGCTCCCAGCAGGCTGTGGGTTGCCAATCGCCCTCTAAGGCTGAAGAAAGTGCTTTAGAAGTAAGTTCTTCTTTTCCATTTTGTAAAGCTTGTTAAAGGTTTTGTGGATAACCCATCACTTGGGAAATCTTGGTCAATCTCCGCATAAATTATATTTTTCCAGGTTAGCCAGTCACCTGCAGATTTCACAGCCGATGAAGATGATGACGATCCGGTTGTAGTTTTAAGCAAAAAAATTGAAGATTTAACGCAGAGAAACAGTGCGCTCAAGAAGCATATCGATGTTTAAGTATCCACTATTCGTTTCTGTGACAACAACATGAAAGAACAGAAGATTTGCTTTGATGCGAACAAGCATAAGGAGAACAAGCATCTGAAGTCACTATAAAAAAAAATTCATTCTGTTTCAGCCAATTTTGAAGGTAGTTATTGATATTTTCAATTTTGTTTCTTGTTTATTTTCACACTGACATTTCATCTGATTTTTTTTTGCAGGTGATGCTGGCACTAACAGACAAAATGTGTGCAAAGGTCTATTTTCAGGTAAAGCTACTGTAATTATAAATGATGACCCATTGCTTTGGGTTGAGATGTATTGATCATTAATGTTTCTGTTTCCCAACAATTTTCAGATGTTCGGTCTTCTTCACCGGGCACACATTCTCCTGAAACCAAGCGCTCTGACAGTAAGGACTAGATACTATGGTTGGAGGATTTTGATACAACTAAACTGAGAAATTTGTACCCCTAATTTTCCAATACATTCCAGAATTTGTCACTTCTACACCAAAGAACCATGTGTCCACTTTCAACTAGCGACTTGGACCTAATCAGGTGTCAAATGTGTCTGCTTCAGATCACCGAGCTGCTTGTAAAGAGGAGACTAAGGGCCCTAAAGCCAAAAAAAAAGGGTACTTTATTCAGTTTCCTAAATTCTTGTGTTTATGTTTCTGCAGTGAGATGACAGGGTATGTGCTTTTCTTCTAGTTCCGCTCTTCAAAGATCAAGGTGTTGATGGGGTAGCCAATGAACTGGCCAAAAATAAAGATAAATTAATGGACAAAAGCCAGAAGTTGCCTCTAGATGACCAGGGAATGGTAAGAGCACATTAGGTTTTGTGTAAGCCGTATATTGTGTGCAATTGTTTACACTTTATGACATCCTTAAAAATTTCAGTAATCAATTTTTTTTTACCTTTCTGTTCCAGTTTCATATTAACAATACAAATGTAAATGGAAAAATGCTGGCACAAAATTTACGGAAACACCATGGCTCAAACCTGGGTCTGATGCCCGTAATCTAACAACTTTAATGTGGACGCCCACGGAGAGGCGAGGGCGCTCTCTCCAGGGCAGGGCGTCAAATCGCTTTAAGGACGCCACTCCCAAAGCCCAGGCTTCACCAGCCAAACTGGAAGTTATCCTTGGTGAGTGTTAGGCAAGTTTATGGTCAAGGTTTATTTTATCTCTTCATCTATTTGGTTTTATATCGCCCTGAAATTCGCACTGAGGGACTTGCAGGGAATGCCAGAGGGAGACAGTATGGAGACCATTTTGAAGCAGCAAAGAACAATTGCTGGGAACAGGCTCAACCAGGAAGATCAGAAAGTAAGCTTTAATGAAACTGTCTCCCGCCATTTTTATCATTCTTCTCTATTATCGAAATTAATCTCCCTTTTCTTTTGATCAGCTCAAGAGGAACAAAACTAAGAATGAAGAAGGAAGTGATGATGGTAGAAAATGACTTTTGGACTTTTATTAATTAATTTAATTGGTTTAACTCTCTTGTTTTAACATTCAACTACCTAAAGGTAGAAATGCTTTATTTTGTATACCTGCTTTGTGTTCGTTAGAAATTTTAGGTTTCATTTTAGCTTTGTTCTTTAAGTAAATTTGGATCCAACACCGGTTTTCCTTTTTTATTGTTTTTGATTAAACCATCAGCCAAGAGAATTATTTTTGCTTTCAAAGGATCTGTCCCCAGGTATTCTGCAATTCAAGCAGTTGCCTAATGAGCATCTTCATAGGCACCTCACAATGTATGGATGCATCCGGCTGCTTAGGGGAGAAGGACCGGCAAACATTTGTAAGAGCCCCCTCAGCTTCTTGTGAGTCACCATTCAGCACACATTGCCCATTTGTGTACTGTGCCGTGCTGTACCGGGTGTCCGGGCAGGTGCAGCGCAGAAGAATGGGTTGCCTATCAGCGCCTTACGGACGAACGTACAGCGCATGTAATGGCGCCCGTAAGGCAAACCGCACAACTGCGCTCACTGGCCCGGATCACACATGTTACTGGTGCAATTTTTACTCGCGCCCCGGAGCGCCACTCGTGCTTTCTGAATGCAACCGTACTCTCGTGTCACCTGAGTGCGAATCCCCGTCTGAACGCGGATGCACTTAGATGCTAAGAGTGCAAGTGTGCACTCAAGGTCCGCAGAGTGCAAGTGTTCACTCAGGGTCCGCAGAGTGCACGCGCAGCACTACTGCAGTTCCTGAGTACGCGCTCCTTAGTGTGGACTTCCTGAGAACGTAGTACACACACGTTCAAGAGTCTACGCGCACTCTAAAAAAGTGCCGAAAATCTGATAGAAACCTCTCACTCTGAACACTGAACTCTGAGGTGATGGAGAGTGCGCGGACTCAGAAAATTCCTCAATGCATTTTCAGCAGTGGAGGTAGGGATAGGCCACCCAGCAATACATCGAAGCGTGTTCTTGCCTATGTGCCAGGCGGTTAATACCACGGTTAAAATCGGACGCAATACTTGTGATTTATAGGGGGGGGGGAGAGCACTGAACAGTTAAAAAACACGGTCCAGTTGCTCACTTTCTTTTTATGTACCCCCCCCCCCCCCCCCCCGCTGTTCAGTATGCTAGCGAACTTGCAACAAATCAATGATGCTATTTTACCAAAATCTAAAAACAGCGCCAGGTAAAGAAGAGGAAATTGCAATAAAAACAAGCCATTTGGCAACAGGGTCCGATCGGAACAAATTTGTTTGACCGCGCGATATCTCGAGAACGGTTTGACGTAGAAAGCTCAAATCTGGACCACATCTTTCTTGCATCATACCAGAGTCAACCTCCCCCTGCGGGCACCGCAGCCCAAGCGGTTTCTTAGATAATTTTCACATATGTCCAAAATTTTAAATCCGCCGGTTGTCCGCAGCTGTCCCCTCCTATTATACCATGCTGCTCGCATGGTGCGAGGCGCCCCCCGCTGGGTCCGGGCCCGACCGTCCCATTGTATTGGCGGGCAATGCCGCCAGTTCGATTTTGAACTTTTTGAACGCTTTGACAGTCAAGTCTCACTGCTTTCTGATGTTGATCTACACGACGAGATGAAGACAACGGAGTTTGAAACTCATTTCTAGCCCACTCCGTTCAGAAATAAGGACGAATTTCCGAACCAGATATATATGTAGTGCGATTTGCTAGCGGGTGAACGGATTCAGATACAACCGCCTAACAAACGCCATTCCGTTCGTTTTGAAACCGTCCAACAAATGGACTTATAAACAGTCGTGTCAGAATATTCGTTCAAAATTTGTTAATTCATCAGGAGTTCCTTTTTGTGCGCAAGAGAACCCCGGCCGGGCTCGTGCCTGCCTGCCTGTGGAGGACCGGAGGCAGGGGCGAGGCGAGACAAAAGGCCGAAGGCTGGCCAAGGAGGTGTTGTGGGGGAGGGCTGGCCGGCCGGGGCTCGGTATACTTCATCCCAAATGTGCCCGGCCCGCTCTACAAGAAGCGTTCAAATCGGGGTGTGCAGAGGTTTGGCGGTCTCCACTTTGACGCCAAACCGTTCACCGCACCGTGCGGAGACAAATACCGCTGGATAGAGGAAGGATAGATCTAGAAAACGGTATGGGGAAATATTTTTCCGATGCTCGGGAAAGCCGTAGCGTAAGCCCAAAGTCTCAGTCAATTTTAGGTGTGTCAGAGCAGTTCATAATTTTTTTTGAACACACTGACATTAAGATAGAACCTTTAACTCCTTCCTCGCCAAATTTGAAGTCGATATCTCGAACGGTTTAGCCGCAGCGATCGTCAGAAGACGACTCGAAATCGGCCCGCAGAGGCCGAAAACAGCAGTAGTCCTCTTTCCTCTTAAGCCGCGTAGATCCTTTCACTTGCGATTTAATTTTGTTGAAATACTTTCTACTTATTACAATACAGGGCACATAGGGCGTGAACCGACCTTTACTTGAAACAGACGAACCGGACGGTCCTTTGATAATTTATGGCTCATTATTATAACAAATGCACAATTTGATCAACTACGAAAAAGAGTCAAGCACAAATTCTTGGGATGTGATTTTCTAGGAGCTCAAATTCCACCAGCCAGATATTAGGTGAAGCGCTTGAATTACATTTGTTCTAGCGGGTGCCGCCACTTCCTGGCTGAAAAATCTTGCATTTAAGCAGTGAATTTTTAACGTTAAGGAAGTGAAGAATATATTCCGGCTATGTGATTTTCGAATAGCACAAATTTAACCGGTGAGAAGAAGGGAGATTTCACGTTCTTATATGCTGTGGGCGGTGCCGACTTCTTCTGGCTGATATCCTAGCTTTGGACAATGAATTTGAACGTGTAGGAGTAGAGCACAAAATCCGGCGATGTGATTTTCGAAAAGCACAAATTCAGCCGGTCAGAAAAAGTCAGGTAGGGCGTTTACATTTGTTTTTGGCGGTGCGGCCTAGCTGGTGGATAATTTCGCAAATTTGAACTTCGAATCTTGACGTTTAGGAGTTGAGCACAAATTTTGGTGATGGCATGAATGAAGAGCACAAATTGTGCCCGTCCCGCCGAGGTGTGTTTGGGGTCGGGGTGTCGGTGTGTCGGAGTGTACGGTGAGTTGTTGGTGCCACTTGCTGACACGGAGTTCCAGCTCTCTAGGTCTACTAGTAACGGAATGGCGGACTCTGGAAAAAGTGAACCCCTAGTTTACAATGTATAGTATACCGGTATCGTAAAAAACCGATTGTTTCTAAAAGTGTGCATGTATGGGATATTTTTCTCGTTACAAAAATTTTATGTTCCTTCCTGGGGCTGTATTTAACGGTGCATAGCAAAGTCAAGGCTCTGAATACCAAACGCATTTATGTGAATGTTTTACACACTGTAAAAAATTGTGTCGTTATAAAACGAAGATTGTTTGATTAATTGGGAACTGAAGACCTTCGTTCTAAAGCGAATATTTTTCGATTTTCTCTTCGTTTTTTAACGGAAAACGTGAGGAATTTGCAGGTCTTTTCCAAGGGGCAATTGGCCATTTTGGCTGATCGATAGCGACCGACTGGGTCAAATGTTTTGTCTGTCTGTTTGTCTGTCGGTCTGTTTGTTTGACCGCGCGGTATCTCGAGAACAGTTTCACGTAGAAAGCTCAAATCTGGACCACATCTTTCTTGCATCATACCAGAGTCAACCTCCCCTTGCGGGCACCGCAGCCCAAGCGGTTTCTTAGATAATTTTCACATATGTCCAAAATATTAAATCCGCCGGTTGGGTAAAGTCGGTATGCGCCATGCGCCTGTCGTTGAGGGGCGGATCAGTGACGCAAGTGGATTACGATCGGTTTGGTTAGGTTAGTAGGGGTCAGGGTAGGTTAGGTTCAGGCAGGTAAGGGTAGGTTGCGTCTGCTTAAGCGGCATTAATGAGGAAAGGCCGACGTTCGGAAGCGAGAACATCAGCGTAGTTGCGACCGTGCGGAGAGAGTGACGCCCGCAGGGCGTCTTACTGACTCGCCCCGCAGGGTCCTTATCGTCAAGTGGCACCCGCCGGCAGGCCAAGGTAGGCCTGCGCCAGGCGTGGAATGGTGGAACAGTGATTCGCGATGAGCGTAGCCTGTTACGCCACGACGCGGTCTGGCCTACGCCTACCTTGTATTAGAGGATAGCGCTACGATTTGTTTTCTTTGTTTTATCGCAGCTATGAAAAAGTCAAATTTGCTAATCACATATGCTTGATAAATAGATGTCGGACTTATAAAATAACGTTATTTAACGAAGTTTCTTTGATTAATTTAGTTTCCTCAAAAAGTCGTTTAAAAACGTCAATTCCCTGCAGTCCAGAGGCCTCGAAGCATTCTAGTGGAATTCAGGTGTTTCCAAGCAGCCGAAAACCTAGACACGAGGTACAGTTTGTCCCATAATTGTTACAAACTGTACCTCAGTTATGCTATGTTTAAAATCGAAACGTGTCATGGGACAAAATTGTCCCGTGACATATAGTGTGTGACCTAACTACTGCAGTTTGTAACCATACCAGCGGAGTTCTGAAGCCCGCCGGTGTGGCCTGGGTGCTGCAGCGCGCTCGGTCCGCCTTCCGGGGCACCACGCTGCTGGCGTCTCGGCGTCTCGGCGGGGCTACGCCGTGCTGGCCGTGGCCGACGCCGGTCTGCTGCTCGTACTAGCGGGCGTCATCTTCGCCGTGGTGCTGGAGAGCCTGCCTGTTGCCGACCGCCGGACGCTCCGCGAGCGTGAGTCTTTAGAAGTAGCTGCGCAGTCAGTGTGCCGCAAGGAGCACCCAGAGAAATCAATTCGCGGAAGAAGCACTGTAAATCCTGGGGCGACATTGTGTCCCCAATTTCGTCGCTTTCCAGAGAGCGACGCTTAAATTCGTCACTCTTTTCGAGCAATGTTTCTGAATAATGGTGCTCTAAAAGAGCGATGCTACGAAAATGTCGCTCTTTTACAGCGACGTGCGTCGCTCAGTGAGGGCGACGGCTCAAATACCGCTCCACGAAAGCATCGCGTTGTACCGTCGCCCAAATTTGGCAACGAATGTTTCCTTTCGATTTACACTGAGAGCATTTACCTTCGTCCAAGAGCATTTTGCTCTCCAATACGTCAATCCCACTATGCGCGAAAACTGAGAATCGTAAAGTTACGACATTTTCTTAAGTGTCTAATCTAGTCATGAGGCATATGTTATAAGCTAAATTGACATTACCATACTTGAGATAAAAGGAAATATCTTGAGTGACCAAAAAAAGTTAGTAAATCTTTTTAGTGTTAAATTCTCTGAGCTATGCCGGATCAGGGTCGGTGGCATGCAGTACTCAGCGACGTAAAACCGCGGTGTAATTTTCTTACCTGCACGATTGCGATTGTATTGCTTTCAATAATGCAGCTGGTGGAGGTGCGCTTTTTTCTTACCTGCATTGCCAAGTACCACGATATTGACTCTCCCTCGGTTGTTTACAACTAATGCATGTTGAACACTAGTGCTTTACAAGTTGTAAATCCCCGATTTTGTTCCAACTTGGGTGGTCCAAGGACCTTTGGTAGATATGAAGATACATTATAAAATTTTTGGCGGAATCTACATTCTTCAACCATTTTGGTCCTATTTATGGATACGAAAGACGAAAGTCGTCAAAAAATTTCGGAAAAAACTTCTTTTACTCAATCTCCTTAAATTAGCGCCAAAGGCGAAAATTTCAACCGTTTCCTCGTATCTCTAACGTTTTTAAAGATAAGGGGCTTCTAAGATGCATAATTGTATGCTGCACAAATGTCCAAATAGACCAAAATTGTAAATGCACATCAGCAGAGTCAGATGCCGTCCGATTGAGCTGAAATTTTTTTGGTGTGTTTATTCATGTATTGGCACCTAATATTGTCACGACCGACCCAACTTTCACACTACTGATTTTGGGCGGGCCACCCTGATGACACCGCTGGGCCTATTTTTGTCACTTTGAACCTCCAGAAAAGAATGAGAAATATAAATTCCGCCAAAATTTTATCATGGATCTTCATACCTACCAAAGGTCCTTCGACCACCAAAGTTTGAACAAACTGGGGGATTTACAACTCATGCCATCCCCGTGTTAGTGCCATTACGACCCCGTATGGTCGGAACACATGTTTAGACGCATTAACATTGTCAAAAGTGTTGATATGCAGATTTTTTGTAGATATGTGATTTTTTTTACCTCCGTTTTTTTTTTTGGGGGGGGGGGGGGGGTGTTTTAAAGAGCAGGTGGTTTAGAAGATGTCATTGTGCCGGGCATTCTAATAGAAGGCAAATACACCCTGCGAGTCAAATTTGCTCTCTGAGACATTAAGGTCCAAAGGGCCAAAAACAGCCAAAACAGGCTCGACCTGCTTGTAACGCGTTTTTCGGATGGTACCCTGGGACGTGAGGGAGCCCAGCTGGGCTACCTCCGGATATCTGGAGTAATAATTCACTAGGACGAGGTAGTGATCCCCGCCTCGCTGGCACTGGTCGGCGGCCACCCGCTGCGACGGACGCTCCGGAACTGGGGACTTCATCACTGGTTCCACGGGCTAGAGCCGGTGCTGGGTGCAGATCTCGCAGTCGGCGCAGGTGCGCGGGACGTCCTCGCTTACCCCGGGCCAACAAACGCTGGCCAGAGCGTGCCCCAAGCCTTTGGTATCTACCAGGTGGCCCGCATTTTATTTTTAGAGTCTGAGATTCTGGTATGTGAAACACCCAGCTTTTTTGAATAGATTTCAGTTACAGAAGAGATAGCAAAAATTTCATGTGATAAGGAGATTATGGTAATCGAGTTTTGATTTGGATTGCAACAATATGAAAATGGTATCTGGACTCAGCGTTAGATGACAAAAGTGTTTTGATTTAACTAGCTGTTTGTGCCTTTTTGATTTTACTGCTCTGGTTTTAATGCAAATGCTACACATTTGAACCCCGCTTGTTGACGGTACCACGACGCTGAGCCACGGCGCGCAAGAGATCGAGCGCGGCGCCTCCGGTATGAGAAATCTAAACATTCAGCACAGCGTGCACCAGCTATCCGTTCTGAAGCGAGGGATGCTCGATGTCACCTACCCGAGCAGTGACGCGGCACAAGAGCCCCCGAAACACGAAGGATGTGCGGTCCCTCAGCTTACGGCGGAATCAGCCAAGTTCTGCGTATGGACGGGTCTGGTGGGGGTGTATGGGAAATCTGTGGGGAATGCCGGAGGGCCACAGGAGGCGTCGAGGAACTTCTTGGTTGTCAGAAATGTCTGTTTTTCTTGTTTTAATTGTGTTGGTTTAGAAAGTGTGTGAATTAATGTAACAACTTAGAGCATTAGAATTATTTTTTTTTGTATTAATGCACTTGTTTGGATAGTATCATTGTGGAAATGACTTGATTTTAAAGTCGGGATTTAATTTTGAGTTTTATTAATTTGGTCGAGTAACACAGATTGAATTAATTAGTCCAGTCATCATCGTACCATTGTCACAGTGTCGCAAAAGCACATTCATTATGTCTTTAGAAAAGGGTCTATTAAAATGAAATTTAAAATTTGTTTCACAGTGTTTCACAGTTAATTTGAGATATACATGCTACGCTAAATTCAGTTGTCTTTAGTTTGTTGAGGGAATTGAGTGCCTGGACAATTCCAGGCTGTGTTACGGAATGAAGTGGAGGAAGTGGTACCCAACAAGAGACCGTGCAACACCGACGAACCTCCAGTTATCAACATAGGCCTCCTTGACAACTACCCCCCCCCCCCCGGATCCGTCTATTTCCGAGTTCGTCCTGTGTGCAGGTAACAGGAGCCACAACTACCAACTGCAGGAGGTAGTTTTTATTTCTATCACAGGGACGCAAAAACAGCCATCGCCAGCGACGATCTCGCCACTACTGAACAACCAATATCGTGTAGGCTGGCCGATTTGCCGTAGGTAATAGATCTCAGAAATTGGCCATATATACTGCGAGGGGTAGTCGCGGTCCGGCAACCTTGCATAACCAACACAACTTCATATAAAACTGCCGGCTTTGGCCACCATTTTGCAACTGCAAAGCGCATTGGAATCAACTGGGTCGTCCATGACGACAAGACGAAAATATAGACCACGTAAAGCACTGCACAGTACGAAATTGACCTGATTATGTACACCAGAAGTGAAGGTTTTGATTAGTTTATATCTTGAGTTCTATATTTTGGGTGACATGTATATGCGTATTGACATGCCATATATAGTAATGTCAGTTTAATGTGTACTGATGTAGACATTGGTAATTACACTGTGTCAACCTGTGGCTTAACCAATAACTGCGAAGACAATGTGAACTGATTTATATACGTCCTTGATAAGGTAATTGATAATTTCACTTCTGTCCTGTATCCACGATTTCAATAAATCTTAAGGAATAAATTACTGCAAAATATTTCCCTTTAACATTCATTCCACGAATTCTTGTCTGCAAGATGTAAATAAATACAGCATCACCCTATCAGTATCAGATACACTGTAAAAATATTTATCGTCACTTTACGACGGCCAAATCTAAGAAAACGATTACAAGATCACGAACGAATTCTAACAGTATTTTTGCTCAAGCATAAAATGCTTTTCTGTTTCGAATACCTATATCTGACGATTCAGTCGTCATACAAAGGCCGTCACGTTACGAATAACCGCTGTGAAGTGACGACACTTTAAGTTAATCAAAGCGTAGTCAATATATACTCGTCAGTTGAGCATGACGCTGAAGCCTTAAGCCGCGTAGATCCTTTCACTTGCGATTTAATTTTGTTGAAAAAGTTTCTACTTATTACAATACAGGGCACATAGAGCGTGAACCGACCTTCACTTGAAACAGACGAACCAGGCGGTTTTTTGATAATTTATGGCTCATTATTTTAACAAATGCACAATTTGATCAACTACGAAAAAGAGTCAAGCACAAATTCTTGTGATGTGATTTTCTAGGAGCTCAAATTCCACCAGCCAGATATTAGGTGAAGCGCTTGAATTACATTTGTTCTAGCGGGTGCCGCCACCTCCTGGCAGAAAAATCTTGCATTTAAGCAGTGAATTTTTAACGTTAAGGAAGTGAAGAATATATTCCGGCTATGTGATTTTCGAATAGCACAAATTTAACCGGTGAGAAGAAGGGAGATTTCACGTTCTTATATGCTGTGGGCGGTGCCGACTTCTTCTGGCTGATATCCTAGCTTTGGACAATGAATTTGAACGTGTAGGAGTAGAGCACAAAATCCGTCGATGTGATTTTCGAAATGCACAAATTCAGCCGGTCAGAAAAAGTCAGGTAGGGCGTTTACATTTGTTTTGGGCGGTGCGGCCTAACTGGTGGATAATTTCGCAAATTTGAACTTCGAATCTTGACGTTTAGGAGTTGAGCACAAATTTTGGTGATGGCATGAATGAAGAGCACAAATTGTGCCCGTCCCGCCGAGGTGTGTTTGGGGTCGGTGTGTCGGTGTGTACGGTGAGTTGTTGGTGCAGCGTTACCCCCTCACCGCCCGATTGCTAAAACTACAATTTCTATTTAGGGCCACAATTTTGGAGTACAAATTCTGAAACCTAGTCGTCTGGAAGCACAAATTGAGCACTTAATTCTAGCCGATTTTCAGCATTTGTTCACGTGTGGGCGGTACTACCGTTATTCTAGCACCGCCCACATTGAAATCGCTATATCTTTTACTAGAGTTGAGCACGAATTCTAAAACTTCGTTAGGTGAAAGCACTAATTGAGCACTAAATACAGGCTCAATATCAGAATTTGTGCTCGACTGGGCAGTGGCAGCGTAACGGACCTACGCGAGACACACCTATCGCGACAGCGCCCCCCCCCCCTCGCCCAACACCACTGCTGATCCCGTCCCGGCCCATCTGCGATCGTCTTCGCTACCCACATGGCTGCCGTCCGGTACCATCACGGTGACATCGGTGCAAGAGACCTTCCCGCTGATCCTGTGACGGGCAGGGGTCACCGCTAGGATGCCGCTAACGTTGCCCCTGCCGCCGAAACCGCGGGCGTAGGCCGTCGGACACTAGCCGCTCGTCTCGCTGCCCTCCGTCTTCTCTCGTCCTTCTCCACTTCTCCTTCTTTCCCCCTGGCCCTCGCTGCCCTCGCTGTTCCGCCCAAAATTTTTCTTGTTCTTAGTCGCATTCTCTACTTCTTCCAGCTGGGGTCATTTTATGGTTCATTAATTTACCCTCTCCGTGCCCTCCCCCCTTCCCCGCTCCGGGAGGCACTGCCCCGCCCGGAGGCCAACCGGCCCACGACGCATCCGGCCGCCGCCCTGCCTTCCACCTGATTGATCACCTGATGGCGCCCCTAGAGGTCGCCTCGGTAGCCACGCAACGCTCCTGGGCCCAAAGGGTCTCCTCGCCTCCGGCGCGGTGTGATCCGCGGAGCCCACACGCCGCCAAACCGCGCACTTGATATTGTCCACACACACTGGACCTACGACCATCCCCTAATTTTGGAGGAGTGGGGGAATAATATTTTGTGTTGTTACAAGGGTTGTAAATTCTGTAACGGTGCACTGTAGCCTACCATTCAGCTTTCTCGTGAACTCAAAGAATATTAGGGAAAGAAGGAAGGCCCAAGAATTCTTTAGATCAGAGATAGGTCGACCACCTAGCACTTACTTGTAGCCGAAGCTGCCGGGTCGGGAGCCGGGAAACGTCTGCCTGCGTTTCGCTCCCGCTCCGTCGGTGAGGCCGGCCGAGGGGAATCCGCTGACGCGCGTGATTTTGCATCGCGGCTTGGGGAAGGCGCAGCGCGCCAGATTCAAAGCTGCGCGCTTGCGCTTCCCTGACAGGGGGTAGTTTTTGAGTTAGGAGTCGTAGAGGTTCGAAATTGATCGCAAAGGGTAGCAGAGGGTTCAAGGGTGTCAAAAACACCCAGCGCAACTCAAAGCGACACCATGGAAGTGTAATATAATCGAAAAAACTGAAAAATCAGTCATGTTTTCACTGTCACTTGCTGACACGGAGTTCCAGCTCTCTAGGTCTACTAGCAACGGAATGGCGGACTCTGGAAAAAGTGAACCCCTAGTTTACAATGTATAGTATACCGGTATCGTAAAAAAACGATTGTTTCTAAAAGTGTGCATGTATGGGATATTTTTCTCGTTACAAATATTTTATGTTTCGTCCTGGGGCTGTATTTAACGGTGCATAGCAAAGTTAAGGCTCTGAATACTAAACGCATTTATGTGAATGTTTTTCACACTGTAAAAAATTGTGTCGTTATAAAACGAAGATTGTTTGATTAATTGGGAACTGAAGACCTTCGTTCTAATTTGCAGGTCTTTTCCAAGGGGCAATTGGCCATTTTGGCTGATCGATAGCGACCGACTGGGTCAAATGTTTTGTCTGTCTGTTTGTCTGTCGGTCTGTTTGTTTGACCGCGCGATATCTCGAGAACGGTTTGACGTAGAAAGCTCAAATCTGGACCACATCTTTCTTGCATCATACCAGAGTCAACCTCCCCTTGCGGGCACCGCAGCCCAAGCGGTTTCTTAGATAATTTTCACATATGTCCAAAATTTTAAATCCGCCGGTTGGGTAAAGTCGGTATGCGCCATGCGCCTGTCGTTGAGGGGCGGATCAGTGACGCAAGTGGATTACGATCGGTTTGGTTAGGTTAGTAGGGGTCAGGGTAGGTTAGGTTCAGGCAGGTAAGGGTAGGTTGCGTCTGCTTAAGCGGCATTAATGAGGAAAGGCCGACGTTCGGAAGCGGGAACATCAGCGTAGTTGCGACCGTGCGGAGAGAGTGACGCCCGCAGGGTCCTTATCGTCAAGTGGCACCCGCCGGCAGGCCAAGGTAGGCCTGCGCCAGGCGTGGAATGGTGGAACAGTGATTCGCGATGAGCGTAGCCTGTTACGCCACGACGCGGTCTGGCCTACGCCTACCTTGTATTAGAGGATAGCGCTACGATGTGTTTTCTTTATTTTATCGCAGCTATGAAAAAGTCAAATTTGCTAATCACATATGCTTGATAAATAGATGTCGGACTTATAAAATAACGTTATTTTACGAAGTTTCTTTGATTAATTTGGTTTCCTCAAAATGTCGTTTAAAAACGTCAATTCCCTGCAGTCCAGAGGCCTCGAAGCATTCTAGTGGAATTCAGGTGTTTCCAAGCAGTCGAAAACCTAGACGCAAGGTACAGTTTGTCCCATAATTGTTACAAACTGTACCTCAGTTACGCTATGTTTAAAATCGAAACGTGTCATGGGACAAAATTGTCCCGTGACATATAGTGTGTGACCTAACTACTGCAGTTTGTAGCCATACCAGCGGAGTTCTGAAGCCCGCCGGTGTGGCCTGGGTGCTGCAGCGCGCTCGGTCCGCCTTCCGGGGCACCACGCTGCTGGCGTCTCGGCGTCTCGGCGGGGCTACGCCGTGCTGGCCGTGGCCGACGCCGGTCTGCTGCTCGTACTAGCGGGCGTCATCTTCGCCGTGGTGCTGGAGAGCCTGCCTGTTGCCGACCGCCGGACGCTCCGCGAGCGTGAGTCTTTAGAAGTAGCTGCGCAGTCAGTGTGCCGCAAGGAGCACCCAGAGAAATCAATTCGCGGAAGAAGCACTGTAAATCCTGGGGCGACATTGTGTCCCCAATTTCGTCGCTTTCCAGAGAGCGACGTCACTCTTTTCGAGCAATGTTTCTGAATAATGGTGCTCTAAAAGAGTGATGCTACGAAAATGTCGCTCTTTTACAGCGACGTGCGTCGCTCAGTGAGGGCGACGGCTCAAATACCGCTCCACTAAAGCATTGCGTTGTACCGTCGCCCAAATTTGGCAACGAATGTTTCCTTTCGATTTACACTGAGAGCATTTACCTTCGTCCAAGAGCATTTTGCTCTCCAATACGTCAATCCCACTATGCGCTAAAACTGAGAATCGTAAAGTTACGACATTTTCTTAAGTGTCTAATCTAGTCATGAGGCATATGTTATAAGCTAAATTGACATTACCATACTTGAGATAAAAGAAAATATCTTGAGTGACCAAAAAAAGTTAGTAAATCTTTTTAGTGTTAAATTCTCTGAGCTATGCCGGATCAGGGTCGGTGGCATGCAGTACTCAGCGACGTAAAACCGCGGTGTAATTTTCTTACCTGCACGATTGCGATTGTATTGCTTTCAATAATGCAGCTGGTGGAGGTGCGCTTTTTTCTTACCTGCATTGCCAAGTACCACGATATTGACTCTCCCTCGGTTGTTTACAACTAATGCATGTTGAACACTAGTGCTTTACAAGGTGTAAATCCCCGATTTTGTTCCAACTTGGGTGGTCCAAGGACCTTTGGTAGATATGAAGATACATTATAAAATTTTTGGCGGAATCTACATTCTTCAACCATTTTGGTCCTATTTATGGATACGAAAGACGAAAGTCGTCAAAAACTTTCGGAAAAAACTTCTTTTACTCAATCTCCTTAAATTAGCGCCAAAGGCGAAAATTTCAACCGTTTCCTCGTATCTCTAACGTTTTTAAAGATAAGGGGCTTCTAAGATGCATAATTGTATGCTGCACAAATGTCCAAATAGACCAAAATTGTAAATGCACATCAGCAGAGTCAGATGCCGTCCGATTAAGCTGAAATTTTTTTGGTGTGTTTATTCATGTATTGGCACCTAATATTGTCACGACCGACCCAACTTTCACACTACTGTTTTTGGGGCGGGCAACCCTGATGACACCGCTAGGCCTATTTTTGTCACTTTGAACCTCCAGAAAAGAATGAGAAATATAAATTCCGCCAAAATTTTATCATGGATCTTCATACCTACCAAAGGTCCTTCGACCACCAAAGTTTGAACAAACTCGGGGATTTACAACTCATGCCATCCCCGTGTTAGTGCCATTACGACCCCGTATGGTCGGAACACATGTTTAGACGCATTAACATTGTCAAAAGTGTTGATATGCAGATTTTTTGTAGATATGTGATTTTTTTTACCTCCGTTTTTTTTTGGGGGGGGGGGGGGGGTGTTTTAAAGAGCAGGTGGTTTAGAAGATGTCATTGTGCCGGGCATTCTAATAGAAGGCAAATACACCCTGCGAGTCAAATTTGCTCTCTGAGACATCAAGGTCCAAAGGGCCAAAAACAGCCAAAACAGGCTCGACCTGCTTGTAACGCGTTTTTCGGATGGTACCCTGGGACGTGAGGGAGCCCAGCTGGGCTACCTCCGGATATCTGGAGTAATAATTCACTAGGACGAGGTAGTGATCCCCGCCTCGCTGGCACTGGTCGGCGGCCACCCGCTGCGACGGACGCTCCGGAACTGGGGACTTCATCACTGGTTCCACGGGCTAGAGCCGGTGCTGGGTGCAGATCTCGCAGTCGGCGCAGGTGCGCGGGACGTCCTCGCTTACCCCGGGCCAACAAACGCTGGCCAGAGCGTGCCCCAAGCCTTTGGTATCTACCAGGTGGCCCGCATTTTATTTTTAGAGTCTGAGATTCTGGTATGTGAAACACCCAGCTTTTTTGAATAGATTTCAGTTACAGAAGAGATAGCAAAAATTTCATGTGATAAGGAGATTATGGTAATCGAGTTTTGATTTGGATTGCAACAATATGAAAATGGTATCTGGACTCAGCGTTAGATGACAAAAGTGTTTTGATTTAACTAGCTGTTTGTGCCTTTTTGATTTTACTGCTCTGGTTTTAATGCAAATGCTACACATTTGAACCCCGCTTGTTGACGGTACCACGACGCTGAGCCACGGCGCGCAAGAGATCGAGCGCGGCGCCTCCGGTATGAGAAATCTAAACATTCAGCACAGCGTGCACCAGCTATCCGTTCTGAAGCGAGGGATGCTCGATGTCACCTACCCGAGCAGTGACGCGGCACAAGAGCCCCCGAAACACGAAGGATGTGCGGTCCCTCAGCTTACGGCGGAATCAGCCAAGTTCTGCGTATGGACGGGTCTGGTGGGGGTGTATGGGAAATCTGTGGGGAATGCCGGAGGGCCACAGGAGGCGTCGAGGAACTTCTTGGTTGTCAGAAATGTCTGTTTTTCTTGTTTTAATTGTGTTGGTTTAGAAAGTGTGTGAATTAATGTAACAACTTAGAGCATTAGAATTATTTTTTTTTTGTATTAATGCACTTGTTTGGATAGTATCATTGTGGAAATGACTTGATTTTAAAGTCGGGATTTAATTTTGAGTTTTATTAATTTGGTCGAGTAACACAGATTGAATTAATTAGTCCAGTCATCATCGTACCATTGTCACAGTGTCGCAAAAGCACATTCATTATGTCTTTAGAAAAGCGTCTATTAAAATGAAATTTAAAATTTGTTTCACAGTGTTTCACAGTTAATTTGAGATATACATGCTACGCTAAATTCAGTTGTCTTTAGTTTGTTGAGGGAATTGAGTGCCTGGACAATTCCAGGCTGTGTTACGGAATGAAGTGGAGGAAGTGGTACCCAACAAGAGACCGTGCAACACCGACGAACCTCCAGTTATCAACATAGGCCTCCTTGACAACTACCCCCCCCCCCCCCCCCCGGATCCGTCTATTTCCGAGTTCGTCCTGTGTGCAGGTAACAGGAGCCACAACTACCAACTGCAGGAGGTAGTTTTTATTTCTATCACAGGGACGCAAAAACAGCCATCGCCAGCGACGATCTCGCCACTACTGAACAACCAATATCGTGTAGGCTGGCCGATTTGCCGTAGGTAATAGATCTCAGAAATTGGCCATATATACTGCGAGGGGTAGTCGCGGTCCGGCAACCTTGCATAACCAACACAACTTCATATAAAACTGCCGGCTTTGGCCACCATTTTGCAACTGCAAAGCGCATTGGAATCAACTGGGTCGTCCATGACGACAAGACGAAAATATAGACCACGTAAAGCACTGCACAGTACGAAATTGACCTGATTATGTACACCAGAAGTGAAGGTTTTGATTAGTTTATATCTTGAGTTCTATAATTTGGGTGACATGTATATGCGTATTGACATGCCATATATAGTAATGTCAGTTTAATGTGTACTGATGTAGACATTGGTAATTACACTGTGTCAACCTGTGGCTTAACCAATAACTGCGAAGACAATGTGAACTGATTTATATACGTCCTTGATAAGGTAATTGATAATTTCACTTCTGTCCTGTATCCACGATTTCAATAAATCTTAAGGAATAAATTACTGCAAAATATTTCCCTTTAACATTCATTCCACGAATTCTTGTCTGCAAGATGTAAATAAATACAGCATCACCCTATCAGTATCAGATACACTGTAAAAATATTTATCGTCACTTTACGACGGCCAAATCTAAGAAAACGATTACAAGATCACGAACGAATTCTAACAGTATTTTTGCTCAAGCATAAAATGCTTTTCTGTTTCGAATACCTATATCTGACGATTCAGTCGTCATACAAAGGCCGTCACGTTACGAATAACCGCTGTGAAGTGACGACACTTTAAGTTAATCAAAGCGTAGTCAATATATACTCGTCAGTTGAGCATGACGCTGAAGCCTTAAGCCGCGTAGATCCTTTCACTTGCGATTTAATTTTGTTGAAAAAGTTTCTACTTATTACAATACAGGGCACATAGAGCGTGAACCGACCTTCACTTGAAACAGACGAACCAGGCGGTTTTTTGATAATTTATGGCTCATTATTTTAACAAATGCACAATTTGATCAACTACGAAAAAGAGTCAAGCACAAATTCTTGTGATGTGATTTTCTAGGAGCTCAAATTCCACCAGCCAGATATTAGGTGAAGCGCTTGAATTACATTTGTTCTAGCGGGTGCCGCCACCTCCTGGCTGAAAAATCTTGCATTTAAGCAGTGAATTTTTAACGTTAAGGAAGTGAAGAATATATTCCGGCTATGTGATTTTCGAATAGCACAAATTTAACCGGTGAGAAGAAGGGAGATTTCACGTTCTTATATGCTGTGGGCGGTGCCGACTTCTTCTGGCTGATATCCTAGCTTTGGACAATGAATTTGAACGTGTAGGAGTAGAGCACAAAATCCGTCGATGTGATTTTCGAAATGCACAAATTCAGCCGGTCAGAAAAAGTCAGGTAGGGCGTTTACATTTGTTTTGGGCGGTGCGGCCTAACTGGTGGATAATTTCGCAAATTTGAACTTCGAATCTTGACGTTTAGGAGTTGAGCACAAATTTTGGTGATGGCATGAATGAAGAGCACAAATTGTGCCCGTCCCGCCGAGGTGTGTTTGGGGTCGGTGTGTCGGTGTGTACGGTGAGTTGTTGGTGCAGCGTTACCCCCTCACCGCCCGATTGCTAAAACTACAATTTCTATTTAGGGCCACAATTTTGGAGTACAAATTCTGAAACCTAGTCGTCTGGAAGCACAAATTGAGCACTTAATTCTAGCCGATTTTCAGCATTTGTTCACGTGTGGGCGGTACTACCGTTATTCTAGCACCGCCCACATTGAAATCGCTATATCTTTTACTAGAGTTGAGCACGAATTCTAAAACTTCGTTAGGTGAAAGCACTAATTGAGCACTAAATACAGGCTCAATATCAGAATTTGTGCTCGACTGGGCAGTGGCAGCGTAACGGACCTACGCGAGACACACCTATCGCGACAGCGCCCCCCCCCCCTCGCCCAACACCACTGCTGATCCCGTCCCGGCCCATCTGCGATCGTCTTCGCTACCCACATGGCTGCCGTCCGGTACCATCACGGTGACATCGGTGCAAGAGACCTTCCCGCTGATCCTGTGACGGGCAGGGGTCACCGCTAGGATGCCGCTAACGTTGCCCCTGCCGCCGAAACCGCGGGCGTAGGCCGTCGGACACTAGCCGCTCGTCTCGCTGCCCTCCGTCTTCTCTCGTCCTTCTCCACTTCTCCTTCTTTCCCCCTGGCCCTCGCTGCCCTCGCTGTTCCGCCCAAAATTTTTCTTGTTCTTAGTCGCATTCTCTACTTCTTCCAGCTGGGGTCATTTTATGGTTCATTAATTTACCCTCTCCGTGCCCTCCCCCCTTCCCCGCTCCGGGAGGCACTGCCCCGCCCGGAGGCCAACCGGCCCACGACGCATCCGGCCGCCGCCCTGCCTTCCACCTGATTGATCACCTGATGGCGCCCCTAGAGGTCGCCTCGGTAGCCACGCAACGCTCCTGGGCCCAAAGGGTCTCCTCGCCTCCGGCGCGGTGTGATCCGCGGAGCCCACACGCCGCCAAACCGCGCACTTGATATTGTCCACACACACTGGACCTACGACCATCCCCTAATTTTGGAGGGGTGGGGGAATAATATTTTGTGTTGTTACAAGGGTTGTAAATTCTGTAACGGTGCACTGTAGCCTACCATTCAGCTTTCTCGTGAACTCAAAGAATATTAGGGAAAGAAGGAAGGCCCAAGAATTCTTTAGATCAGAGATAGGTCGACCACCTAGCACTTACTTGTAGCCGAAGCTGCCGGGTCGGGAGCCGGGAAACGTCTGCCTGCGTTTCGCTCCCGCTCCGTCGGTGAGGCCGGCCGAGGGGAATCCGCTGACGCGCGTGATTTTGCATCGCGGCTTGGGGAAGGCGCAGCGCGCCAGATTCAAAGCTGCGCGCTTGCGCTTCCCTGACAGGGGGTAGTTTTTGAGTTAGGAGTCGTAGAGGTTCGAAATTGATCGCAAAGGGTAGCAGAGGGTTCAAGGGTGTCAAAAACACCCAGCGCAACTCAAAGCGACACCATGGAAGTGTAATATAATCGAAAAAACTGAAAAATCAGTCATGTTTTCACTGTCACTTGCTGACACGGAGTTCCAGCTCTCTAGGTCTACTAGCAACGGAATGGCGGACTCTGGAAAAAGTGAACCCCTAGTTTACAATGTATAGTATACCGGTATCGTAAAAAAAACGATTGTTTCTAAAAGTGTGCATGTATGGGATATTTTTCTCGTTACAAATATTTTATGTTTCGTCCTGGGGCTGTATTTAACGGTGCATAGCAAAGTTAAGGCTCTGAATACTAAACGCATTTATGTGAATGTTTTTCACACTGTAAAAAATTGTGTCGTTATAAAACGAAGATTGTTTGATTAATTGGGAACTGAAGACCTTCGTTCTAATTTGCAGGTCTTTTCCAAGGGGCAATTGGCCATTTTGGCTGATCGATAGCGACCGACTGGGTCAAATGTTTTGTCTGTCTGTTTGTCTGTCGGTCTGTTTGTTTGACCGCGCGATATCTCGAGAACGGTTTGACGTAGAAAGCTCAAATCTGGACCACATCTTTCTTGCATCATACCAGAGTCAACCTCCCCTTGCGGGCACCGCAGCCCAAGCGGTTTCTTAGATAATTTTCACATATGTCCAAAATTTTAAATCCGCCGGTTGGGTAAAGTCGGTATGCGCCATGCGCCTGTCGTTGAGGGGCGGATCAGTGACGCAAGTGGATTACGATCGGTTTGGTTAGGTTAGTAGGGGTCAGGGTAGGTTAGGTTCAGGCAGGTAAGGGTAGGTTGCGTCTGCTTAAGCGGCATTAATGAGGAAAGGCCGACGTTCGGAAGCGAGAACATCAGCGTAGTTGCGACCGTGCGGAGAGAGTGACGCCCGCAGGGTCCTTATCGTCAAGTGGCACCCGCCGGCAGGCCAAGGTAGGCCTGCGCCAGGCGTGGAATGGTGGAACAGTGATTCGCGATGAGCGTAGCCTGTTACGCCACGACGCGGTCTGGCCTACGCCTACCTTGTATTAGAGGATAGCGCTACGATGTGTTTTCTTTATTTTATCGCAGCTATGAAAAAGTCAAATTTGCTAATCACATATGCTTGATAAATAGATGTCGGACTTATAAAATAACGTTATTTTACGAAGTTTCTTTGATTAATTTGGTTTCCTCAAAATGTCGTTTAAAAACGTCAATTCCCTGCAGTCCAGAGGCCTCGAAGCATTCTAGTGGAATTCAGGTGTTTCCAAGCAGTCGAAAACCTAGACGCAAGGTACAGTTTGTCCCATAATTGTTACAAACTGTACCTCAGTTACGCTATGTTTAAAATCGAAACGTGTCATGGGACAAAATTGTCCCGTGACATATAGTGTGTGACCTAACTACTGCAGTTTGTAGCCATACCAGCGGAGTTCTGAAGCCCGCCGGTGTGGCCTGGGTGCTGCAGCGCGCTCGGTCCGCCTTCCGGGGCACCACGCTGCTGGCGTCTCGGCGTCTCGGCGGGGCTACGCCGTGCTGGCCGTGGCCGACGCCGGTCTGCTGCTCGTACTAGCGGGCGTCATCTTCGCCGTGGTGCTGGAGAGCCTGCCTGTTGCCGACCGCCGGACGCTCCGCGAGCGTGAGTCTTTAGAAGTAGCTGCGCAGTCAGTGTGCCGCAAGGAGCACCCACAGAAATCAATTCGCGGAAGAAGCACTGTAAATCCTGGGGCGACATTGTGTCCCCAATTTCGTCGCTTTCCAGAGAGCGACGTCACTCTTTTCGAGCAATGTTTCTGAATAATGGTGCTCTAAAAGAGTGATGCTACGAAAATGTCGCTCTTTTACAGCGACGTGCGTCGCTCAGTGAGGGCGACGGCTCAAATACCGCTCCACTAAAGCATTGCGTTGTACCGTCGCCCAAATTTGGCAACGAATGTTTCCTTTCGATTTACACTGAGAGCATTTACCTTCGTCCAAGAGCATTTTGCTCTCCAATACGTCAATCCCACTATGCGCTAAAACTGAGAATCGTAAAGTTACGACATTTTCTTAAGTGTCTAATCTAGTCATGAGGCATATGTTATAAGCTAAATTGACATTACCATACTTGAGATAAAAGAAAATATCTTGAGTGACCAAAAAAAGTTAGTAAATCTTTTTAGTGTTAAATTCTCTGAGCTATGCCGGATCAGGGTCGGTGGCATGCAGTACTCAGCGACGTAAAACCGCGGTGTAATTTTCTTACCTGCACGATTGCGGTTGTATTGCTTTCAATAATGCAGCTGGTGGAGGTGCGCTTTTTTCTTACCTGCA
>CM049596.1:13532082-13599317 GCA_026979955.1 Megalurothrips usitatus
CTACGTGTCTCAAACACTATTAAACAAGAAATAGGACACACCAAAGCACATGTCAGGCACATTTTGATTTTTTTTTATCTAAACCGGTCTTGCAAAGAAAGGCCTGAGAAAAAAAGTGTCCCATTGTGCCCCACCCTCCCTCAATAAGGACATGAGAGGCGAGGACAAATGTACCTAACCGAGTATCCTTGGAAAGACAATACTAACCCATCATCCTTCCCACGGGAATAACAATACGCCTTGCTTCTTCGGCTAATAGCTTTCGCCCTTAAATAGGTATTTTTTTACTTGTTTACGATTACACCGGTACAGGCACTGTGAAGTCGCCACTGCGCGCGGAGTCACTTCACCCCTCCTCACTCACGCCCGGAATCGAATCGACGCAACTGGCGCGCTTGCCTCACTCCCACCGCCTTCGTGTAATAGTGCAGATAATAAAAGAAACGGAACAGTTAACTAACAAGAAATACAATGACTACAGAATTTGTATAACCAGGTGTCCAAGGTAATAACTGTTCTGTGATCTGACTCCATAGACTAGTGTGTCAATTTGTTGGTTTTTTCCCCTTCTCAGGAAAATCAAAACTTAGATAAGCAAGTAACGAGACTACATAGGAAGAGGCTTTCCTTGTCTCAAAAATAATTCATGTACCATTGGAAAAAGGATGTATTTACAAAAATATTACAATGACTGAGTTTTTATTTGGAAACACAGCAAAAACTTATTATTATTAATAACACAGCAATTTGTTCATCACAAATTAGTAAGATATTACTGGATATAAAAATACTACATGGCAAAATAACTTTGGTAAAAAAAAATTGTACCTACAGTATTGATCTAGAAATTACAGTGAGAAATTACAGTGACATTAAGGTTGGAAAGACACAACGACAAAAACTACTAATTATTAATAACACAGCAATATGTCCACAAATTATTAAGAAATTGCAGGGTATACAAATACTACACGGCGAAGCAACTTTGGTGAACATTTTTGTACCTACATTTTATATTTATAAACAGCACATATTGATACCTCCTGGGAAGAACCACTCAGACCGCTGAGGGCCGCGGAGAAACACTTAGTTAGCAGAGGGCCGCGGACAAACACTCTGTCTTATGGGAAATAAAATGCAGACTGAGTGTTTCTCCGCGGCCCTATGCGGACTGAGTGGTTCTTCCTAGGAGGTTCCTGGTGGTACGGATGGCGTTTGAATTTACGGCTTGGATTTACAATTAAGAATGCTTTTGACTTTTTCTTCTTTTACTCGAGACATCAGAGTATTCCACAATGACCTTGTGACTGAGATCATGAGGCATTGCTGATCTCTTTAGAGGGGCTCTGTTCCATGCAGGTGCTCTCTCAGTTGCCTGGCTTTGTGAAGAATAACCATGCTCAGTATTGAATGCAGATTTTAGGATTCTTCCTTGTCTGGTGAGCTTTCTACCTGCCATTGAATGTTCCACTTTCTGTGCGACTGAAATTGCGTTCACCAAGATATTCTTATGTACTGCTGCACGTGAAGAAACATGGTCACGCTGATTGAATAAATGTAATGCATACAGGACGGATTTTCAGAAGCCTCTTTGGCTTTCTGAAATCTTTGAGTGAATTTTTCCACAGCACTCAAAAGGTGTCGGGTCTGTTTACAACGCCATTTGTCAGATAATTGTGGACAAGATTCAGGTTGTTGAGGACTTCTGCCTTTTTTTCCTCATCAAACCCTGGATTATAACTACCACCAGACTCTAGATAGGAAACAGAGGGAGGGAGAGGAACATGATTAAAATGTTGGTATAAAAACAATTTCATAGAGAGAGGAAAAAATTACCTGCTCATTAGGAATATCATCAGGGGCAATTTCTTCCAAACTATCTTCATGAACTACAAAGGAAAGTAAGACATATGTATTAAGGTTTTTCAAAATCACAATTAGATACCAAAGAAACACACGGTCATTACCAGCAGTGTCAGAAGCAGAAGCACCAGGACCAGAACCCTTCAGTGGAGCATACCAGTATGGAGGTGGGAGGACAGTTGTCATTACTTTGTGGAGGGCAAGTTTTGACTCCCAATTGGAGGGCAAGAACTGCGTAGAGACAATATTAAATTGCTTTACGACTGCCATTTGGTGCTTACATGGGGCACCACTTTTCCTAACTGGGCAAGTGCAAATTTCAAGTTGTGAGTCCACTTTGTACTCAGTCTTCATTGAAAAATGTTCTTCACAAGATAAAACCCAGAGTGAGAGGTAGGGAAGCACTGAAGTGGGTATAATTTTGCAGGATTGATGAAATGTTTGGACTTGCTATAGTTAGGCAGTCTATTATTCAGCACTGATGCAATTCTTCTCTCAAAGTAGGCTTCCAGCCTACTTGTGAAAAAATCAAAAAGTTGGACTAAGCTATATGCCATTAATCGCAACATAACATCATCCTTCAAACGGCGTACATTGCTCTCCGAATACTTGTGCGTGTCGCTTCCTCGAGTAAGAAGATCATTGCGGAAACCTAGAGCCCATTCATTAGCACGCACATACAATCCATTGAGATGCTTTGTAAGCCATGAAATGCCGTGTATTTTAGGGTGAGACAACAGTTCTTCATACTTTTTACCGAATTCCTCTTCACTTTCAGCACGGCACACATCTTCAAATAAAAAGTATACTTCAAGTCCATCATTAGGATCAACCTTGTGTTTACTGTCCCATATGTATCGCCAGAATGCTTGCAGAATGTGGAACAAGCACAGAAGAAGGATAATTCCAGGGAAAACGTTCCTCAGTGAATTTCTCTTACTGGTAGAATCATCGGTAATCATTATTTGAGGTCCTTGAGTACCTCTGCCGCCAAAGGCATCTGGCGGAACAATCTCAAGAAGCCTTTGCAATCTTCAGTAACAAGAATCTCTGATTCAGAACTGGTGATTATGAGCCCTGTGGGCAATGCACCAGCAGCACTAGGGGCCAGGAGGGTGAAGACTGTTATTTTTACGGTCCATCATTCCACCAGAATCAATAAAGCCAATTTCTCCAGAAGATTTTAACTGATGAACTCTCTTCATTAAAGGACTGCATATTGTAACAATTACTTCAGTCTCTTCAAAAACTTCAACAGAAGCACATACAGAGCCACACTCTTTATTATATTTGGCAACTGCAATTTACAATGAGTCTACCATTGCTTCACCACTGGGTGGCCCATACCCTTTATTGTACATATTTCTGTATAGGTTGTAGCACCATTGCAGGGAGGGGCTTTGAGCACCATCAGCAAGAACTTGGTAAAACATTTCTCCACTGGTTTCTTGAATGTCATACTGATGAGTGTGCAAAGCTGTTGAGGGACTATAACCATTACGGAACATTTGCTTGAACTTGTTTAGAACATCATCTGATGGGCGACGATGTCGCAAACTCTCTGCAGCTTTCAATGGATGGTTGTGGCAATGATTAATAACAATCACAGTAGGATACTTTTTTAAGTTACTCCTGTAAACAGAGTAAATTATACATAAAATTAAAATACATATTGCCCTCATTCAAAGATTTTTGACATCAGGTTTTAAGCATGGAACTTTACCTTTTCATGTTAAAATTTTTCACTGTAACTGTTAAGCAAGCATCACATTTAGTGTGTTTCTCATGGGCTTTTTTGGTATCTGGCCGGTACCCAGCCAAAGTATTATGATGACAGCGGAAAGCTTTGTATACATAATATATTAAGTCAATAAATAAAACTACCTTACAAATATGACAGTGTTACATAGTATTAATAACTTTACCTTAAATATCAAACACTTTGTCTCCTCCTTAAAATTGAATCTCACTCTCCAATCAGTAGAGCTTGCAGACGTAAAATCCTTCAGCCACTTAAGTGCTTCCTTTTTTTCTATAGTTGTTCTCACTTCACAAACAAACATATCTCTTTGATCACACTGGGGGCTTCTATGGTAGGGTTTTAATGGATCCACAGATACGATGTGATGAGTGGCATGATGATGGCAACATGAGCTGCAAATTAAAATGAAGTTTATCAAAATGACATTCAAAACTAAGAGAAGAGACAGGCAGGAGACACACCACACACCTTAAGAAGAGCCTGCAGTCGGTTCAGTTCAGAATCATAATCTAGAGTAAGATATTCAGTGTTGGCAGTTGTGGGAGTATGACCTACACCTTGCGAAGCAATAACTATAATGAACAGTTTGCTTCATAAAATTTGCAATTTTGCAAAAACATTGAAAAAAAGGTATTTTACCTGAGTTACTGGGTTATCATCAATTATAGCTATAGATTCTGCAAGAGATTGACAATCTGGAGGTGTGATGGTGGCAGATTTCTGAGGAGTCTGAAATATAACCAGTTTGATTACAAGCAACCTTTTTGCATGCTGTATAGTTCAGCTTTTTTTTATTACCTCTATTTCTAAAGGGAGATGTCCTGCTGATCCACTAAGAATAGGTTTTGAAGTACTCTTTGAATTTACTAAGGGCAGAGATTTTTGAATGCTAGGAACCTTGCGTAGAGATAAAGATTTCCTCTAAGTAGCTACAGTAGAAAACTGAAACAAAAAATAATTTAATTGATTACATATGAAAATTTTAGGAAAACCATAGGCACATGGAACTCATGCTGTTTCAGAAGTATAAAAACATACATGGACTCCTTGGATGCTACTTAATCTTGGCAGAGGATGTGTATGGTCATGGGGAACCTAGATACAAAAAATAATAATAACATAAAAAGTAAACATACAAGATGTATTATTGAAATCAAGACACGAAAAATATATTACTTTAAAAATGATGGTGCCATCACTCTGTTGAGGCTTTGGAATCTGTAAAAGTGGATACACACAATGAACAAAGGTAAACCTGGCACAATGCCAAATTTTGAGATAAAAGGGAATACGTTAAATACCTGAGGTACATTGCCTTGCTCCTTGACAGGTACTATAACTTTTACATTTGTCACATCTCTCAATACCGGATGCTTAGCTTTTACATTTATCACATCTCTCAATACTGGAGGCTTAGCTATCTGCAATGGAACCTAAGTTTAAAAGACGTTCCAGAGGCGCCATATTAATGTATGATGATTAATGATGTTGAGATGTTGAACCCCTGATAGATTGGCTAGAACTCCGCCTATAACTGTTGCTTTGGTTGATGCGTCTGACAAACAAGAGGTTAAAGCCGACAATTCGCAAGTTTCAGAAGAGCTAACAAATATTTACATAAAAGTACGTTTGCTCTAAAGTAAAGAAAAAGGAGAGTGAACACCCCAGACATAATAATAATAAGAAGAAAATATTAAGAGGACGAGCTAAGCGAGGGTCTAATGAGCAGGTGCATAGCAACAAACTCGCGTCCCAGCGAAAAGTTGGAACCATGGTGGTAAGTAAGAAATTGAAAGACTCACCTCGACTAGAATAATAGACGGATTCATTTTTTTAATAATATTCAAACATCGGAAATGCGCGCGAAGCGCGGGGAATACCAAGCCGATGCGATGCGACAGCGATCTGGTGGTAACGGTCGGAACCAAGATCTACCCGGACCGAACTTTTCATCTTGGCAAAGTTGCCTCGTCGCGGGATCCATTCTGCCGCGCTCCACAAAGGTCTAGTACGTTGTCAAATATTGCAGCTCGCGCAGTGGTGGCTCATCAACATGGCCGAATAGGGGATTCTGCTTTAACCCAGACCGGAAGTGAAGAATTCAAGAATAACAAAATCGGATCCAGTATTGGGGGAACCGCAGCAGAGAGTATCTCAGCCGGCCACGAGCCAACTGAAACATTCGCTGGCCTTACGATGTGTCACGACCAGAAGTAGGGTCACACAGAACAAGTCGTCACCGCGCGGCCTGAGGTGTCTTTACGGGCCGCGCGGAAAAGCTGCGCGGCGACCTGACCCTACCAAATGGTCGTCACACGTCATCAGAGATAGCTAAGGCCCGCAAATTTTTCAGTCGACTCGTGCCCGGCGCCCGCGGTGGTAATACCCTCTGCTGCGATTCCCCCCTTATTGAATTCGCTTATGTCATTCTTTTATTCTTCTCCACATCCCGTCTGAGTTCGAGCGGAATATCCTATTACATTCGTTGTCTCTGCTTAAACAAACGCTGGGTTTACGATTCTTCTGCAAACTCGACTTACGTGTAATCCTGAGGGGGGGGGGCAGGCTTGTGATTACGCCTGTTAACATGGGGGAGGGGGAGGTCGAAAATCGCCAAAACGTGATTACGTAATATGTGGACGACCACCAATGACCACACTAGCTGCGGCCTGAGGGCCATGGGACGCCGAGGCAACAATCACAGACAAATAGAACTCACTGTAACAGGGTTTGAAAAGCAATATTTTTACGAAGCCAATTTAGAAAAGTAAAAAAAGGTAAGGAAAGGAAAAATCAGGAGGTACAAAACAGTTATGTCGAGTAGTGTGAATCAAGAACATCGAACGAAATCACGATTTAATCCCTGATGATTTAAATCGGTGCACACCGTAAAGGGTCAGTCAGTAAGGGCTCCCTTTGGTTGCTGTAGAAGTGGCTGAGGCTCCACACGTTACAAGGTCTGGTTTTGAGGACGGCCGCATCCCTCGTCCTTCACCGCACGCTCCACAAACCTCTTTCTGTGACGACCGCGAGAGAGCCGCGTGATTCAGGAGGCGGTGAACGGTGTTCATCGTGTGATTTCCCTGAGACGCAGCGCGTTGCATTAGACACGTGTGTCTGTTGACGTCACTGAACCCGCTGGGAGGATGAAAGGAAGAAGAAGCGCAGAGCCACTACGCGCCACGTGTTTCTACACGCTAGATGACATAGGACTTTTTAGCCCGTCCCGACACGATTCGGTTGAAGGTTAAGGAGCCGGGCTCGCAGTCTGATGCCGCCTGTTCGTTCGTTCGGACGTCTATTCGCTGACCTATCGTTTAACAGAAACTTCAAATTTGGACGTGAGATCCCTTTAAGGTCGTGTATAAACGTGCAGGGGCAACAATTTTCAAATATTGCCTCGTTTCTCTTTTGGTGAGGATTGTTTGATTTGTTAGGTTGGCGTTGGCCGCTGCCCTTGGTGCGCCTGCAAGGCAAGCTCCGCTGTGACGGGCATGTCATCGGACAAATTTGTTAGTGTCTATGCGGCCAGCGGGTGGATACGGCAGTGCAGGACAGGGGGGCATGGCTCGGCTCCGTGACGTCGCCTGTTTAACCCCACCCCTTGGCCCGACCACCGCAACAACAGTCGACTTCGCTTAACTCCAACCTGTACTCCAAAGAAGTAAGAACTAAAAATATACAGGTGCTGGTCTATTTTCTAGAGACGTTATTGATCACTTGGGATTCTTCAATACATTCAAAAGCAGAAAACACGTGTCCCCTGCGGGCCTTCGGAGAACGCGAAACCTGTTCCGCCGGATCTGCGTTGTTCCAGGATGGTTCCGCCGAAACCGAGTTAGGTTTAATCGGTAGTGGTCATCAAGGTTCCGCCGGAACCTGCTCGGAACCTGCTGGTTCCACTATTCGTTCCGGGCCGTTTCGGGCAAGTTCCGGGGCCCTGCCTCGGATCGCTCGGCCCGTCGCACTTATATTTGTGAGACCGCCAAACAAGACGTACGCAGATCTCAGCGAAAAGGTCCCGGCGGACGTTGTCTGCTCCGGCCAGCTCTGTATGAGAAATCGCGGTGGCGGCGTCACAGTTGTCGACAGAGAAACCCACGCGCCTTTACAGCCCCGCCGCCGCCGTGATTGCTCATACAGCGTTGGTCGGAGCAGTTAAAGTAGTTTGGTCGGTAACGCAAAGTTATGAATGATGGGGACATTTGTGACCAAATTGTTATGAAAACCTCCTGTATCCGGTAGGCACTTCAAAAAGTGCTGTTCATGAACTCATTTTAGAGATATTGGAACCTAAAAAGTGGGCTGAATTGCATGGGCTCTGAAAGACCTGCGCACCGAGAGGGGGGAAATCCGGAATTAACTGCGAAAATAGTTTTGAAAAGTATGAAGTTGAGGGATTCCTCTCTTCTCACTGAACTGACTGATGTGCAGAGAAGCACATGTTCATGATAGAATAAGCAAGTAATCGCTACAAAAAACTGCCCTTAGACGTGGTCAGGATGGCCAAGATGGCCGCCAGGCCAGGTGGTGGAAAGTCACTATGGTGACCTTTAAGTCACCAGCGCTAGTGGGGCGAAATTTAAATGGCTGGAAGGGGACACCGGTGGAGAAATCGAGCTACTAACACCTCAGGCCAGAAGTTCTAGTGACTGGTTTATTTCTGGAACCTTGTGAGAATGAAATTAATTATTATTACTACTAATGCAAGTTTAGTAATGCATGCGGTAATCTGCTTCCAATTAGACTCTGTTACCATATCTTATGCTTTTTTATGTAGAACTGTGGCTGTATTTGACCTGTGAATTGGCATCATATTTAGGACGTTTCTCATAGTGATAATCAAAGTGAAGTGATAAATGTGTGTTTATAAGGGGTATATAATGGACGAGGAAAGTGCAAAGACAAGGCTGTTTAAAAAAAAAACACTCAAGTAGGATTTTATCAAATTGAGCACACAAAGTAATAACAGATATCATTCGTAAAATCATAATGCAGCAGATACATGAGCACTAGGTCCTCGAAGAGGCAGTCGACTCGTTGTGGGTGCCAAGGGAGACCTGAAAACAAACCACAAAGGTTTAGTCATTAGACATGTCAAGCTTTCACTTTCATTCCACTCAATATTACACATATGCAAGGATTAGATTGTCACATTTCTCCTCTACTAAAACAGTCCTTATGATATCCCGGATAGTTGTCAAACATTGTGAGTATCTGAGCAAAGCTGAAAAATAAATAACAGTCACAATAAGAAAAGATAAGAAAACATCACACGTGTTGCAAAATAATCACAGTGCATTCAGTCTCGGTAAGCAGTAAAATCACATATACTTGTCAACAAGAAGAGCCCAAGGGTAAACTCTAAATATATGAAACTAAATTCGGAACAATCAAGTCAGAGGAACGGTTATACATATATACACACAGTTTTGAATAGAAAACATCACAAACATTGCGCAATAATGACAACATTGCGTTCAGTCTGAAAGTACACTCTAAACAGTCAAATCATATAAATAAAAACTATACTGGGAGTATAACACTCATGGTTTCAAAATAATGTAAATAAAAACCAAGTCAAGATAGGAAAACAAAAAATTAGACTAGTATACGGTACAAAACTAAAAAAAGCTAAATGAAAATATTACAAACACTATGGTGTAAATTAACCAAGTGGTCTACACTCCGTCGTTCTTTAAAAACAATTCTATGGCATTAATTATTGGTTTGTTTAAGGTCACTCTAGGCTTTCCATTTACTCGAACACCATGCCTTTTCTTCCATGCTCTTTATACTCGTGCCTCAGTTCCTCTATCGTCACACCTTCTGTTGCCATTCTTCCGACGATAATTTTGGAAATGCCAGAGTCGATAAGGGGCTGCAGGGTTGGCATGATAACTTTCTTCTTTTTCTTCAGAGCCTGGTTTGCTAAGTAGTCACGTAGTGGGCACACATTCTTCACTAGGGTTCCTTCAGTCACATCGACATTTTTCAAAAGCCCATCCATCAGAATGCAATCGACTAATGAATCATGAGCAGCCGTGACAAAAGGCTGCCACTCAGATCCCTTCAGATGCTCTTTGGCAAGGAGATCCTGCCTCCCAGAACAGAACATTGCTTGATGAGCGTTTTGGCGTCAGTGAAACCAAAGACGGGGCTGCAGAATTCCTTGACAAGATCATGGAGCTTGAAATCCTTGGGAAGTCAAAGCTGCGAAAGTTGTGTCCAGCTACAATGACCTGGCTGCCACATTTTTTCAAAAATTAAAGAAACTGGCTACACACCTCAGCAGCAGGAACTGTCTCCAAGCACGTCTCATTGTGCCACAATCTTCTAGCTTGCATTCTGAATCCGGTTGCTTCAGTCGCCTTGGGAAGAATCGGCTTACCGGTAACATGTAGGCATTGTACGTCTTCTCTCCACACCACGCAGCCAGCTGGATAATGGTGTCAGAAGCAGCGAACCCAGTGGTCTCTATGTCAACAAGGACCACTTTACAGGAAGGGAGAAGTGCAGTCGGTGGCGGGATCCATAAAGAGACAGCAGCAGCAGAAGAAGCCCGTTCCATTACAGAAGCCATACCACTAACATAAGTTAATCCTCCCGTCTTCTCTGTTGCCGCTTCTTTCCAATTGGTACGATGCTTCAGGAATAGACGCCGCTTTTTCACCGCTGGGTTCTGCTGGTAGACATGCCGCTCCGGTTGAGATTTTGCCATTTTGCTTCTAAGTTCAGACACGGAAGGAGACATCTTCAGTTTCTCGTGGACTTTTTCGATATGGGTAGGACCGTAGTTCTCGCAGGACACAGCTGCCGCCACTCTAAACAGGTTTGACTCGGTGCCAGCATAATGCCTTTCCTTTGGGGCTCTGGTCACAACCATATGGTTGAAACTCTCGTTCAGTTCGGTGCTGCCAGCAGGAGCAAGCTGTTCAGCATCCGCAGCTTGAGAGAGGAGAATCTGCATGAGGTCTTCACGCCAAACAGGACAAGTGAACGGCTTGTTGCCAGGCAGATGCTTGAAGCCATATCCTGGTTTGTTGCCATGACACCACTCCCCACAATTTTCATGTTCACCGAACACATGGTACTCAACCTGCAGAATGGACTTCCGAACACCTTCAACATCGTCCTTGTTTTGAGTGATAGCATAAGTGATACATCTCTTCAAATAATTAATGACTTCAGTTGTAAGGAATGTGTGATTGCCCTTCTTCAGCTTCCACAACTTGTTGCTGACTTATTTCGTATTGTGATTCATGTCAGTGATCTTCTGCATAGGATGCGGACTGGCACTGTTCATTGCTGCGGTTGTTGAGGAATCCTTGTCAGCCATATGCCTAACCACTTTCACCCCAGCTTTCTTCAAATTTGGATTGTGAACAACTAATCTCACAGCTGACACTCGTTCCATCCCATTCGAGTTGCCATCATAGTTCTTCACACACACATGATTATCTGGCTTGTATCCACGTTCACACAAATGGCAATACTTGCTAAGCACGTTGTATTGTGACGGGCGGCCCTCGGGCCTCCCGTCGACTAGGCAACCCGCATCACTCCGCGGCGGGCCGTCTCAGGTTGGGAGCCCGCGGGCCGGCAAGCCGCGGATGAGGCGAGGGCGGCAGGGGTGCTTTTTGCTGACGGAGCCCTTCGAGGGCGAGCGCGAGCCGGGGACAAGCGGAAAGCCAGTGGTGATCCAGCCGGCGTCGGGAGAGGCCGCAGCCGTGACACACGATTCCTCCCGCGCCGGCCTCCCGTGACCATCGCCTGCCACTGTGCTACCTGCCGTCATGCACATCATAGGAACCGCCCCGGTAAGCGAACGTCTGGGGTGCCACTCCCGCTGTAGTTAGGATAGGAATTCGTATAGTGTAGAGTAGGTAGGGTTAGTTTAAGCCCCCTCCCTTGTGTACAGTTATCCCCCCAATAAATGTAAGGATCGATTCGTATGCAGCCAACAAGTAGTACTCATTGAGGCCCACGGGCACCGAGCTTTTATTCTAGGAACCCTGAACCCCGCCCCGTTACAGTATCCCAGGATCTTCTTTGACTTCTCCTTGTTCCTCCTCTTCCACTGTTGGTGTTGTATTGGAAGCCGTTGCCTCTCTTGTCCCAGCCAAAGTATAACCTCACGCGGATGGGAACATCTTCATCATCTTCGCTGTCTACTAGGTTGGGGGTCACTGAAGGTCTAGGAGTACTTGTAGGTCTAGGATCACGGGAAGGTCTAGGAGCACTTGAAGTTCAAGGTGTACTCTTAGCCACAGGAGTAGCAGGAGACGGAGGCACAACGTCGTTGCTCTCTTCTTATTGACTACCCAGAAGTCTAAATGGTGAAGCCATAGTAATAGATTATTATAAAGACCAAAACAATGTCAAGATTTGAGAGTAGGAAATGTGGCAATCCTCCCAAGCTGAGATGCACTGAAAAGTAAGACGGACATGCATAGCACTAAACACATAACCAACCTTTGTGCGGCCAGGGTCAACTCCCTCTCCTCAGCCAATGCCTCCATGCAGGACTCGTCCGCGACCTCAACTAGAGCACGGCCGACGCGTTCCTCCGCTCGCTTCATGGTTTTGGCTGGGACGGTGGGAAGGTTCATGGCAGAAAACAGTTTGTTGAACTGCTCGTGCCCCACGCCGGAGTCCAGGCAACCTACGTAAACAGTAGAAAAGTAGGGTTATAGGACACACTTAGAAGCCAACATTTTGACGTGGGCAGAGTCCTGGGAAACCCAGGAACTCAGAACACGTGCGCGCGAGGAAACCAACTAGAACATTTACCTAGGGCAGCTTTGCAATTCACAGAATACAGGCTCCCGCCGTCTCACGAGGGGCACGGCACAGTCTTGCTGGTGAAGAACTTCTGGAGGTCCAGGCAGGTTGGACAACGCACGCTGAACTCGGAAGCAAGGCCATACTGCTTCTTCTCCTCAAGAAACTTGAGACTGAGTGCCGCGTCGCAGTTTGTACACCACAGATTTGAAGCTAACATGGCCAAATCAACAACACGGCGGCCTACAGACACTGGAATGTAGTCTGCTTGTTCTCTTGCCGCTTTCAAAACCAGATTCTTCGCATGACGCTCGACGCTCGCTTTTCCAACCTTCTCTCATCTAGCACGCTTCTTGGCCTTCATGAAAGGCATTTTGAAACACGATAAATACTTGCGATGTTTACTCGTCGACGACTCCAAACAGAAAGATCGAACCGAGTGGAAACCGTATTTTTCAACATGGCGGTCGGCCCGCCATTGGCCAACTTCGCGCCGCGAAAGTCACTACAGCGATTGCGTAGACCACACCATGTGTTGTAATGTGTTAAAATTGTTTCGAAATATTGTTGTGATCTTATTTAAAACTTAATAAAGCCAGTTCACGTTCAAATACCGCCTTAAAATTCTAAGGGAAACACTTCTGAGTTTCACTTTCGTAGGTTTGCGCCAGGTCCAAAGCTAGTCAAGTTCATATTACTTTAATAAATATATTCCGATCTATATTAAAACGTTTGACCATAATATATGAATTTTGGTTAATAATATCAACTACTTAAGACACAATTAATTTTTTTGGAGTGTAAACCAGTCAGAAAATATAATGTACCAGACCGACACTTGACCTCTACCCTTACCGACCAAACTACTTTAATGGGGTCCCGAACGGAACATTCTCTGTACAGTTATTGTGGGCGATATTGGGAAAACTGAATGCACCACTGCGCCCAAAGACACTGGGATTCCCCCCCCCCCCCCACCGTTCTGCACTGCCGTTTTCACTCGTAGATAGGACACAGAAAGTCCGATGCTATTGAGTGTGTATTTGCGACTGCGCCATGCGCAGCGGGTCTACGCTTGTTATTCCTTTCATCTTTCTACCGAACTCAGTGACGTCACCAGTCACAACGGAATCCTCACAACTAGAACCGGTGGCTCCAATAATAACAGGCACTTTTGACTCCAAAAAAGTTGTGAAACTTTTGGTGCTGGGATTCATTTTAGGGTTCGAGCAAAGCGATTTTACGCTCTTTCTCTCCTCCCAACCATTGTTGCCGTCCATAGCCTATGAGTTTGCTTCCTTTGCTAACCGATCCTAGGTTTCTATTTCTTTCCATTCGCCGTTAATATCTATTGGGTAAGTTTTAAAATTAAACATTTTCATCGAATAAATTACAAACTTACATTCCAAAATTTATATGAGCTAAAACCCAAAAATTCCAAGTTTAAATTATACTAAGGTTAGTATAATCGCGTTCAAATATCGTTTCAATAAATTTTAACACTCTGAGAGCCGAGGGGGGTCAAATTGACCCGTAGCGAGTTTTTATATCCAATTTTTGTACTTCAAACTTATGCTGCGGACCTGATTTTTTTCTTTTGACTTTTCGGCAACCACATAAGGTAGCACCATACAAAATTTTGTTGAATTTCGGCAATTTTTGTGGACGCTAGACTCCTTTCGACCTAGAAGGGCGGCGGGGGTCATTGGCTGTTTTGTGCCATATTCGGGTAAAGTTGGCGCCCGAACGGTGTTTTGTGTGGCACTTGACGGTGCAAGCGTTGGCGCTCGGATATTGAACGATATAATGTAGTACACGCAATAAACTACTAATATTAGGCAACCCGCAGTACGTGTATAGGGACGTAGAAGTACTGTGCATTGCTAAACAAGCCCTTGGAAAATGGGCTTCTCTCAAGGTGGACTCGAGGTCGCGAACCTGTTGGTGTAGTAAAGTTAGAAGGGAATAACGTGCGGGGAAGGGACTATCCCATGAGGGCAGGTAGTAGAATTGCCAGCGCGAAGGAATGAAGATAGTTACGACCTTTACGAAGAACGAACGCGGGGAATACCAGACAGGCATCAGGCAGTTCGGTTCAACTTGGCGAAGTGTTTCGGATCGCGCAATATGCAATCCCAACGCCAGTCAAGCTGTTCGTTGTTTGATGGGGTTTTCAGATTTTCATGTGCAAACTACTCGGTACGCTTATTACCGGGATTACGAGTTATTATGGGTATGGGTATTGACACATATTACCAAGTATTACTGAGTATTACACGGTATTTCAGGGGTGTAACGCGGCCCAAAAAGTTTGCAAATAGCTTTAAAACGTGAATTGAATTTTTCAAATAGCCAGTGTTGTGGAAATTGACTACCCCACAAGGGAGAAATTTCTTTATTACAGAAATACTACGTTCTTACGGCACACCACGCTTCCTGACGGATGGCCGAGATCGGTACCAACTGGTTTGTAAAGTTGAAAACTGTGATAAGTTGTGTCAGTGCAAGCAAACGTACTTCTTCAAATCTCGAAAAATTATAATGGCTTCTATAGAAGGAACGGATGCCGTTACCGTAATAGTCACACGCCAGAATTCATGCTTTTCAGACAATTAACTTCAATAGCATGACAGTAACAGCTCTCCGGCATGATGCCCTTTAATAGCACCGTGAAGGGCCACCCCAGAATTTAAGTGCCACGTCGCGTATGGGAGATATGGTCTACAACTGCGAACTCCGTGGACAGCGATCATAGTGAGGAACGATTCTGCAAGCCAGTACACAGGCACTGTGGCTGGAAAAAATCTAAAATTTTGAAAGAATGCTGCTGAAGTTTGTGGGTATGGGGATGCCTACCCCCAAATATGTTGGTACGACTATGACTGATTTAATAGCACCGCTTCATGAGCATTTCAGCAATAAGGCACGGTATAGAGTTCGATTTTGAGGGTTTCCGAGCGCCAGTTCACTCGCATCATATTCAAAGTAGAATTTTATACTGATTTCTGGTAAAAGGCTACATGAGAGAGACATCATGCACTTAAATTTCATCCGGTCCCGACGAATACCAAGAGAGAAGCAGACCGGAGACTCAAAAGTGCCTGTTATATTTGGAATCACACTAATGCGCTAGAGGGACAGCGACGAGCAGAGCTCCGCTTCAGCACTTACCTTCCTCACTAACGCACTCCCTACGTGGAAGACGCAAATGGAGCCGCCGACCGTGGTGCCCAGGCACAGGAAGCTTCGGTACGCAAGACTGATAAAAACCAACGAAACGTGTTAGTGGAACGGCCACATGCCGTTAAAATTCGGAAGGGTCTTGCGTTCTATGAAGTATATAAATTGCGGTTGTTTAGGGGACGACATTAATTTCTGATGTATAATTTATGCGTATGCAACAGACGATTTGGTACGCAAGCTTCTGCAAAAATTTATGCACAAATCACGCACAAATGGTCCATAACAACGCATAATATTATGCACAAGCTCACGTTTGTGCAATATCCACATTAACAAAGTATAAGTTGTAAACAAAAATTTACTTTGAAACTAGTACTGTAATCAGAGAACAAGCCCGCCCCGCTCAGGTCCGATACGCTGGCACTGCCCACATTATCATTCCGAGAGATTCTTGTTTGCATATTAACCAGATATAACGCAATATGCGCCATCGTTAATATAGGAAGAGATACATCCTTCTTTTCGGTTAATTGCCTATGAAATTTTTCGTACCACTAACGGAGGTCCATTTCAAACATAAGTAATTGTGCATTCGAAAACTGTTGAATGTAAATGGGCGGTAAATAAGTGGTAGGCTTGCGTGCCCGTCAGTGTTGTGAGGCACACGTGAAACCCAGATTAGGAGGGCGTCTGCTGGAACAGGTAAGTCATTGTAATTTTAAATAGCCTGTCCGTGTGAACGCAAGGCCTTCATGGAGCGGACCCGCGGAAACAAACAGAAGTTTTTCTCCGTATCCAAGATGTCGAGTACACGCTCTAAAAGCGTGCCTCCGTACTGCGGTACTTTCCGTACCTATTATTTACAGTGTATATGCCTCCAGTATATGCTTGGTCTCCAGTCCACACGTGAAACCCAGATTAGGAGGGCGTCTGCTGGAACAGGTAAGTCATTGTAATTTTAAATAGCCTGTCCGTGTGAACGCAAGGCCTTCATGGAGCGGACCCGCGGAAACAAACAGAAGTTTTTCTCCGTATCCAAGATGTCGAGTACACGCTCTAAAAGCGTGCCTCCGTACTGCGGTACTTTCCGTACCTATTATTTACAGTGTATATGCCTCCAGTCCCGGCGCGGATTTGGCCTCTCCTTACAGAGAGGGGGGGACACTTTTCAATGCTTGGTCAGGCGGGTTGCCTACCTTCTTGAGTATCGCAAGCCAAGAAACATCATCAATTTGCATAGCCGCAATTTAATTTTAGCCCCTTTCTTATGTGTGATAATTTAGTACGTCGACATTTTTGGAATTTTTATTTTTCGAGAAAAACTCCAGGTACAAACTAAAAAACGGTGCGTCAAGCAGCAAGATGACTTTGGTTTCGACAGTTGCATTCACCGACGATTAAAACTTTGTGTCACAATTTACGCTTCTAAGTTTTTTGATCCACCTTACCACTAATGCGCCACTAATGCGCCAAAGATTAATTAATTTCACCTTTTAGAAGGTGGGACGAAATAGTCGCGCGAACAAAGCAAGCTTATTTTTTGCAAGGTCCGACGTCCAAGAAGTAAGCCAACGATGATTAGGAGCCACCGATGCGGCATTTTCTAAAGGCTCGTGAATTTCACACCATAGCCAGATTAGGGGCGGGTGTATTGGTGCCGTTGTAAAAAAATATGATATGTCAGGAAAGTTAGCCCGTCATGCCAAGCGCCCAATAATTTTTTCCAGAATTTTCGGACCACTTTTAGCGGTGGTCATTGCTTGCCATTGCGCTCAGGCCACCCGCAATATACCGTTTTTTTCGCATGTTCTGGTTCTAAGGAGTGGGAAGATGGCACTTTGTGAGATCGGTTAGGGAAGGATCGTGTTTGAAAAATGTCTAGGAAGTCAGCGAAGGCACATCCCATAGCGACACCTAGTGCTCCGTTGGTTGATCCCCCTAAACCTGGGAATCAACCGATAAGTCGTATAGCTACTTTCCGAATAGCTTGTTTAATCCGCTATTCTCATCACATATCAGATTTCTGAAACCGCGTTTGGCATAAATTTTCCTTTTTCTGCATTTTTTGAGAAAATGCGCAAGACGCCATGCGTATAACACTCATTCTGAACGTGGATGTAGGGGCACATATAGTGTTCATAGAAATAAAATGTGCATTCTTAAAGCTAGGGATGCATATCGAATAAAAAATATCGATATTATCGATATCGATAATATCAAATGCCTTGCGATATAATATCGAAAATATCGGAAAAATATATCGATATTGTCGGACGTTAGCGAGAAACTGTTACAGAGAGTGGACAAAAGAATGTATTGTTCAGAATAAGTACTGGTATTTGACGCAATACACAAAATCTAAAAACTTCGCCAGGTATAGAAGGTGAAATTGCAATAAAAACAAGCCATTTGGAAACAAGGTACGAGCGGAACAAAAGCAATTACAGAGGATGTAGTATGTAGTTTCGCAGTACAAACGGAGATACTGTGTGCGAGGCCATTTTTAGTGCACAGCGGGAGCGCTGCTGATATCTATTCTCCAAAAGTATCTGCAATATTATCTAAATATATTTCCAATATAGTCTCCAAATATCTTCAGTATTCTCTCCAAATACCTTCAATATATCAATTAAAAATATCGATATATCGCCATATTGGTTTGAAAGCCATATCGATATCGAAATATCGGGAGAAAATATCGATATTTCAATAATATCGATACGTATCGTGCATCCCTACTTAAAGCAAACCTAGGCCTATTGCCAATCATTTTTTTCTTTTCATGCTCTTCAGCTCTTCCTCTATTACGCATTTTTCTCGTCTTCTCCCGCCCCCTCTCTCTCTACCATTACCTCTCTTCCTATTTTCTTCTTTCTATTTCCTTTCTGGCGGCTACGGGGGGGGGGGGGGGGGGGCACTCGCCCCCCAGTGCCCCCCTCCCCCTTAAATCCGCGCCTGCTCCAGTCAGTTCCTGCCCCATACGGTTTGGTTATTGCGGTTTGCTTCATAAGTATCGAAAAGTATCTTAAAATGGGAGGCTGAAGGCTCTTACTGTTGTAGTGATTCCATAATTTTCTGTTAGCATCGGCTTCCTCACCCGTAGAGCCCTAATCTGTGTTGGAGGTGGTAGTCCTGATGCCTCGGCCATTGGAGGCCTTCACTACATTGTAGGCGATGTTTCAATGCGTGCGGTTGGCACTGCCGCCGAAAGTCAGTGACGTCCCGGCATAGGGCTGGGCGGTATAAACACTTTCAATATCAATACCCGGTATTCGAAATATTGTATTGAAAGTCAATATCAATATTTCCTATTGATATTAAAAATATTGAAAGAATGAAAAATATTGATATATTGAAAATATTGATATATTGACAAGTTAGGCGTACGCGGCTTCGCTCAGCTCGAATCACTGTTCCACCACTCCTCGCCTGGCGCACGCCTACCTTGGCCTGCCGGCAGCTGTCTTCTGCCAAGGACGACCCTGCGGGGCCAAACAGTCAGAAGGACGCCCAGCGGGCATCGCTGTTTCCGGCCGGTCGAAGCTACGCTCACGTGGCAGCCGGACGTATATTACATTGCCTTTTTGTCATTAACGCCTTGCCTAAATTACCCTTACCTAACTGAGCCTAAGCTACCCAGGTCTCTACTAACCCAACCGAGCGTAACCCACTCGAGTCACTGATCCGCTGCTCGACGACTCACGAGGACGGGGTCCCTGGTCTCGGAACCGGAGGCTGTATTCGTTCGCCATACCCGTACGATATCCTTGTGCAGTGCCGCAAACCGCATTTCTGTATGAAACTTAGTTCTCTGGTTTCATCGGTCGTTGTGTGCTCCTCGAGGACGGGGTCCCTAGTCTCGAGACCAGCGGCTGTCCTCGTTTATAGGCCCCCCCCCCCCCCACCCTATGCCCTCTGCAGAAACGCAAAGCTCTTCTCTCTAAAACGCATCGCTTACTTGGTTCTCGAGTTACAATGTGTTTGCAATGTGGCTCTCGAGGACGTGGCGCATGGCCTCGAGAGCGGTAGGCGTGGTGTGATGCCCTTGTTTCCAATTCCCGCGGCCCGCATAGAATTCGAAAATCGCAAGTCAGTACCTCATACCGTTCGAAAGATGGAAGTTGGCTCTCGAGCACGGGGTGCGTGGTCTGGAGAGAAGTCGTCCGAGTGGGGTGCCCTACTATTCCTTTGCCGCGGCCCGCCAATGCCAATGTCGAAAACCGCACGATGCTAGACCGTACCGTTTAAAAGATGGAAAGTGGCTCTCGAGGACGGGGTGCGTGGTCTCGAGCCCGTTGTCATTGCCAAAAGATCGCAATGATGGCCGAACCGCTACGATGGCCAGCGCTGCAAACCACACCTCTCTAGGTGGCTCGGTTCTCCAGATATTCCCACCAGATATTTCCAAAAGTTTGCTTCAAATGGACGCCATCTTGGATCTCGAGCACGGGGGAGCGCGGAGGGGGTTACTATGCACGTGCCTGTATTCCTTTCCCCATTTCACGGGGGGTCGGTTCTTTAGCAAATTTTGATAGGGACCACCGTTTGGCCGTGATAGGGGAAAGTAGAGGGCCGCGCCTTCGCAGTCCATCTTATAAATCAATTTTTAAAAAAAGTTAATATCAATTGTCGAAATTATCTAAGAAACTACTAAAGCTACGTTAACCCAAATGCCAGGTTGACTCCGGTATGCTAGTGGGAAGATATGGTCCAAGTTTCAGCTTTTTGCGACTAACCGTTCTCGAGAAATCGCGCGGACAGACAGACAGACAAATCATTTTTGACCCAGTTGGTCCAGGGCTTCGCTATCGCTCAGCCAAAAATATTGAAATATTGAAAATATTGAAAGATTGAAGTATCGAAATATCGAAAATATTAAAATTATTGACAATTCTGGAATGGCGCGGCGTGGCCGGGCGCTCAGTGTTAGCACCCATAGCCTTGTTTTGGGGACACAGCCCGCACTGCGCGCCCAGTCTTGCAAACCACGCATTCTGACCGTCGCGAAGCGCCGCGCCTAAGTAGCACAGCGAGCCCTCGGGCGGCTCGCGGCGCGGAGCAACGGGCAGATGCGACTGGACTCCAACCAAGAACGGACGCTCCGGTGGGTGAGTGCAGGGCGGACACACTTCTACCAACTTAGCCGTGCCTTTCTTAGTCTCAATATACTAATCGAAACTGAACCACCTTGATTAGCCCCTTCTTCATTCTCCTTATCGTAACATGGTGAATCGGCCTTTTAAGAACGCTTTTCTTTCGGTCCTGCCCGCTAGGTTAGGCTAGTTTGTGTCTTGCCCTGCCCCTCCGAGTTTTAGCCTTACTCACAAGATCGGCGCCCCTGCTTAGTGGCAAAGCAGCGAATCTCCGCCGACAAGACCCCCCTCACCCCACGGACCCGATTTCCTCCAATTGTGGCACGCGAGGAAATCAGCCGGCTCTCCACGGACGACATCGCTCTCCATTGCAAGAAAACGTCAACAACTTCTCCTGCCTCAACAAGAACATCAAGAAACGCCGTAACAAGATCGTCAATTTCATCACAAATTCAGTGAGTCTGGCTTTTGCCCCACCCCAAGTGACCATATGTCTGCCTCCCGCTACGCCTCTCATCACTTGGACACCTCGGACATCACGCCTCGTCACCTATCGGTCACATTGATCGTGCACGGCGACATCGGTGGTGTCCACGACGACGGCAGTGGACCCGACGACGGCGACCCCCGCGACGACGACGGCAGAGTCCCCGACGACGGTGACCCCCGCGACGACGACGGCTGTGGACCCGACGACGGCGACCCCCGCGACGACGACGGCAGAGTCCCCGACGACGGCGACCCCCGCGACGACGACGGCAGTGGACCCGACGACGGCGACCCCCGCACCGACATGTGAGTCTCGGGAAACCAGGTCATGCTGACACGGCGACTCGCGTCGGCGGGCCGGCGAGCATTCGGTCACCGCTCCCGCGGCTGCCCCATCAGGCTAGCCGCGCCCGCGACTCCGGCTGACCTTGCAGTTTGCACCCGCGGCGCTCCCAAACCAGCATCACAACAGAAATCAGCGTTTTCCACCTCACAGGTGACCCCACTTACCGCCCCACAGATGTTGTTAGGCATTAAAAAAAATTGTTTTCAAGGAGACCGGCACAGCTTCGGCTAAAAGTCCTAATATATATATATATATATATATATATATATATATATATATATATATATATATATATATATATATATATATATATATATATATATATATATATATATATATATATATATATATATATACATGCATATATTCATTTCATTTTTAAAAAAAGCGCTATGAAGAGGGAGGGCTTAAAAAGCATGCAAAAAATACAAGGATCCAAAAGGCAATTTTAATTTTAGGACGTCCATAAAATAACTTTTAAGTTCATTTAAGGCTAATTGTAATTCAAACCCTAAAATAATTTAATTTTAAATTCTACCTTAGTCATACATTTTAAATAAGTTAGCATAAGGATGAGCATCATAAAAGTAAGGCCTAGGCTAGAATTTTTCCTTCAATTACGAACATTGTTTCATTTTTTTTGCTCTCATGCTCTTCTCTCTACTCATTTCTCCGTTTCTGGCTCCTTCTTCGCTTCGTCTCGGCACCGCCCTACACTTCACTAACCCCACTGGTGTGTTTAGCATCCTCACGGTCGTCATGATTGTCCTGAGCCTGCCCACAGCATTCGACCTCGACAATGCGGCCGACATCGCCTATGGACGACACCACCCCGTCAACAGACGACACGACGACGAGCTCTGCGGCACTCCTGAACTGAGTAGGGGGTGCCAAAGTGCGAGAAGCCGCCGGTGACGGCGCTACGACGGGGAGGACGCTGATCGGGGCGTCCATCCGGCGCCAAACGTCACGACGGCGTTCCACGATCGCGAGGCCTCCACCACCAACGTGGGCGTTGGCAGCCCTACGCCCCCCTGCCGAGCAGTTCCGCCAGCGTGCCTCCGTTCTGGCCGGGCCGCCGCCCTTCGGCCGGCTGGACCGCACCACCCGAGTCAGCAGGACGACGGCGCTACGGACGCCACCGCCACGCCCCACTACGACTACGATTCAACCAGAACCGCCACCCAACCTCGAGATCGTCGTAGACTACGAGAGCTACTCATCAGTTTTCTTTATTTGAAATAAAACGTTCTCAATTTTTTCATTCACCGTTCCCAATGTCGCGGAAATTTAAATACCGATGTAATTTTTTTTCTCCACGGCGCATTGTGTTTTTTGTTGTTTGTTACCCCCCTGCCCTCACTCAACGCAGCGTTCGTAAACACAACTCATTTTTTTTTCTTTTCCAAATTAATTTCAATCACTTTCATTGTATTATTTTACTTTTTTAACTCCAATTTTTCTTTTAACTTTCAAGCAAACTGGGCACAGAGTGCAGGCTGGGTCATGTTAGCATGTACCCTCCAAATTAACCCCAATTTTCGGAACACACTTCCAAATTCAAGTTTGGACAGATGGTAGGACACATCTTTTTTGTCCTGGGTCATGTTAGCACCCATAGCCTTGTTTTGGGGACACAGCCCGCACTGCGCGCCCAGTTTTGCAAACCACGCATTCTGACCGTCGCGAAGCGCCGCGCCTAAGTAGCACAGCGAGCCCTCGGGCGGCTCGCGGCGCGGAGCAACGGGCAGATGCGACTGGACTCCAACCAACGACGGACGCTCCGGTGGGTGAGTGCAGGGCGGACACACTTCTACCAACTTAGCCGTGCCTTTCTTAGTCTCAATATACTAATCTAAACTGAACCACCTTGATTATTCCCTTCTTTCTTCTCACTATCCCAACATCAGGGTTCTCGGAAGCGTGGCGGTGCAACCCCTTTCTTTCCTCGACGCCTGAGCCTGGGAGGCTGACCCATCTCATGTGAAGCGCGCGCACGACGGACGCACCTTGGCGGTCCACCACGGGACAAGGCGACTGACATTAAGCTATGTTGGCTGCGCCTTTGGCCAAGCACCGCTAGCACCGCGCTGCGGGAGCCCTCGCTGTTCTCTGACACGACAGATCTGGTGGGATGATGCAAATGTTTTGCCAGCAGTTGGGTGGCATTTTCAAAGCAAATTGATGCGTAGAAGTCGATATTCAATTCCGGACATAGAAATACAAAGGGTCAATATTCAATACCGCATATTGAAATATTGAAAGTCAATATTCAATAGAAAATATTGTATTGATCGTTTTCAATATTGCAATATTAAATTGTCAATATAAAAAAATATTCATATTGAAAGTCAATATAATGAAATACCGCCCAGCGCTACCCGGCAGCCGTCCGTCTCGACCGGCGCTGTTCGGCAGGCTGATAGTCTAGCATTGCTCCTGCTGTGCCCACTTTGAAGTAATATTTGGACATTTAATAGAAGTTTTCCTTTTGCTGCGGCTGCGGTATGGTACGATGACAACATGCTAACAACGTAATAGGGAGTAGTCTGGTAACATTATTTTGAGAATAGACGCCTCATCTATCACAGTTTTGCATTCTAACTTTAGCTGACAAAATACCTGCACACTAATTGACAGTGCCAAGATATATCTGGCATCACGAACAATATTTAAAGGACGGATTTTAATGTCAAGCTACAGGTACCACAGAGAAGTATACTGTTCTTAGCTGCACATGTGTTGTCTTGTCGTTCTTCGAATAATACCCCATTTAATGTAAAGCTACATTTACATCACAACGACTTCGGGGGGGGGGGGGGGTATGACATGCCTACCCTGAAAGCCCATAGAAGGCCGCCTGGAAAGGAGGCAACCGACATAACATTCAGCCTGTAGGTAGGCTCCAAGCACAACCTGTCTCCGAAAGTTCCTATAACGACTAACTATTATCAGAGATGTTTTTGGAACGATTAATAGTGTGTGCGATTTCAGAATACAGTTTAACCGTACACAAACTGCGTTGGCTGCAAACTGCAAGCTGAATAAATTATTACAAACACTTCGCACCGTGCTCTGCCTTGGCGGAACTTATCCAGCATCACGTTCACGGCGAAGACTGCGTCCCACGTGTAGGCTATGAGGATGCTCACGAGCACCGCCCCGAAGCACTCGCAGATGTCCGTCACCAAACACGACACTGCCTTGTGCGCAGCGCGGATGCGGCGAACCTTTCGATAGAAGTTCACTTGTGAACAATCATATCGGCCTACCATTGCCAGAAATTACCGAAGATTGCCCAGGAAACAGGTTTAAATATAGAATGTTATGTAAAATTGTGAGTATTAAACTAAGAAAATAAAATTTCCTGGCTCTCTATTTGTGCATTGGTTCACCAATATTACTACACTGGCGACCAAAATTAGCGGTCCACGTTTTCCGGAGTCCGCCATTTCGTTGCTAGTCGACCTAGAGAGCTAAAACTTCGTGTGAGCATGTGCCAAAGGTTCGTCTTCGACGTCCCTGGACGCCAATTTTATTGATTTACTCTAAGGGGTGGAACCACCCCCTTAACTACGACGATTTCGAAAATCGCCGCGAAGGGCGCCGATAAAACCCATGTGGCGGGCGAAAATTTTCAATTTTACAGTCGGCGTGAACTCTTAGACCATTGAAGCTGCTGAATCCTGCATTTCAACCCCTCTACGACCATCCCCTAATTTTGGAGGGGTGGGTGTAGTTTTTGAGTATGGGGTCGTAGAGTTTCGAAATTGATCGCAAAGGATGTCAAAAATACCCGGCGCGACTCAAATTGACACCGTGTAAGCGTAATAAACTCGAAAAAACTGAAAAATTAGTCATGTTTTTTCTGCCACTTTGCGCCGCTCATTCGCTTGAACCTGAAAACTACAGGAGCTCATACCGCTGGAAGCGATTTTCAAAAAAAGGCAGTCTTTGAAACGAATTTTTTGGCACGCAAATTTACCACAGCCACGGGAATCACGGAAAAAGTGCCAGGCGCGTTCGTTTCTATGGATTTTGTGGCCTGTAGGAGTGATTGTTGGGATGTCACGCTTTAACAATGGGGTGTAGGAGTCTATGCTACTGCAATTTAAGGGTTGAAGCCTTCGAGATTTTGAGTTCTTCGTTTGGGGCCTTGTTTGTCAAGGTTCCAACTGTTAAAAAATGACTCGCGCAGCACCCTAACTACTGACATCACCGAAAGAGGGGAGCAAAGTGACAGCAAAAACATGACTAATTTTTCTGTGTTTTCGCGTTTAATACACTTTCATGCTGTCGATTTAAGTCGCGCCTGGTGTTTTTGACACCCTTGAACCCTCTGCTACCGTTTGCGATCAATTTCGAAACTCTACGACCCCATACTCAAAAAATAACCCCACCCCCTCCGAAATTAGGGGGTAAAAAATTCTTAACCCTCGAGATTCTTTTTAGGTGCACTGCTAGAACATAGTCACAAATTGGCAGCAAGTGCTGCTCACCAATGAAAATGGGTGACACATTGTCTAACGAAAGTGGTTATTCGTTTGAAAATGATTAAATGAGCCATTTAGGAATGACTTAAGTCGATCAAAGAGTCTTTTCAAAAATGTTTGGTTTTCCAGAATTGCGAATAATTGATGATCTTGCTGTTTTGAAACAGTATTTTATGTTGTGCGTTAATGGCCTTACCTTTCCCCAAAGCAGCCAGTGTAAAATGACTTTTGTTAACAGGGTGTACACCTGTCAATTTTCCGTGTTTCGTGGCGGGCTTGCCACTCCTCCGGTGTCGTTCGCACGCGACGTAATCACGGAGGGGGGGGGGGGGGTAGATTACGCCCGGTTACGGGGAAAGGCTTCTTGCTTCCCGGCACGGCACGTCACCGCATTGGTAAGAGATGGGAAACCACGCAGAATCAGTGAAGAAACTAACAGACTACTGTAAATCGAAAAGAAACAGTCGTTGCCTAATTTGAGCGATGTTAAAATGCGATGCTCCAATAGAACGATGTTTGAAACATCGCCTTAATAGAGCGACGTACGTGGCACTACAAGAGCGACATTTTCTTAGCGTCGCTCTATTAGATCAACCTTTTTTCCGTAACATCGCTCCAAAACGTCGCTCTTCTAAAAGCGACAAATGTCGCTCAACGATTTAGTGACAGAAGGCGCTCCAGAATTTACAGTGACAGCAGGGAGTATGAGTATGTGCTACATAGAGGTATGATATTGAGGCTACTTTTGAATTTTGGATTAAGTGTCCTCTGTTAAAACTTCAGAGTTGGAGTCCGAAAGAATTCCACATATTTTTACCACTAGGAAAGCGTGCTGCTCGAAGTCTCACCGATGTTGCTCAATTTAACTGATTACGTTATCTTTGGGAGGAGGGGGGGGGGGGGCAGGGTGGCGGGCTGCCCATCACGCCTGATGACGTGAGGAAAGGGTAAGGTCCTAAATCCCTCAAATATGATCACGTAATTTGCGGACGGCCCTCTCAGCTAGCAAGACACCATTTTAAACATGGGCTTAAGACTACTCAAGCCGCACAGAGCTAAAGTTCGCCTAAATTTTTATGAGTTTCCTAATTTAATACAACACACATGAAAAAACGTTTCACGACCCCGGGATCAACAAGAAAATTCAGATTGTATTCAGAATGCACTGTATTCAAATACACTGCATTTAAATCAAAATGCAGTTGTGTATGCGGTAATAATTGAAAATATCAGGAAGTTAGTTTTATTGTAATTTATTTTTCTCGAATAATTGTCATTGGGTTTCGTTACGTAAGCTAACCTAACGGGGATGGCTCGATTGGTCTAATGATAATTCACCTAAAATATTTTTAAATTAATTCCGTACATTTTAAAATGTTTTGGAAAAAAATTTCCCGAGTTGGCCGAAATTTTCAGAATTCTTTGAAACCACTAGGTTAGGTTAGGTTAGTTGTGGTTGGGTTAGGTTTGGTCGCATAATCGTTGCCTAACCTAAGCGAGCGAAAAAATCGAGAAATAATATTTCAAGTTAAATAAATAAATTTTAAAATAATGCTGAAAATTTCGGCCAACTGGAGAAATGTATTTCTAAAACATTTAAAAGGTACGGAATTAATATAAAAATATTTAAGGCGAACCATCATTAGACCAATTGAGCTCACCCCAACATAACCTAGTGAAAAGGGGCCGTTCATAAAGTACGTCCGGGTCCGAAGGAGGGGGGGGGGGCCTCCCCGAGAACGGACGACGACGGACGGCAGGGGGGGGGGGGGGGTCGTGCGGTTCGGAAGTCCATTAATTTAATTGCAAAATCAAGCATGGTTGAGCGATGGACGAAGCGAGACGTCGGAGCCGTCGCTACTCCGCGCGTCGGGCAGCCGCCGGTGCGGGCCGAGCCGAGCGCCCCGGCAACCGGTGACGAGCCGAGCTTGTCGTTGACTTATGTATTATTTTTTAAAGTAAACACTTTAATTGCAACTGTTTTTTTTTCTAAATCCATACACAAAAATTGTAAATTTGTAGCATTTTGGCATTTTTTTGCGAAAACGGACGTCCAAGGTGGGGGGGGGGGGGGAGTCTTGGAAAACGGACACGAGCGGACAAAGGGGAGAGGGGAGGGGGGTCAAAATTCACGAAAATGAGCGGACATACTTTATGGACGGCCCCAAAGAATTCGAGAAAATAAGTTCAATTAAACCTCGTTTAAAGATAATCCAGATGGCATTCAGAACGAACTGCATTCAGTAGTGCAACACCAACTGGATTCATGATTGCATTTAAATCAAAATGCAGTTGTAAATGCAGGTCATGTTGGGAAATTATTTTTATTTTTATTTATTTTGCTCGCTTGTCACTAAATTACGTTAGCTTAGGTAACCTTACCTGACCCAATGATAAAAATTCGAGAAAAATACATCTGAACAAGGTAGGCGTACGCCAGACCGCGTCGTGGCGTAACAGGCTTCGCTCACCGCGAATCACTATTGCGCCACTCCACCCCTTGCGCCCGCCTACCTTGGCCTGCCGGCGGCTCTCTTCTGACGAGTAAGACCCTGGAGGGCCAACCAGTCAGCACGACGTCGCTGTTTCCGCCTGGTCGCAGCTACGCTCATGTTCTGGCAGCCGGACGTATTTTTTTGTCATTGACGGCCGTTTCCCATTTTTAACTACCCTTACCTAACTGACCCTAACCTACCCAGGTCTCTTCTAACCCAACCAAACCGAGTGTAACCCACCCGAATCAGCAATCCGCTGCTGGACGACTCTCGAGGACGGGGTGCAAGGCCTCGAGAGCGGTAGGCGTGGTGTGGTGCCCTTGTTTTCCATTGGCGCGGCCCGCAAAGTTCAACGTCGAAAACTGCAAGTCAGTACCTCATACCGTTGGAAAGATAGAAGTTGGCTCTAGAGCATGGGGTGCGTAGTCTGGAGAGAGGTCGTCCTAGCGTCATTGCCAAACGATCGCAATGGTGGCCGAACCGCTACGATAGCCAGCGCTGCAAACCGCACCTCCATCTTAACGCCATCTTAGATCGCGAACACAGGGGAGCGCGGAGGGGGAGGGGTTGCTAGGCAAGTGTGTATATTCCTTATCCCATTCCACCGGGGGGGGGGGGGGGGGGGGGGGGGCTATAGCAAATTTAGAGGTTGACTCTGATATGCTGGTAGGAAGGTATGGTCCAAATTTCAGCCTTACAACTAACCGTTCTCAAGAAATTGCGCGGTCAGACGGACAGACCGAGAAACGGGCAGATCGACAGACAAAACACCTTTGCCCCGGTCGGTCCAGGGCTACGCTCGCAATCGCTCAGTTAATTTATTTCCCGAAATTTTCCTACCGTTACTGCATTTTGATTTAAATGCGGTTGTGAATGCAGTTGGTATTGCAGTACGGAATGGAGCTCGTTCTGACTGCAATCTGAATTTCTTTAGCCCGAAAGTCATTACAAAGTGGTTTGGTCATCTCAGAGATGCGAATAATCGATGATCTTGTAATTTTTGAAGTGTTTTATGTAGTTCGTAAATGGCCTTAACCATTTCCAAGGCAACCATTATAAAATTGCGTTTTTTGGAAGTGTATTTCCCCCCTATTTCGTACTTCTTCGCCGATATCTACAGCATCTTGGGTCCATTTCGTAGTCCTTGAGAAAGTCTCCGTCTCTGAAACATTAGTTTTCGAATTAGATTGGAACAAGATGATATGGCTCAAATATATTTCAAACTGGACATGTTTCCGACAGCGCTAAGAGTACAAGGCCTGTTACGCGACCAACTTGACCGAGTTGGACTGACATCGTAATCCGCGTAAATGATGTTGCTGCGGGGAGAAGTTAAAAGAAGAATATGTTTTGCTTCAGCTGTCTTCGGGCGAGTACCAAATTTTTGGTGGAGTGCGTGCACAACTAACCTAATTATCAAGGGGCTTAATGCCCCCTGCGCGCGACCTTTGAAGCGTTAGAGCGAGTACTAGAAGGGTCCCAAATTCGCTCAGATTGTGCACACTGGCTTGTGATAGTGTGCCCTAAACTTTAAGACGGCTGCATGCTCACGGTTAAAAAATTTTCGTTTAAAAACGAAGACTGTTTGGTGGATTTGGAACTGAAGATCGTCGTTTTAAACAAAGATTTCTTCGGTTTTTAACGAAAAACATAAGGAATATGCAGGTCCTTTTCATAGTTCAAATGGCCTTAATTGTAGAGGATAACGCTACGATACGTTTTTCTCCTTTCATCTCAATTATGACGAAGTCAATTTAGCTTATCACACATGCCTGATGACTAAATATTATGATTTAAAAAATTTCAGTATTTTACGAAGTTTTGTGGATTAATTTAGTTTCTTCAAAATGTCGTTCAAAAACGACCACCTCTTACCTTGTGCCACTTTTATCTTTCAAGTATTTTGAACAGGCAATTTGCACGAAAAGTTCAAACTTTGCGGCATGAGAGCGACCACTATAAGTGGTCCTGCGGGGCTCAAATTTGTTTTGGTACGGTTTCACATAAGACTGCACGCAAAAATCCCCCCCCCCCCCTTTCAAGCCTGGAAGGCGCAACACACGCAGCAGCCAACCTTAACCTGAGAAAACCAACAATGCTCATTAAACAAAGCGACAAAATTTAAAAATTGTCATCACCTACATTTGTTAAGGTCATAAGAGAAGTCTACCCTCCGAATTTGAACTTTCTATGTCAAGGATGAGTCATACGTGCGCACGAACGGACAGAGAGTCAACATAAGACTAGGTGCCGAGCTCATGTCCGTTTCTACCGAAATGTGTCCAACCAGCACGCCCTCTCTTCGTAACTGTCGCCTTTGCCCGCTGCAAGCCGTACCACAGCTGGATTTAGACTTTAAGCCCGGCCCCTGAGCATACTAAATGTTAATGTACTTGTTTTGTACATTGTAATGTATTGATCTGAGTATACACTCTAATGTACAATATTGTACATCACAATGCACAAAATTATACATTACAATGCACAGTAACTGTGCATTCCCACTACCGCACGTTTATTGTGCATTACAGTGTACAGTTCGAAAAATCTTGTGCATTAAAATGTACAAATTTCTACATTTTAACGTAGAATATTGTACATCACAATGCATACTCAGATCTGTACATTACAATGTACAAAATTGTACATTGACATTTAGAGTGTCCGTTTCTACTAAACGTGTTGTGAGGAGCAAACGGACTTAAATTTAATGAAACTGGTGACAACGAGGAATTTTAAAAAATTTCAAAATACTGTACTTGCGTGAAATCTTTTCTTACGTGGCAGCCCCCGGGGCTGAAAATCCAACGAATAGGCCGAAACCCCAGCCGTTTTCGAGATATCGGCGTGTTATTGGCTGAGGGATAGCGAAGCCCTGGACCGACTGGGTAAAAAGGTTTTGTCTGTCTGTTTGCCTGTCTGTATGTCCGCGCGATATCTCGAGAGCGGTTAGACGTCGAAAGCTCAATTTTTGGACCACATCTTTCTTGCATGATACTAGAGTCAAGGGCCACCACGGCTCAAGAAGTTTCTCAGATAATTTTTACAGGTGGTCTAAATTTAAAATCTGCCGGTTGGGTGAGGTCAGTATGCGACATGCGCCCGTCAGGAAGGGGCGGATCAGTGACTCGAGTGGGTTACGCTCGGTTAGGTTAGTGGGTGCCTGGGAAGGTAAGGCTCGGGTAGGTAAGGTTAGGTTAGGACTGGTTGAGTGGCATTGATAACGACTGGGTGATGCAATAAACGTTCGGAAGTGAGAACATGAGCGCGGTTGCGACCGTGCGGAAAGAGTGACGCCCGCAGGGCGTCCTACCGTCTGGCCCCGCAGGCAGGCGACAGCCGCTAGCAGAAGGGAGGCGTGCGCCCGGCGTGGAGTGGCGGAACAGTGATTCGCGGTGAGCAAATCCTACTGGACACGTTTCTATAAGAGGTATTGTTTGATTTATATACATAGTACGTCGATATGTCGGCTGGAGTACCGGCGTTTTCCTTGAAATTTCAGCCCTGAAGGGTCCTGCTTTGGCCACATTGAGCTTCGGAAATTACTTTGAGTTTTTTGAAAATTCCTCGTTTAAACCAGTTCCAATTAATTTAAGCCCGTTTTAATCCTTCAAAAATTAATATCTCCGGAACTAGCCAAAAAGTGCCGCTGAAATTTTGTATCTGGGGGTCTTGTGGGCAGAATATACTGCAAAATATGTTTAATCGAATTCTGAGTCTGACACCACGAGGCATCCCCTTGTAAGCTTCGTCGGTCTGTTTTTTCGAGACTAAGTACGAAACAAAAAACGCAGTCTCTCCAGGCATTACCTATTTTATGGCAAATGGGCTGGATATCAGAGCACATTGGAAGCAGAGACCGGAGGTTTGTATCGAGAGTGACGAATACGGAGACAAGTCGGAACGCCAGGACAGCAAACAGCAGAATCTGTAAGGCAAGATGAAATGTATCCCGTGGCAATATCTGTGTCGCACCTACTGGTTTTGTGTGTCTTCCCGGCCAGCGTATGGGTGCGCCGGTGCTGCACAGTGTATACTTTCCTGCATTGCGGTGATGACATCGTCCATCACGGCGCCAACGTAACAGAACGCCACAATCGCAGACGACGTGAATTCCTTTGGAACAGAGGAACCATAAATCGTTTTGCAGCCTTTTTCGACTGGTTCGTCACTGTAACGTTGAAAATATTATTCTCAAGCGATTTGTTAGAACCGCAAAAAATTGTAGATCCTACATTTAGATACTTGCGATATCACTTTACCCGTCTAGTTTGTTTCATACTTTGGTAATAATTTCGTAATTTTTAACTTCTTGGAAAAAATTACCAACTGCAATTCTGAAAACGGTTGCGGTGCGTCATGTGGCCAAACTACTTGGGATTCGACAGTTGCTTGCATCAAGCACGAAAACTTCGTTTCCTCGAACAATTCCACACTGAGTAACACCCGTAAAGTCCAAATTTCGCCCGTTTTTCTAAGCTTTAGCCGTCTTTGAGTTAAGCGCTCTCAAACACAGTAAATTCGTATGCAGTACTTCTGCACAAGTTATGGACGTTCTTGTGCATACAGAACGTTATGCACAATTTAATGCATAATTGTGGACAAATTATGCATAATTATGCACGATATCATGCATACCTTCTGCATGCACAGAAACGTCCATACTTATGCACGAAAATTCTCCATAAGACACTAAACACACACTAAACAGTGTGCAGGGCCTAAAATTATGAATTTTTGCCACTTTTTGCGGGGTGTTAAATAGAGGCCATGTACGGAAGAATAATTGTTTCGGTGGCGACTTTCATTTTACTCTATAGAGGCCAAACTTTGAACCAAAATGGCGACCTCTAAATATTATCCTACGGCGATGAAATTTTTTTTCGGCCAGTTTTAGCTCAAAACGAAAATGTGACTGGTTGTCCCGGCACTTTAGGTACGGAGTAAAACGGATTTGCCTAATCGTCTGACCGGAGTGGACTTTTTTTTCCTTAAAGGCCCCCTTCTGGCCCTCAAACAGAATTTTCTGAAACTGCGCACATGGACGCAGGATACTTTTGCAGGGCACGCTGACGTGTTTTTACACTTTGAAAAAGCTTCCAAGTGGCTGAAAAATCGATTCGAAAGTCAGCTATCTCACTTCTTATTGCAAAAGAAAGGGACACAACTATACGCGCCTTTCGGTCCACAGGCCCATTTGCTGTAGATCGGTAACGAGGCAAAAATTCAAAAATCTGTTTAACAGAACTATCGAGGGTAACCGGGCAAGTACAGCGAGCTTTTTAACTCATGAAATGTAACAGTTCTCGTAAAAACGCATTGGAAATTCAGCTCTCACTCCATGAAATGGCAAAAGAAAGGGACAGAGCTCGTCAGCTGGCTGCATCCGCTATTCCATCCTTTTCTAGTCCACTCCTAAACCTTCCATCGTTCTTTTTTTGCGCTTGCCGGGTACCCATTGTCGATGTGGCGAGCTGAGCCGGGCCCTGGCCGAGCCACGGCTACGAGACCGGCGACTCCAGGCAGGAGGACCGTTTCAGTGGGACCCAAACCCTCCCCTCCTCCCCTCTACCCTAGCGTACGCACAACAAGCCATGGGACCCGAGAATCAGAGCGAGGCGTGCATTGTCGGCCCACCGGGCCTAGCCGGGCGGGGATAACACCTTGCAGGCCAGCGCTGGGCGGCCCGCGTATGAGAATAAGGCGGTGCACTGACCGTTACTATAGCACTATAATTTTAAAACTGCCCTGTTCCATTACAAAACAAATGCAAACTTTCAAATACCCTTAAAACAAAATTAAATAAACTCATAAAACTTGAATAAACGGTAACGTAACCAAACTCGTGCGAAACTCCGGGCCCACCAGTGTCTCACAGAGCGGGACAGTATTTATAAAAAACGGTGGGTTTGCACACACCCCACGAAGGGGTCATCTACATCTTACCACTTCCAATGTAGTTATTCGTGCCAGAATACGAATAATTTGTAAAAGTAGCAGCACCATCGCCCAGATGAAAGCTGTGATGTCATAAGCCTGACTGCCAATGGAGATTTGGGACGAAATCGCCTTTTCCTGGAAATAAGAGAAAAGCAAACCCTGGGCGGTCGAACTTCCAGCCTGCGTGGGGTGAGAGGACCCCACACACCCGATTGGAGCGGATTTCGTCCTGGAAACGCCGCGAGCTTCTGCACAGACTGCGTATCTACTAATCCCCGCGTGGAAATTTTACATATCTGTCCGACACGGAATTAGGCCCCTGGCTATCGTGGACGCTTGTTCCCGTTTCCAAGTTCTTAGGGCTCGCAAAGGGATCCTTTAAAAAAACACGACCTTTTTTCTTAAAATTTCGAACAAGAAGTAGCAGCGAATGCTGGCGAATACTGGTGAATGCTTGTACTACTGATTGTTGTTGCATATACGCAGAATAAGTATGAATACCAATAAATAAACGAATTTATTCTGAAATCGAGAAAATAGTTGTGAATACCAGCGAATATACGGATAGTTACTGGCTCAGCGATACCGAAGCCTATACCCGACTAGGCCTAAACTGTTTTGTCTGTCCGCGCGATTTCTCGAGAACGGTTGGACGTAGAAATCTCAAATCTGGACCACATCTTCCTTGCATCAACCTCCCCGCAGGGGCAGCCCAACGGTTCTAAGATAATTTTCACAAGTGGGCTAAAATTTCAAATGCGCCGGTTCGGTGCAGTCAGTATGCGCCGTGCGCCTGTCAGGGAGGGGTGGATCAGTGACTAGTGGGCTACGCTCGGTTAGGTTAGTGGAGGCCTGGTTAGGTGAGGGTAAAGCAGGCAAGGGTAGGTAAGGACTGGTTAAGCGGCAATGATAACGAAAGGATGATGTAAGATACGTTCGGATGGTTGGCGAGGGCGCGAACGTGCGACGAATGAGACGCCCGCAGGGCGTCCAACTGACTGGCCCCGTAGGGTCTTACTCGTCAGGTGACTGGCGCCGGCAGGCCAAGGTAGTCGAGCGGCAGGTGTGGAGCGGCGGAACAGTGATTTGTAATAAGCGAAGTCTGTTACGCCACGACGCGGTCTGGCGTACGCCTCCCCACAAAATGGCACGGGACCTTTTTTTTGTAATTTAACATACATGGTACAATTTTGTCACATGGCACTGGTAACAATCTTCGTCTTGTCCCAAATTATGGGACAATCTGATGGGACTCTGGGTAACCGTGGATATATAATAGATATGGAATTGTCAGCGAACATCCGACGACTAAAGAACGACCGGGGAGAACGCCTGCGAACTCGGGGGTAGGCCAGCCCGAGATCGTCAGGGTTAGATAATCGGAGGTAAAACTGGTAGCGCTGAAGATAAGAGGAGTTATAAATCACGGTCCAGTTGCTCACTTTCTGTTTATGTGCCCTCCCCGAATCGCTATTTAACAGTTGAGAGACAATACTAGCAGGCCACCTCCGTGAATCAAATGAAAATTACCCGCATACGACTGTCGTCGGTGGTGCGTTACGTCTATTAGGAACATCCTCTCCTTTCTGTTGGCGCGAGAGATAAAGGGAGCTTCAGAGAAACGATTTGGTCTGCGTGTTACGTAAAGTCTGAGCGTATGTTACTTCCGGAAGGGGGTGGGGTAGGTCCTAATGCCGGTGTGGTACTGCACGTGCATATGGGTAGGGTATGTTCGACCCCCCCCCCCCCCCACACACACACACCCCTCTCCCTTTCTCAACGCCACCGCCACCATTCGTCTCCCCCCGTCCTGCACCTCCCCTTGGCTTTCACTATTGCCTGGTTCATTCTCCATCCTGCCCCGAAAATTAATATTTTAAACTGTTGCACTTGTTCTTCAAAAACCGGATGGGCATGCAAAGCTTACGGCCATACCAGTGCTTAACTCTTTTTATTAGGATTTGAAATAGGTTTAATCACACGGAAAAAGGGTAATTGGCTGCGCGATAACGAAGCCCTCACCCGACTAGGGCAGAAATGTTTGGTCTGTGTGTTTGTTTGTCTGCGACATTTCTCGAGAACGGTTAGACGTACAAAGCTCAAATTTGGACCACATCTTTCTTGCATCATTGGCTGAGCGATAGCGAAGCCCTGGACCGACTGGGTCAAAAATGTTTTGTCTGTCTGTCCGCGCGATTTCTCGAGAACGGTTAGACGTCGAAAGCTCAAATTTGGACTACATCTTTCTTGCATCATACCAGAGTCAACCTCTTCACAGGGGCACCGCAGCCCAAGCGGTTTCTTAGATAATTTTCACATGTGGACCAAAATTATAAATCCGCCGGTCGGGTAAACTCAGTATGCGCCATGCGCCTGTCGTGGAGGGGCGGATCGGTGACGCGAGTGGGTTACGTTTGGTTAGTAGGGGCCTGGAAAGGCTAGGCTCGGGCAGGTAAGGGTAGGTTAGGACTGGTTGAGCGGCATTGATAAGACAAGGTAGGCGTACGCCAGACCGCGTCGTGGCGTAACAGGCCTCGCTCATCGCGAATCACTGTTCCACCACTCCACGCCTGGCGCACGCCTACCTTGGCCTGCCGGCGGCTGTCACCCGACGAGTAGGACCATGGGGGGCCGGTCAGTAAGACGCCCTGCGGCCGTCACTCACGAGTGTGAATGTGGCCACAACTTTGCGGCCACAACCGGGTCAGCCTAAACCGGACAGTGTATAGGTACAGTTTGTTCGTCACACGAGTCGACAGCGGCATGCAGAAGCACGGGCAAGCGTGCAACAAGCCTCCGAGGCCCCCGGTGGGGATGTACTGGTCTAAGCCGATGTCCGGCGGGTCTGCCTACCTTTCAGGGGCAGGGTCACGAAAATTGCAAATACCAGGCCCCCATGGCCTCTCACAGGTCCCCGTCGATGCGGACCGATGTCCGGCGCGTTTGCCTACCTTCCAGGGGCAGAATCACAAATATCGCGCATACCGGGCCCCCATGTGTCCCCATGGGTCCCTGTCAATGCCGACCGATGTCCGGCGGGTTTGTCTACCTTCGAAAAAAGGTTTGATTACCGACACTGTCAACCTCCGGGAACATTTATGTCATCTACCCCTTAAGTTGCAGAAGTACGCGAATTACGCGACCGTTCCGCTCGGTGCGGCACTTCAGGCGAGGTGACAAAAATCCTGCCGAGTGAAATTTCGACTTTTCTCGCCGTTTTCTGTTGGTTCAGTGGGCCGACTACGTGCTGTGCGAGAACCGACAATGTTAACCCCTGGGAACATTTATATCACCTACCCCTCGAGTTGCAGAAGTACCCAAATTACGAGACCGCCCCGCTCTGTGCGGCACTTTCAGGGGCGGTGACAAAAATCTTGCCGAGTGGAATATCGACTTTTCTCATCGTTTGCCGTCGGTTCAGTGGTGCGACTACGTGCTGTGCAAGTAACGACACTGTCAACCTCCGGGTGACATAAATGTTCCCGGTGACATAATTGTTCTCGGAGGTTGACAGTGTCAGTTCTCGCACAGCACGTAGTAGTTCCACTGAACCGACGGAAAACAAAAAGAAAAGTCGAAATTTCACTCGGCAAGATTTTTGTCACCTCGCCTGAATGTGCCGCAGTGTGCGGAATGGTCTCCTAATTCGCGTACTTCCGCAACTTCAGGGGTAGGTGACATAAATGTTCCCGGAGGTTGACAGTGTCGGTTCTCGCACAGCACGTAGTCGGCCCACCGAACCAACAGAAAACGGTGAGAAAAGTCGAAATTGCACTCGGCAAGATTTTTGTCACCTCGCCTGAATGTGCCGCAGTGTGCGGAACGGTCTCGTAATTCGCGTACTTCTGCAACTTTAGGGGTAGGTGACATAAATGTTCCCGGAAGTTGACAGTGTCAGTTCTCGCACACCAGGTAGTCGGACCACTGAACCGACGGAAAACGGTGCCTTAATGGGCCTGGTTTATACTGAACCGACGGCAAACGATGAGAAAAGTCGACATTTCACCCCGTTAGATTTTATCACCTCGCCTGAATGTGCCGCAGTGAGCGGAACGGTCCCGTAATTCGAGTACTTCTGCAACTTCAGGAATAGGTGACATAAATGTTCCTGGAGGTTCACAGTGTCAGTACTCGCACACCAGGTAGTCGGACCACTGAACCGACAGAAAACGGTGCCTTAATGGGCCTGGTTTTTACTGCTTCTCTCTATCCCGGAGGGAATACAAATCCAACTAGCTTAGCTGCTCATCGTTTGACTCGTGCTGGCCTGCGATACACGTGATAATTTTGAAACTGCTTCGTAAGGTAGGCAGACCCACAGACCCAAGGGGGTTCGTATGTAAAATATTCTTGAGACTTCCTCTTGGGACCCATGGGGGGCCGTGGGGGCCCGGTATGCGCGATATTTGTGATTCTGCCCCTGGGAGGTAGGCAAATCCGCCGGACATCGGTCGGCAACGACGGGGACCCAGGGGGGCCATGGGGGCCCGGTATGAGCGATATTTGTGATTCTGCCCCTGGAAGACCTGCAAACCCGCCGGACATCGGTCGGCATCGAAGGGGGACCCATGGGGGGTCGTGGGGGCCCGGTATGCGCGATATTTGTGATTCTGCCCCTGGGAGGTAGGCAAACCCGCCGGACATCGGTCGGCTTCGACAGGGACCCATGGGGGCCCCGTGTCCGCGAGATATGATAATCCGCGGCTTTTGGGTGCGTGCAGCATGCGCATGGAGCGAACAGGTGGCTTCATGACTAACGCACTATACCTACAGTCGGTCCGAAAATGCTAACCGTTTTGTGGCCACAACTTTGTGGCCACAACTTTGTGGCCACATTCCCACTCGTCGTCACTCTCTCCGCATGGTCGCAACCACGCTCATTATCTGGCTTCCGAACGTTTCTTACATCATCCTTTCGTTATCAATGCCGCTCAACCAGACCTAACATACCCTTACCTGCCTGAACCTCACCTAACCAGGCCCCCACTAACCTAACCTAACCGAGGGTGATCCACTTGAGTCACTGATCCGCCCCTCCACGACAGGCGCATGGCACGTACTGACCTTACCTAACCGGCGGATATTAAATTTTGGACCACATGTGAAAATTATCTAAGAAACCGCTTGGGCTGCGGTGCCCCTGAGGGGAGGTTGACTCTGGTATAATGCAAGAAAGATATGGTTCAAATTTGAGCTTTCTACGTCTAACCGTTCTCGAGAAATCGCGCGGACAAACAGACAGACAGACAAAACATTTTTGACCCAGTCGGTCCAGGGCTTCGGTATCGCTCAGCCAAGAAGGCTGATGTAAGATACGTTCGGAAGGCAGAACATTAGCATGGTTGCGACCGTGCGGAGAGAGTGACGCCCGCAGGGCGTCCTACTGACTGATTGGCCCCGCAGGATCGTAGTGGCCAGGTGACAGCCGCCGGCAGGCCAAGGTAGGCGTGCGCCAGGCGTGGAGTGGCGGAACAGTGATTCCCGGTGAGCGGTGGCCTGTTACGCCATGACGCGGTCTGGCGTACGCCTACCTTGTTATTGGACATTCAATGCGAGATTTCCTGTTGCTGCGGCTGAGGTGTGGTCTGACGACAGGTGACAAGTAGTACGTCGGCTTCAAAGCAGTTCGCGTTCACGTACGTCCCCCCGCTCCACGACGTAATTCGCTGAGCGATAGCGAAGCCCTGGACCGACTGGGTCAAAAATGTTTTGTCTGTCTGTCTGTTTGTCCGTGCGATTTCTCGAGAACGGTTAGACGTAGAAAGCTCAAATTTAGACCACATCTTTCTTGCATCGTACCAGAGTCAACCTCCCCTCAGGGGCACCGCAGCCCAAGCTGTTTCTTAGATAATTTTCACATGTGGTCCAAAATTATAAATCCGCCGGTTGGGTAAAGTCAGTAAGCGCCATGCGCCTGTCGTGGAGGGGCGGATCAGTGACGCGAGTGGGTTACGCTCGGTTAGGTTCGGTTAGTAGGGGCCTGGGTAGGCTAGGTTAGGGCAGGTAAGGGTAGATTAGGACTGGTTGAGCGGCATGAGCAGTTTGCCCCGTAAGAAGAAGAGTAGGAACAAGATGGCCGCGCGGTGGCGGAGCGTAGCGCGGACCCAAAACATTGCAGACGCCGCGTGTTCAAATCGCAGAAATCGTTGTTTCTCGCGTTTCTTGGCAGTTTCGCGTCGTAAAAAGTTGTGCGACGGCTCGTTTCGACGTTATCGACCCTCTGGATTACGTTGGTGACATTTTTATGATCATTTATTGTGTCTGAGTGAAATATGGTCAAATAACAGTTGTGGAAAACCGTTTCTCGCCGAATATCGACGCGGCTGTTGAGTTTTCAGTGAAATAACCCCTCTGTAATGGAGAGTGCAGTTCCTTTTTTAAAGTGTTTCGGCATTTTGTTATATTGTGTTGGTGTTGCTGTGCTCGAACAGCCCCTAATGTAATGACGTCAGGATCAACCAGTGGGTGCTATGAACTCTCAGTATTTGTATTCTCAGGTAAGGTTCTGACTGTGGTGTTTTCGTTGCTCTTTGTATTTGTGGGCACTTAATCTCTGTTTTTTTTTTCTATTTCCTATGTTGTGTTGTAGGTTGGTGGACCAAGGGGTTTAATGAACTTGGGAGTGACGTGTTTCATTAATGCCGTTCTTCAGGGCCAAAAACCGAAGAGTTTTTTTGCCAATGACTTCTCAAATAAGTACATTAATTTTGGAGCACCACATTATGGTGCAGTAGCAACATCTTTTTCAGCTGTCGTGAAGGGCATGGAGATTGATACAGGTGATGCCTATGACAGTACAGCTTTTGTGGTAAGTTTTGTATTTATTTACACATTAGTAATAAAATTTTTCTTTGACAATTAAAGTTTTTTTATGCTGCAGAATGTTGTGAGAAAATGTTGGGCCACTTATTCTCCAAATACCCAAATGGATGCAGAGGAGTTCCTCACATTTATTCTCCATGCTCTTCACGAGGATATAAAATATTCCAGAGTGAGTTCATTGTGTTTGTGACTGGTTTCATGTTTGTATAATTGTTGCCCTTCTGTAATTTTATATGTTTGTTGCTTTGTACAGAGGAAACCACCTGCCTCAGAACCATTGGACTCTCAGCATAACGACATGCCTGATGTTGTGTTGAGTCGGTGGCAGTGGTGGCAGCATAAAAAATTCTCTTCACCTGTGTCTCACTATTTCCATGTGCAAGTCGTGACACTGATGATGTGCACAATTTGCCATCATACACATGGACAATATGATGATGTGAACAACCACCTATCCTTGCCAGTGGCGACACATGTGGAGAAACCTTCCATTGTAGTGAGTGTGACATGCAAGTAGTGTGTGTAAAGAGTAATTGTAGGCAGATTCTCTAAATGCTGCATACCTCCATCAACAGGATTGCTTGCGTACCTTTTGTGCAGAGGAATTCCTCGAAGATGCGCTTTGCTATCAATGCAAGCAGAAAGGGATCAGGCATCGCCTCTTACTTGGCAGACTGCCTGCCATCTTGGTAATACACTTGAAGAGGTAATAATTTTTTATGTTAGTTTGCATGAGTATAGTGGTGTTTCCTTCAGTTGGCTGGAAGGCTCTGTGCATTGCTTTCAGATTCAAAAGGCTCTTTGACGGCTCTTTAGTGAAGCTGCAATCTGATGTCAGCATTAGTCAAGAATTAGATCTGAAACCTTTCAGTGTGGAAGGCCTACAAAGTAGTACCAAATACAATCTCGTAGGAGTTACCAATAACCACGGACATGGTATCCAGAGGGGCCATTACACCACTGTCAGTAAGAGAGGCGGCAGGTACATAAAATTTCCCACTTAGAACTTTCGATGCTACCGCTTCATTTCTTTTCTTACAACCAACGGCTGGTCACATATTTCCCTTGTGGTGGATTTAACTTTCATGCTCGTAAATTTGAGAATTGGAAATTTGACTCAATATCAATTGAATAATTTGTGTTTGGTAGGTGGTACAGCTTTGATGATAGCAAAGTGGCTAGCACTACGACAAGGAAGTTGTCACCGTCCTCCTCATACATTCTTTGGTACGAGCTGGTGGAAACAGATGGCGAACTCCCGCTAGATAAGGAAACTATTGCAATGAATCAGGAAATAGAAAATTCAGGACCAGACCACGAAGTTCATGAGCAACCCGGCAATGCTTTCTGTTCCTCATTCCATGTGTGTTCTTCAGTGTACGCAGCATCAACTCTTGTTCATGCAAATGATGTTTATTAATATAGTTCTATTTTAACTTTACAGGACAGAGTGACAGCCACTCACAGTGATGGTGAAAATGTTAATGATAATGTTGAAGATGATGCTGGTTCTGTGGATATGTTCACATTCTCAGATGAAGAAGAAAACTCTGATGATTCAAAAGACATGTTTCCATTATGTAATGTTGGTGAAGGATCAATTAATCATTTGCCACCTGCAGGCATAATGGGATCTATTCCTGAAGATGTAGAAAGTGTCGAGGTAAATGCAACATTTACAAATTTTGTTACGTATGTATGTAATGTATGGTGCATGGTGCAATTTTTGTGTTGTGTGCTTCAGATCCCGAAGACCTAAACCATAGTGTTGACCCACATTGTATCAACTTTGACCAAAACATGTCCAGTCAGGAAGATTCCACGTCACTGGTAAGTAGTTCAGAAGTGCTGGAAATGAATTGGTGAAATAAATTTCTGTTTATGGACTGTTCTTGATATATGTACAGCCTCAGTCTCCAAGCACCGTCAGCTCATCAATGCAAGGGGTTGGGTGTCACACACAGCCCCCATCTGTGTGTAATCACCCCAGTTTTGATCTGGACATTACAGACCCACAATTGTCTGAAGATGAAGTTCCAGGAGCCAGATTGGATTTAAGCAACCTGCAGAGGTGCTTGAAGGCAGACCTGGAAAGGTGGCTAGAATGTAGGCGACTCTTAAAGGCAGGCAACAAACCTGATCTTATTGAAAGGTAAAAGATCTCATGTTCGTGTAAATAATTTTCTGAGTAATGTAACTGCATGTGTCACTAAGTCTTTTTGTTGTTTTTTTTTGGTAAGAATTCTTAATCATGCAAAGAAAGAGAAGTGCAAGTGGGTGTTCCCAGGTGTGGACAATGGGAAGTGGTACGAACTGAAAAGGAAGAGATTAATGGCACAGGTATGTGTGTTATCCCCCACCCCTTTTTTTTAGGATGTGAGGAATTTTGCATTATAGTGTTTGTTGCAGGCAGACAATTCAAAGAAGAGGTTCCCAATGATGCCTTTTCGATTGGGTGTGTCCTTCTTCAAACCTTTCCCAAGTGTCCACATACCTAACAAGTACTGTTCACTGAAGGCCACTGAGTACCTGGAATTAATTCCAACAACTCGTTTTTCATATGAGAACGGAGTGCAGGCAGAAAATCCAGATCTGGATGAAGACCTGGAACTTGACTTCTCGATGCCAAGTCAAGAGGACAGGAAAAACATTTTTGTGAATGGTACTTTCAAAAGAGCCAACAACTTCATCGACAGTGGAAGAGTTCTATCTATCACAGACTGTGACAAGAAGGACCATTACTTCGTGAAGGCTGATGTGCATGCATCATACAAAAACGTGATCTACAAGCCCTGCATAATGATCTCGAAGAGAAGTGGGTCAGTCTGCTTTGCTGAATGTAGCTGCAAGGCTAGAGCTCTTGGTAGATGCTGCCACATCATGGCAGTGTTACTTCTCATCGGTCGCCATGTCCATTCCGAAGGTCATGAAGGTATAACAATTATTCAGCGTTACTTCAAGTGTCTTTATTTATTTATGAAGTTATTAGGTAGAGAATGGCAAACACACACTGTGGTCAGCAACAACTTTCTTGTGCGATTCACATTTTGTACAAATGATTATCTGTCTACAACACACAACATTTGGGTTACCATCATCATTAATCAATCAATAATTAATCATTGTATTTTAATCTTTATCACGGTCATCATCTTTGATGAACGGAAGTTGAAAATTGACCAGAAATGCACACACTCTTACTAAGTCAGAAGCTATAGGCAGCATACTGTTGGGAATGATATGCCTGTGGGAGTACAATCAATTCATTAGAGGTGATTATTTTTTTAAAATCATAGTCAGAAGTCTCATTAGTGACATAGATAGTAACCACTTGCAGTACCTTATCAACCGAAATTGTTTAATCATTCCAATGAAAGTCTCAACGTGGATTCTGGACACTGCAATTGCCCTGTTGATTATCAGCTCCCTTGATGTGAAGTGGCTCCTTTGACCCAGGAAGGCTGGCATCAACAGTTGCCTCATGTGAGAACACCAGAACAGTTTTAATTGGCTTATATTTCGAGTGGCTCCTTTGACCCAGGAAGGCTGGCATCAACAGTCTAAATCTTTTTAATCGAAGAGATCCTCCGCATCAAAACCTTTGTCAGCCATTAATGCCTCATGTGGATTCATGAGGTCCAAAATATGACTGTTGACTAGTAATTTCCTGTCTGTGATACTGCCTTCTTCTCCTTTCACTCTTACTAAGTCAGAAGCTATAGGCAGCATACTGTTGGGAATGATATGCCTGTGGGAGTACAATCAATTCATTAGAGGTGATTATTTTTTTAAAATCATAGTCAGAAGTCTCATTAGTGACATAGATAGTAACCACTTGCAGTACCTTATCAACCGAAATTGTTTAATCATTCCAATGAAAGTCTCAACGTGGATTCTGGACACTGCAATTGCCCTGTTGATTATCAGCTCCCTTGATGTGAAGTGGCTCCTTTGACCCAGGAAGGCTGGCATCAACAGTTCTAAATCTTTTTAATCGAAGAGATCCTCCGCATCAAAACCTTTGTCAGCCATTAATGCCTCATGTGGATTCATGAGGTCCAAAATATGACTGTTGACTAGTAATTTCCTGTCTGTGATACTGCCTTCTTCTCCTTCACTGATATATGACAAGCCCCCAAAACATGAAATGCATACAAGAAATTTTATGGTATTGCATGACTTATAATCAGAAAAAGTGTTGCTCTGCTGCTGGAAGTTTTTTGGTTTCTGTATTCTGAATTCTGTTGAATCAATGATGCCTCGCAGGTTTGGGAACTTTGCATAGCACCTGGGCTTCAAGCCATCCTGTGCCTCTGAACTGGTGAACATATGTGGTTCAAATTTTTTAAACTGAAGACTCATAAACCTCACCCAGGTGTAGACTACCTTAGATGCATATCCTGCACTTATTTTGAATAAGATTTTGAGATCTTGCAGGGGAATTCCTCTTCGAAGTCTCAGTAGAGTCATGAATAACTTGTCTTTAGTTGTAAGATCTCCCTGAAATTGCTCTCTTGCTGGGGTATTCCGCATGTAACTGTACTTAAGTTTGGAGCACACCTCATCTCCCCCCCCCCCCCCCCCCCCCAAGAAGGAGTACAGTACGTCAAACATAGTCTGTGTGAGGCCTGTGTAGAATTTGAAATCATCTTCGGGGAGCAGTTTAGCCTTGTCGAAGCATAAGAAGCTTCGGTTGCACTGTGTACCGATGGAGCGAGTAGCATTCATCTGCAAAACACACAAAAAAATTAGTCACAGTTAAAAACGCATTGTTCATAACACAATCCTTTTGTTTCCAGCTGTCACATGCACGGGCAGAAGGTGTTACTGGCTGGCGAAAGGGTCCTCAGCACATAAGCAGCCAGGTGTAGTCCGGGACAAGGACGAATATTACAAGGAGACAAAGTATCACAGAAGAGGGCAATTTGACCCGCGACCCACTGCCCACCAGGTGGAATGTGATGAAGAAGGTGTAAGGGCGTTCCATCAAGAACTTTCGCAACTGCCAGTGAAAGTCTTGTTGTATTATCAACTCCTTCAAAGACCGCAGCCTACTGAAAGCTACCCTGACATCGACTTGAGTGAAGACATTGCCACCATGTGCAGCTATGCATTATGGAATCTAAATAGCATAAGGTTTATTTGCAGGAACCAGCCACTGCACTTCACTCTAACCCGAGCACAGTACCTCAGTCAGTTCTGGTCGTATGAGAGAGGAATACGATTACCTGCATCTGAAGCAAAGACCATCCTGGGGTTATCAACAGATTCAGCAAGAACGACCTTCATGAGAAAGCACATTTGGGGATTAGACAGATTTATGAACGATGCAATGAAACGTGGTAGGGATTTAGAACCCCAAGCACGAGCAGCATATGCCTCCAAAATGAGAGAGACACATCCAGATTGGGAGGTGAAGGAAAGTGGCATCTGGGTAAATTCATCCTTCCCACAACTCTCATGCAGTCCTGATGGGCTAGTCATTGATGTCAATGGTATCTGCAAACTGCTAGAAATTAAGTGCCCTGCTGTTCTGGAGGAAATGGACCCGCACGACTTCCAAAGTCTGCCTAAACACCAGCTGGGCAGATTTTGTTTGAGACAAAATAACAGTAGTGGAGAGGTGGAGCTGAAGCCTACTCACAAATGGAATTACCAAATTCAAATGTCCATGGACATAATGGGTGTGCACATATGTGATTTTGTTCTGTACTCCACTGTCAATGGTAAACCCAAGTATTTGGTAGTGGAAGTTCTGCATGACGAAAGTTTTTGGAAGGAGAAAAGGGAACGCCTGATCACAATTCACACAGTATTTCATCGGCCGCCTCTGCAATTGGTGTATTTACCTTTTCATGAGGAACATCGTGATGAACACTTCTATGAAAGTGTTTACGGATGTGATGAATTTTATGAGCTTTGCCATGGAACATGTCTAAGTGTGGAAGATGAGACTCAATTTTTAATAGGTGAAGACTTTTAAAAGAATTTTCAAAATGTTTCAAGGCTGCTGCTTTCAAGACTTTTACTTGTAACTGAAAGTGATCTTAAAATCATACAATACTGTGGCTCTAGAAATGTGATTTCAATCTATATTGTTAAAGACTGAATCTATGTAAGATATTCTTGAATTTTTGTTTTTTGCAAAGTTGATGTGTTGTGTATTATACATATTTTAATAGTAATTCTTGACAAAATTTACTGAAATTAATTTCAGTTGTTATTTTCATTGCAATAGTTTGTGCTGTTTTATCAAAAATAGAGAATGAACAATCAAAGGAACTCCTTACCTGATTTGTACAGTTACATACACCACACACAGGAGCTGGTTCAATTGTCGGTGTTACCTGCGTATTCTGTGATGCAGTTAAATCTGTATTTGTAGTTCCCCGTGATGCAGTTAGCAAACAGTGTTCATAATCTACATCAAAATTTCTGATACCACATGAAATGTCCATATTGCTGTCATTGTCACAATTCCAATTTATACTATCTTTGGCTTCTGATTCAAAATTTAGGCTTTCAAAGCTTTTATCTAAATTGTTATTAGCATCTGGGACATTTAAGGATGAACACTGATGAAGTGGCGTTACACCAAGATCATCACAGGACTCTCCATGACTTCTTTGTGGTAAATCAAGATTTCCAGCCACATTCTTAGAAACAGTTGAACTAAAATCCTAAAGATAACATTACATTTTAAAGTAGTTTAAACAGGCATCACAACCACAATAATAGAGCTAGCACACACTTACTAGGAGGCGACGAAGACTTATACTCTGAGCTCTTCTGGCAGATTCACCTCGGGTTTTCCACAGGTGTTTCCTTGGAGAGTATCTTACTGGAGTTTCTCTTGATGATCCCTGAAATACAGGGGAATGCACATAACTCTCTGATAAGAAAATCTCCCTAACTAAAAATTTTAGCAGATACAGAGAACATACTAGGGCTAACAAAGCTTCAAGCTTTGTTGCAGCTTTGTTGATGGAGTGAGCGATGCTACTTTTTGGCTTTTCACCTGAGGACATTCCACATTGTCATCAGCACCACTTCTTTTGCGGCTCACAAGGTCATCAGCATCAGGACTGTCACTCTGGAGGGCAGAAAGGAAACTACTATTATAACTGAAATGTAAGGAACACCACATAATACTATTTATACTCACATCATACTCTTCAATGGACTCCTCAGGTATACCATTCCTGCCCGCACGGAAGTGGCATGAGCAAATAAAGCAGTTGTGTGCTGTCACTTTTTTGGGTGTTAAATGATTAATTCCACTGCGTTGCAGCCATAATGCAGTGCGAATCAGATCCTTGGGGAAAGAATAGAAAGCACACTTTGGTCTTCCATTTCGAACAACTTCTGATTCCCCCCAATGATGAGTGCAATTTTTATAGTGGCACCTTCTCCGTCTCCTCATTGTATATCACTGGAAAGAGAAAAAGTTGTAGTGTGAGCCTCTTCAGACACAACAAAACCAACAATACAATAATATGTTTCACAACTAACCAAACAATTCTGCAGAAAATACCAAGAGTATCAGATTAAGGGCTGTTCGAGCACAGCAACACCAACACTATATAACAAAATGCCGAAACACTTTAAAAATGAACTGCACACTCCATTACGGAGGGGTTATTTCACTGAAAACTCAACAGCCGCGTCGATATTCGGCGAGAAACGGTTTTCCACAACTGTTATTTGACCATATTTCACTCAGACACAATAAATGATCATAAAAATGTCACCAACGTAATCCAGAGGGTCGATAACGTCGAAACGAGCCGTCGCACAACTTTTTACGACGCGAAACTGCCAAGAAACGCGAGAAACAACGATTTCTGCGATTTGAACACGCGGCGTCTGCAACGTTTTGGGTCCGTGCTACGCTCCGCCACCGCGCGGCGATCTTGTTCCTACTCTTCTTCTTACGGGGCAAACTGCTCATTGATAAGACAAGGTAGGCGTACGCCAGACCGCGTCGTGGCGTAACAGGCTTCGCTCATCGCGAATCACTGTTCCGCCACTCCACGCCTGGCGCACGCCTACCTTGGCCTGCCGGCGCCTGTCACCTGACCACTACGATCCTGCGGGCGTCACTCTCTCCGCACAGTCGTAACCACGCTCATTTTCTGGCTTCCAAACGTATCTCCCAGAACATTATCATCAGCCGCCTAAGAACAGCTGGGCAGACGGACCAAGCCGGACGGCTCCGGGACGTCACTACGCTCCAGCAATCACGGTACAAGTCTCGCCTTGAAATCCAATGGGATTTTGCGAAAACCAAGAGGAATTGGCCAAAACCAAGAGAGCCACTTGGAATGTGGACAAAATCCAAGGGAGTCCCATGAAATATTGGCGCGATTCCAAGGGAGTCCCTTGGAAGTGGGTGTCCTTGGTTTCCGGGCGGCAGAGCCCTTAAAAAATGTAACCCAGTCCAAGGGAGCCGCTTGGAATTCGGTGTTTTTTGGAAGGGGGCACTTCGAATTTGTTTCCAAGGGCTTTGGAATGTCAGCCGGCGTTCACCCACGGCGTATCTGCATCGCGTTTTTGCGAAATCATGTCGGAATCAGTAACTGCCGTTTAAAATTTTGTCAGGTGCAAGTAATGAATTTAATAAATTTTAAGGTTAAGAGGTTATGAACTGGTTGGCCGGATACCTCTCTCTTTAAACGAAACCATTGACAAGCGAGAATGATCAAAGTACGAAGATCAAACACATTCCTGCTCTTGATAAGATCGCCCACAGACCAATAACTAACACAAACTGCATTACTCGAATAATTGATGCCAACACCCACCAAGTATACACTCAACCTACTTGTTTTCTTTCTTCTTTCTTGCCCTAAACTTTGTGGCATTCCCCTCACCGCCTTCAGACAACACTCACCTCACCCTCACGTCACGGGAAACGCGAGTGCGGCCATTGGCGGCCACCAAGCAGGCAGCGCGAAAAATTTCAAACGGCAGAGTTACTGATTCCGACATGATTTCGCAAAAACGCGATGCAGATACGCCGTGGGTGACCGCCCTAATTCCAAGTGCCCCCTTCCAAAAAACACCGAATTCCAAGCGGCTGCCCTGGACTGCGTTACATTTTCCAAGGGCTCTGCCGTCCGGAAACCAAGGAGACCCACTTCCAAGGGACCCCCTTGGTTTTGTCCACATTCCAAATAGCTCCCCTGGTTTTCGCAAAATCCCCTTGGATTTCAAGGCGAGACTTTTACCGTGATGCCAACCGCACGCGATGAAATATCGTACTTCTCTTAATACTTCGAAATATTTCAAACGCAACTAATCGAAAAAGTGGTTCGTCATCTTGTATGTCGATTATTATAGAACTAAAATCTTAAAGTCTCATGCTGATCCGTTGCGTGGAGTTTCTGGAAAGTCGGCGTCGGCAGACAGTCACGACCAAAGTTGTCGCTGGGCCCGTTTTGAAACCGCAAGCACGCTTCGCTCGCTAAAAATAGGACCCCCACAAGAAACCCACATAGTTCTCTAAATCCGTTAATAGACAAAAAAAAAATCACGTATAAATAATCTCATACGCATCAAAATTGACGGATTTTGAGGACTTCCGGGGTGTCTTAGGGGAGTTTTTGATAAATATGTTAGATAAAACGGCGCTGCGCGACCCCTTCCCGTGGTCCTACAAAGCCAGGAAGAATTTCTCATACCTTACAATCTGGTTGGAGCATCCGGATTCGATCTCAGCCCATGACTTCACACTTTTTAAGCCCGTCCCGACGCGTTTCGGCAGAAACAGACAGGAGCCGGGCTTACAGTCTGATGCCGACTGTTCGTTCGGGCGAACGTGTGTGCGTAGACTTATCGTTGACGGAGGACGTCCAAATTTGGAGGGTAGACTTCTTTTGTGGAGTAAACAAACGTAAGGCGGTCGCAATTTTTAAATTTTGTCACGTTTCTGTTTTATGAGAATTGTTAGATTTGTTAGTTTAGGGTTTGGCCGCTGCGTGTGGTGTGCCTGCGAGGCGCACTCCATCGCGAGTCGGGACGGGCTGTTAGCGATTTTAATCGTTACAGAAATATGTACCACCGGCCATGTCTCGAGTGACCTCAGGCGGGGGCCGGTGGCCCCCGCAAACGCCGCCGGCAGGCCAAGCTGGCCAAGCCCCCTTGTCGAACCGAGGTGTCCGTGGAGCGGAGCGGAACCGGCACCGAGGTTCGACGGGAGGACGGGCCAGCTTGTCTTTTTTAGGGACACGTTGGGTGGTAACCCCCTCCTCACCCCCTCTCCCCGGTGCTTGAGATCCAAGATGGCGGCCATTGGATGCAAACTTGTGGCAATAGCTGGAGAACCGACCAAGACACGTGCGGTTTGTGGCCCTGGCCATCGTAGCGGTACGGCCATCATTACGATCGTTTAGCATTGACACCAGGCTTGAGACCACGCACACGCACCCCCTCCCTTGAGAGACACTTTCTATGTTTTTGCATAGGAATAACGGTCTCGAGCGCAGCCTGAGCCTAACCCACTCAGCCCTAACTAACCTAACTGATCGTTCGAGTCACTGATGCGCTGCTCGAATCTCGAGGGGGATCCCTGGTAAGGGTAGGTTAGAAATGGTTGAGCGGCATCGATGATAGAAAGGTAAAGTAAGACACGTCCGACTGCCCGGACATGAGCGTAGCTGCAACCGGGCGGAATGGCGTAACAGTGATTCGCGATTAACGAAGCCTGTCACGCCACGACGCGGTTTGGCGCAGACCAACCTGGTTAATAAAAATTCAGCAAGAAATACTTATTAAACAAACGTGTTAGAGGTGTATAACCATTTCAACATTATGTTGAACCATCCTTATACAAAACAAAATCAGCATTATCTCGCCTTCCGCGGCTTGTCCTAGAAAGCTCAAATTCGGACCACATCTTTCTCACATCATACCAGAGTCAACCTCCCTCTTGAAGGACACCGCAGCTAAAGCGGTTTTTAAGATAATTTTTTGAGATGGTCGTAAACTTAGAATCCGCCGGTTGGAAGAGGTCAGTATGCGCCACGGTCATGCGCCTTCCGGCGGATGAGTGACTCGAGAGGGTTACGCTCGGTTAGATTAGTAGGGACCTCCGTAGGTCAGGCTCGGGCAGGTTAGGACTGGTTGAGTAGCATTGATAACGAAAGGGCGATGCCAGATACGTTCGGAAGTGAGAAATTAAGCGCGGCTGCGACCGTGCGGAGAGACTGACGCCCGCAGGGCGTCCCACCGACTGGCTACGCTGGGTCCTACCAGTCAGCCGGCAGGCCAAGGAAGGCGTGCGCCAGGCGTGGAGTGGCGGAATAGTGATTCGCGGTGAGCGAAGCCTGTAGCGCCACAACGCGGTCTGGCGTACACCTACCTTGTTTACTCAAGCCTCAAATAACATAACCTATAGTCTGATCAGTCTGGGAAGAACGCCGGCGTTGCTGCGGTAGCAGTGCGTTTTGGGAGGAGGTGGGGGAGGGGGCTCCTGCCTGCTCCGGCTGGGCCCGTCTGTGTCAACAAAAGGCACTCCTCACGGTTTAATGAGGGTCCTGGAGACCTTTAAATTCTCGATTGCGAATCCATTTTTGCGTGAACTATATTAAAAACGATGATTGTAGTTGCATTTAACACAAAATTCCAAGCTCACTCATATAAAATTCGACCGAAAGACTTGCATTTGAGCCGTACTCATAGACTCGTTTAAAAAATTTTGAAACCACGTTTTTAGCTCTGTAGACTGTAATTCAAAAGATATTTGCTTGAAATTTGAATGACTTATTCCTCGTATGCTTCCGAACATGATGGCGTTTGAACGACGGCGATATTCCAAGACGTTCAGAAATTTCCCCTGTCTCTTTCACACCTTCACTACCCCAGGTCACTGCTCCACAGCACGGGCCAGATGTGACAGGGTCCCCAGGCCCACAGACCTACCCAGCCCCCAACCCCCAGTCCTCAGTGTTGCTGCAGTTGCTGAGGTGGCGGAACCGTGGAAGCTCCGAGGTCCAGCGTTCTTCCCAGACTGATCAGACTATAGCGTAACCCAATCCACTGACAGATTCGCCCCTCCGGGCCTGGCTCTTCCGTCAAACCTGTCGGAATTTTAATTTCAGACCACGTGTATAAATGATCTTAGACACCACTTGAGCCGCGGTGCCCCTGATATGAGGTTGACTCTTGTATGATGCACGTAAGATGTGGTCTTAATTTGAGCTGTCTACGTCCAGCCGTTCTCGAGAAATCGCCGCACGGACAGACAGACGAAGCAATTTTAGCCTAGTCAGGTAAGGACTTCGCTATCGCCCAGCCAATCTAGGCTATGATCTTGCCTTACCTCGTTCAGGACGTCGCGCACGCTGCTGAACTGGCTCCAAAACAGGCAAGAGCAGCAGCGGACGAGGGTCGCGAAGCAGGTGATGGCACCGGCCAGAACGGCGCTGACGCCGGTCGTGCTGCTTGTCTTGTTACTGGACTGTTGATCGGACACTTTAGTGAGCGGTGATCATAACGACACGCGACAGCGACCAGGGCCATAGAGATGTATACGATTCTACGTCTAAATCTTGGTTTTGCTAGTATAAGATGCTAGTGTTTTATAAGGTGTTATCTGCTAAAAAAAATTGCAGTGCCTATAGCGCTGAATGGGCCTTGGGGCAAAAATTTAAAAGTTAAATGTAGATTGACAATTCTAGGAACGTCAAAATAAGAAAAAATACGGTATTTGAAATAACGAATCTCTATTCGGTGATCCGACACGTGAGACCTAGAGTTTCTCCTTTTCCGGAAAGAGGAAATCATGGAAATATTTCGGAGAAACTGGAAATATTGACTTTGAGCATCCAAATTTGCTTCCCCAAATCAATATCACCTTTAAGTTGTTGATTTGCTATTTGAATGTTGATTAGGGAACAAAATAATTCACAATTCAACACATTTGAAACTATTTTTATTCATTGAGAAAAGCAGGTCGAGTAGTACAGTTACAGTGAGTCATAAATCTAGGTCATATATATATATATATATATATATATATATATATATATATATATATATATATATATATATATATTTATATATATATATATATATATATATATATATATATATATATATATATATTTGAATATGACTTTCACTGCACCTGCTCCACCGCCCCAAATGAGTGGCAGCCCCCCACCCCAACCCCTTCCATTGCCAATGCAGCCAAAAAAGGGCGCAGCCGCAGGGCGGGTAAGCGACGAGGACGAGGCTCACACGTCAGTTACAAGAATGACCTAAATGTATGACTCACTGTAACTGTACTACTCGACCTGCTTTTCTCAATGAATAAAAATCGTTTCAAATGTGTTGAATTGTGAATATATATATTCGCAAACGGATTGCGCAACAATTGTGTACACAAAACATTTAGTGCATATCTACTACTATCCATCAGCGTACCATACCAATGTATGCGATATAGAAGCCATAGACACTTAACTAAATTCGGCGGCTGTCTCGAAGCTCTTACACAGTTTGGCCACACGTTGTAACTAACCTTTAACGCGTCGAACCCGCAGTGCAGAGCAGCGATGCTCAGCTGCACTGTGCAGGAGTAAGCCCACCATCCGGTGGACATCCGAAACTGAGCCGCCGGCCGCTTCAGAGATGGAGCCGGCACCTCCACCAGAGGCAGGAGCCCCGCGAGCCGGAGAATGCACAGGGGGAGGTGGGAGACAACTGCCGTGCATGAAGACCTTGAGCGACTGCTTCGGAAACGTCTAGACAACACTACAGAGCACCACTTGGGTATCACCTAATTGTGCTTCTTCGCTCCCAGACTATACCCAGCACGAAGTTCGAAAAGATTCCCGCACAACCCTGCGACACGCGGTTTTGGTCAATAAACCCTTAGAGGACCTTTGACCCATTTTTTCAGTATTGAAAAGAGCCCTAGGAATGTGAAGGACACTACTTAGTGTGTTTAAAGTGGTGTTTGAATCTTTTAAATTCACATCACGTGCTTATGACAAATAAATATTGTTTTCCTATTACCGACATGTAGAACGTTATTGTCAAGAAAACGGAATAACCCATCGAATTCAGATAATAAGGTTAGTTACGAACGTGGCCTAGAAAATTTGCTTTCGAAACTCAAAATTGCATGGAAAGGCCATCATATTTTCGCAATGTGTCGTTCATACCAACCGCTTAAAGCCTCGTGGGTGCGGCGGCTGTGCGCCATGCCCAGCGAGGGAATGTCTGAGACGCTGTCCCACGATGACTTCGACGGGCGGCCGGCGGCGGGGCCCCGGCTGTCTGCGCGCATCGCAGGCGCGTCCGGTGTCTTCGTGGTATGTTAGCAATCTAGCAGCAGAGCTCGATCTGCAAGTTTTTCAAACTTGAGGGGACTTATATCTTTGAAGCCAACGCCACTGTTCTGTAAGATATACCATACCATCCCGCCACAGTAGCTGCAGGATTGAGTAACGAACGGAAATGCAATACAGACCAGCGCTACTACACTCTAAGGGATTTTCGTTTTATACGTCTTTTTGAAGGAACAGAATTAATGAAGGAAACTTCGTAAAATAACGAAATTTTATAAGTACGACATCTAGTTATCAAGCGTATGTGATGAGCTAAATTGGCTTTGTCATAGCTAAGATGAAATGAAGAAAACATATCGTAGCGCTATCCTCTAATATAATGGCCAATTGCCCCTTGTGCTATGGAAGTGACCTGCAAATTCCTCACGTTTTTCGTTAAAAAAACAAAGAAATTTTCGTAAAAATTTTCTTTTTAAAACGAAGGTTTTAAGTTCCCAATTAATCAAATAATCTTCGTTTTATAACGACACAATGTTTTACAGTGTACTGTAACCACAGTTGAAACGATACCTTTGAGTCCAAGGGACTTCCTTCACCTGGGGGAATGCCATCTGCAGATGATTATCGATTCAAAATGAGACAATTGAAGTATTTCTTTGAGACGGTATGAATCCACCGTCTCACCAGGGGTCGGCAGCGGCACTATCTGCCGTGGATAAAATATCCGTGAAACCTCATAAAATTGAACAAACAGGGAGTCTAAGTAAACACACTCCCACGGCAATTCCTGGAAACGCCCTGAGGAAACGTTATGTTCCCTCGGAACTCCTACGGAATCCAACACTTAAAAATATACTGGGAATTCCTGAAGCCCTCCGGAAACTATTTTACCAATTGATCCTTCGTCTTTTAACCAACGTAGCTTGCATTGGGATTCGCTCGGCTGAGAACAAAACTATGAGCAGACTCAATTGGAGAACACATTACCTTCCGCAACAGCCACAATGTCATACCTCAAAGTGACGTGATAAGTGATATATCTCGCGAATTGCTGAAGGTTCTCTGGGAATTCCCACAGTACAGTCGGAGATATACCTACCAACTGATCCTTTGTGATTTCCCAGACTTTTTTAACAGCAAAAGCCCCATTCATACTAATTCTGGATAAAGCCGATAAGGCTGAGAGTGGACAGGACAGTTTCTGGAACGTTCAGTAAGCTATAACAGCAGACCGAGGGCGGCGTCCGCTTTCTAAAAGTGACCGGACTACTCCATTTTACGCGCTATAACGCTGTTACTATCGCTGAGAATGAAAGGGTTAAGGTGGGCTTTGAGAGGCTGTTTTTTAAAACCCGACTTTGGCCTCCAAATAGGAGACTGAAGCTAGTGTCGGCTTGATCCCTCGATTCAAATAATGTTTGCATGACGTTTTCTAATTACAGGTTAGAATTTTACAGGCAGGTCGCCTCGTGGTCACTTTAACTCACTTTTCTCCCGCAGTTCTATCAGAACAGGTCATGTGACCGCATACCCCGACTCCTAGGACAAAGCCGAGGAACTGAGGTCTCATATCTGAAGTTTAAGGTCGTGTTCTTTAAAAAGCCGATCCAAGCCCCTTGTTGCCGAAAATGGGCCGAATATTATGACTCTCATTCTCAGTGATGCTATCAGAACTCCTCTAAATATCGGATTTTAGTATGATCTCACGACGAAATCGGCCAAATACACTAAGTACACGTAATTCGCATGGGCAACCCGACGAATATGGTGGCCACCGCCTCGCAGCAGACCGTGCTGCCCCCCCCCCCCCCCTCCGCAAATGAAACAATACTGTCCCACTAAGTGGGACACTGGTAGGCCCGAAGTTTTGCACATGATTGGGCATTTTGTAGATTTGTAGATACTGTCTCACTCTGTGAGACACTGGTAGGCCCGGAGTTTCGCACGGGTTTGGGTTGGTTACGTTACCGCCTATTTAAGTTTTATGAGTTTATTTAATTTTGCTTTTTAAAAAAGAATATTTGAAGGTTTGTATTAGTTTTGTAATGGAACGGGGCAGTTTTAAAATTATAGTTTTATAGTAACGGTCAGTGCACCACATTATTCTCATACGCGGGCCGCCCAGCGCTGGCCTGCAAGGTGTTGTCCCCGCCCGGCTTGGCCCGGCGGCCCGACAATGCACGCCTCGCTCTGAGTCTCGGGTCCCTTGGCTTGTTGTGTGTACTCTAGGGTAGAGGGGAGGGTAGGGTCCCACCGAAACGGTCCGCCTGCCTTGAGTCGCCGCTCTCGTAGCCGTGGCTCGGCCAGGCCCCGGCTCGGCTCGGCACATCGACAATGGGTACCCGGCAAGGGCTGCGCAACAAAAAAGGACGGAAGATTTGGTGGTGGTCCAGAAAAGGATGGAATAGCGGATGCAGCCAGCTGACGAGCCGAGCAGGGGTAGCTCTGTCCCTTTCTTTTGCCATTGGATGGAGTGAGATAGCTGAATTTCAAATGCGTTTTTACGCTAAGTGTTACATTTTATAAGTTTAAGAGTAGGTTTGCTGTACTTGCCCAGTCACCCTCGATAATTTTGTTAGACAGAGTTTTGATTTTTTGGCTCGTTATCGATCTACAGCAATTGGCCCTGTGGACCATAGATGCGCGTATAGTTGTGTCCCTTTCTTTCGCCATAAGAATAAGTGAGATAGCTGACTTTTAAATCGATTTTTCGGCCACTTGGAAGCTTTTTCAAAGTGTAAAAACACGTCAGCGTGCCCTGCAAAAGTATCCTGCGTCCATGTGCACAGTTTCAGAAAATTCGTATAGAGGGCCATAAGGGCAATGCTTAAAAGAAAAAAAAGTCCAATCGGGTCAGACTATAAGGCAACTCCGTTTCACTTCGTGCCTAAAAAATAAATAAAATTGAGAAACTTTCCTGGAACACCAAAAAGTCACTTTTCGCGGAACAAGCTGACACGTGCCGCGGCCGCACTGACTCGCCACTTCCGTCTACTGCTATCGACATCAGCACCGGACTCGTGCGGGCCGCTCGCTCCTGTGTCACGGCGTCAACGGTATCGGGGGGCGATCAACAGGGGCCTTTCAAGGGCCTTTCAAATACTTTGTCCAAGGAGAAGGACGTTCTGCGCGGCGGGAAAATGTCCACTACAGGCCGCGACCCTAATGGGGCGGTTCGGGGAATGACATCTTTTTGGTCACCCATCATACAGGGAAAGTGTCGCAAGAAACCGGGGTGGCGCCGTGAAGCTTTCGAATCATAGTGGGAACTCTTCAAACAAGTGAAGGAATGGTATAGGACTGTCTGTCCCATAGACTGTCACAAATTTGTCCTCTGACATTATGATATTCGGCGCAAAGACTCTCGTTTACAAATTGTCCCATGAACGAGGTACCAATTATCAAAACCAATCTTGTTACTATTTAGTATCTTATGCATAGGACAGTTTCTGTCGTTCTTTAATCGCCCGATGTTCAATGTCTAATATACATTCACGGTTTCCCCGAGTCCCACCAGATTGTCCCAAAATTTGGGACAAAACAAATATTGCCCCATAACTTGTGACAACATGAATATTGTAACCAGAGCCATGGAACAAAATGTCCCATAATAATTAGACAAAAATTAGTTCCAAGCCATGAAGTGTGTATAAAATCCATACTGTTGCTGGTAACGTGACCAGTCATGTTCATTGGAGCGTGTCAGGTAAGATGTTTGATAGAACGTGACAGGTCAAGCATGTGACAATCAGGAATCGAGCGAGACCGTGGCCCCTTACACTGCCTGAACAAGGGCGAGGAACCACGACGAAATATTGGTGATGATACAGTTCTCGGTAAAGTTCGACTCGTACAGCATACCTAGCCTAATTAGCTGAGCGATAGCGAAGCTCTGGACCCACAGGGTCCAAAGTGTTTTGTCTGTCTGTGTGTTAGCCATGTTATCCGTCCCATGTGATACGCGGTTTCATAGACCTGATGCGTTGGGAGTATCTGTATAGCAAGTAACTCACAATAAGTATATCAGCAGACTCCATTGTTGTCAGCCATGGATGTCTTTATTGGCTGAGCGATAGCGAAGCCCTAGACCGACTGGCTCAAAAATGTTTTGTCTGTCCGCGCGATTTCTCCTAGAAGGCTGAAACTAGGACCATATCTTCCTACTAGCATACCGAAGTCAACATCACATTTGGGTTACCGTAGCTCCAGTAGTTTCTTAGATGATTTTTACAATTGATAACTTTTAAAAAAATTGATTTAAAAGATGGACTGCGGAGGCGCGGCCCTCTACTTTCCCCTATCACGGCCAAACGGTGGTCCCTATCAAAATTTGCTTTAGAACCGACCCTCCGTGAAATGGGACAAGGAATGCAGGCACGTGCATGGTAACCCCCTCCTCGCTCCTCCGTGCTCGAGATCCAAGATGACGTCCATTTGAAGCAAACTTTTGGAAATATCTGGTGGGAATATCTGGAGTACCGAGCCACCTAGACAGGTGCGGTTTGCAGCGCTGACCATCGTAGCGGTTCGGCCATAATTGCGATCATCTGGCAATAACACCGGGCTAGAGACCACGCATCCCGTCCTCGAGAGCCACTTTCCATCTTTTAGACGGTACGGCCTAGCGTCGTGCGGCATTCGACATTGGCATTGACGGGCCGCGGCAAAGGGGAACATGGGCACCCCACTAGGACGCCTTCTTTCCAGACCACGCATCCCGTGCTCGAGAGCCAACTTTTATCTTTCGAACGGTATGAGGTACTGACCTAAGGTTTTCGACGTTGGATTTTGCGGGCCGCGGCAATTGGAAACAAGGGCACTACACCACGCCTACCGCTCTCGCGGCCATGCGCCCCGTCCTCGAGGGCCACATTGCAAAAACATAACTCGAGAACCAAGTACGCGATGCGTTTTAGAGAGAGCTTTGCGTTTCTGCAGAGGGCATAGGGGGAGGGGGGGGGGGGGTAAACGACTTCAGCCACAGGTCTCGAGACTAGAGACCCCGTCCTCGAGGAGCACACAACGACCGATAAAACTCGAGAATTAAGTGTCTTATAGAAATGCGGTTTGCGGCACTGCACAAGGGTATCGTAGGGGTCTGGCGAACGAATACAGCCTCCGGTCCCGAGACCAGGGACCCCGTCCTCGAGAGTCGTCGGGCAGCGGATCAGTGACTCGAGTGGGTTACGTTCGGTTAGATTAGTAGAGACCTGGATAGGTTAGGCTCAGTTAGGTAAGGGTAGTTTAGGCAGGGTTAACGGGCGTTAATGACAAAATGGCAACGTAATATACGTCCGGCTGCCACATGAGCGTACCTTCGACCGGCCGGAAACAGCGACGCCCGCAGGGCGTCCTACTGACCGCATGGTCTTCCTTGGCAGAAGACAGCCGCCGGCAGGCCAAGGTAGGCGTGCGCCAGGCGTGGAGCGGTGGAACAGTGATTCGTGCTGAGCCGAGCCTGTTGCGCCTCGACGCGGTCTGGCGTACGCCTACCTTGTGTATCACCTACTCTAAACTTTTCAGGTGTTCTGCTGATGTCATGTGTTCCCTCCCTGTGTCATAGATGTTTTAAGTCGCTTGCAGATTGTAGGGTGCGATTGTGATCCAGCTATTCATGTTGCTGCCCAAGATTTATTTTGTACAGATCCTCTCATGTTCGCATATTAATAAGGTGCGGGTACGCCGGAATGAGAGACGTATCAGAGAGCGCAGAATGTATTCGGCAGAGCGGCTAGTGTGCAGGAGAGGGCCAGAGGTTGCCATGGTCACGGGTAACAGCTGACGGTCGGCGGGGGCGCAGGGGCGCTCCGTAACAACATGTTCTTTACAGTGCTAAGTGCATCATGTGGAAGCCATCCGGAACATGAGTGCATTTTCTCGGTGGAGCTGGATGATGTTTCCAGCTTGCAAGAGGGCAGTGAAAATTCTTTTTAAAATCTAGATGGGGTATGTGCACGAACCAGAGGGAATGCACCAATATTATGCCTGTACATCACAAGTCATAATTGAACTATTGGCTGAGAGAAACAGAAGCCCTGGACCGACTTAGTCAAAAGTGTTTTGTCTGTCCGCGCGATATCTCGAGATCGGTTAGTCGTAGAAGGCTGAAATTTGGACCATAGGAGTCAACCTCGCATTAAGGTCACCGTATCTTGGGTAGTTTCTTAGAAAATTTTTACAATTGTTATAGAATACCAATAATAAACAAGGTGGGCGTACGCCAGACGTCGTGGCGTAACATGCTTCGCTCAGCGCGAATCACTGTTCCGCCACTCCATGTTCCCCTTTGCCGCGGCCCGCAAAGGCCAATGTCGAAAACCGCACGACGCTAGACCGTACCGTTTAAAAGATGGAAAGTGGCTCTCGAGGACGGGGTGCGTGGTCTCGAGCCCGGTGCCATTGCGAAAAGATCGCAATGATGGCCAAACCGCTACGATGGCCAGCGCTGCAAACCGCACCTCTCTAGGTGGCTCGGTTCTCCAGATATTCCCAAATGTTTACTTCAAATGGACGCCATCTTGGATCTCGAGCACGGGGAAGCGCGGAGGGGTTTACTATGCACAAGTCTGTATTCCTTGTCTCATTCCACGGAGGGTCGGTTCTATAGCGAATTTGGATAGGGGCCTTATAATAAGATCTTTCGAACACCTACTGTGCGTTTATGATATTGTTGCCATATGTGAGATGAAAAATTGTCCCTTTGACATTCGTAGTATTTTGGACACTAAGTCTGTAATTAAAGTTATCGAGGGCTTCAATCTAGGTGGCAAGTCAACCCTTTTTTATTTTGTATACATTATTCAAATGCTTAAGCACATTGAAATGCAGGGCGATGCTGTAGCACCACAAGCACGCGAAGTCCTGCAATCCTACAAGGACATTAATTACCAGTGTTTCAGTAAGTCAACATATCCAAGAAAAACGTCATGGAACAGGCAGGCCTTTGTAGAGAAGTTTAAATACAAGTGCAATGATTTTCTTACAAAGGTTGAAAGTGAAATGATGCAGGAAAAAAAGCCAGTGAAATTGCGATTAGGAAGCCACCTAGGCCGAATGTGGACCAGGGCGGTGGGATTTGTAAGCCTGTGGCTGCAGGAAGAAGCCGGATTTTCAGCATACAAGTTTTTGACCAGCGTTGACATCCTCAATGCAACACAAGAAACTGAAAATATGTTCAAGATATCTTATGAAGAAGCAGGACACAGGACACAAAAGCTCATTAGCAAAGATTTACACAAGGCTTTGACTTTGTACCACTGCCTCCGCAGTATGCGAGCCCCGTGCAACAGGGTGCTTTTTGTTAATATTAAAGGGGCACCTTTCTCTGCCACAGAGCACGTCAGGTATATTCCTTCCTCTAAAGATATGTAGGTAAAGTAACCTGGGTAATTTTAGTTTGTTATTCCACTGTACCCTCGTAAACCCTAACTTATAAGTTACTTTATAAAATAAATTTATAAAGTTTTGAAATATTGGACTAATAAGTGACTTATAAGTCCCTTAAACTCTTCTTATAAGTTGAGTATAGACCATGTTTATAAGTGTTCTATAAGGTGTGGTTTAGTGCAACATATAAGTTCACGTCCTCCTATAAGTGCATTTTATAAATAACATTCATATCCTCCCTATAAGTGCATTTTATAAATAACATTCATATCCTTCCTGTGAGTGTATTTTATAAATATCACTTAAAAAACTTCATAAAGAAAAAGGTTCCATAAATTAAAAATCAGAATCAGTTTAATATTCAGAACAATATTCCAGTACAATAATAGAGTGATGATGCGTTGATTACACAGTAACACTAAAAATACTGTACACTGGTTTGGTGCAACAATATAACTGTAAACAATCTTGGTGTGATGTAAGAGGACAACCTAGTATGAAGAAGGTGGTCACTAGGTTATTAGAGCATATAAATGATTTAAAAAAATATAGAAAACAAAAACACAAAAAATAAAATTTTCCTGTTCATAGTTGTGCTATGTCACATAGTATGAACGAGATGGTCACTAGGTTTCGAGTATATAAACGCTTAAAGAAAAATATAGAATACAAAAACACTAAAATTAAATAATACTGGTCATAGTTTTGGCTGAGTCACAGGAAAACTTGACAGGAACGATCAGTTATAGGGCTTAAGATTAACATTTCAAAGATTAAAAGAAACATAAAACAAACAGATCACATACTTTGAAGATGACTCGAAATTAACTAGATCAGTCTTCAATAAAAAGTCACTTTTTAGCAGTTAGCTTCTGAAGGTCCCTTCCCTCACAAATGACATTGGCCATGGCGGCACTAACAGTCGATTTCATTGCACCCTTCCACTTCTTTTTCTCAGCCCGAAGCAGTACAAACTCTGCAAAAAGAATGATTGATGTACACATTTCTAAATTAACTTAAAACGTGACTACACTGAACACAAAACAAAATCCTTACTGATAATGGCTTGAACACCCTCTGGATCAAGTGCAGGTCTACAGGTCATGGCCTCTCTGCCTTTGCACGCAGATGGTCGACCATACACTGAACATTGCTGCAAGGCTTCTTGAGTGAAGACTTTCCTGACAATGTATCTGGTAAGAGCAGTGGTTGAGTTGATGGAAGAATCCCGCTTCACTTCCTTAATTATTCTTTCAGGAACAAAAACCTTATGATCCTCATGTAGTTGAACAACCTAGAGCAAAAACTGTCAGTTATGAAAATAAATAAAAAACAAATACAATGAGAATAAGCATCCAGAGAGTACATACATTGGGGTCTGTCTCTTTGTGGAGGTAAAATTCACCAGTAAACTGCAGCTTTGGATTAACAAAGTTCGACCTCGGCTTTGAACGCTTCTCTACGGCAAAAGAAAATCCAATGTGTCTCTGATTATTTGAAAAGTTAAGATTTCAGGGGTGAATATAGAAAATATATTTCTTGTTACTTACTCAAAACGATAGGGGAGGTAGGCCTGTTATTGTCAGAGGAGTCCCCTTCATCAGTGGAAATATTGTCAGCTGTTTTAGGCTTCTGAGATGCTTCAGTTTCATCTGCCACTTTTGACTTCTCCACTGTTTTGGACTTATCACTAGAAGAGGTTTCACTAAGCATAAAACTTTGTGGAACAGCTTTTGAGTGAGTAGGCAATTCACTATCAGATTCTGAGTCAGAGAGACAGTTAACAGCCAATGTTGACTTCTTAAACATAACTGGTGAATCTTCAGCCTTGTTGTGTTTTGTACTGTCACTCTTAGCAGGCACTTTGACCGCAAGGTTGGCCAAATCTTTCATGTCTGATCGCCTCTTCCTCTCAGAGAGCTGGAGATATAAATTGGGAAACAGGCAGTTTAAAATTTCCTTGTAAAAATAAACAGATATCAAAGCAGGAGTTGTAATGGTACCTTAGCCAAAATCTGCAGCTGCTCGTCAGTGAGAGAATCATCACTTGAATCTGAATCCCAAGTTAACATCTTTCTCTAGAAATAGTTTAAAAATAATTAATGCTAATGGTGAAAATGTAGACTAGTTAATTTATGCAGAGTCGAAGTACTCACTTTCTTCCCTTCTGACCCAACAATTCCACTCTCGCCCTTGGATTTGGTGACGCTTGACTGTCTCTCACTAAGAATCGGCTGTTGAACCTTGAGTGAAGACTTCGGTTCTGATCGTTGACCTCCAGAAGATGTTCCAGGATCATTTGAAGTCAGTACTCTATCTTTCAGGACTGAGCGTTCAACCTGAACCAAATAAAGAGTATTTTAGAGCCAGGCTCGAGAATAACTACCCAAACAAAATTAATTAACCTGAGTGGACGTCTTGCTCGAAGTAGATGCAGAACTGGACTTGACACTTGTTGACCGGACTCCTAGGGCTTCATTACATTTAAGCTTAGCACGTCGAGGCTCATTGGCATTGAATGACAAATCACGCTTAGGTTTGTTGGCATTCATTCTGTCCCTACTCTTCACCAGAGTGTTGTAATCATCTAAACAGAAGAGAAAGGTTCCATAAGTTGAAACATGTGTGACATGAGCAGAGGTTGGGGTGGCTGAAAAACTGAATGAAAGATCCAAAGAAAAGATGTCAACCCATAACCTCGATAGGGAAATAATGTCTGATTTATAAAAGTACATCCTGAGACAAAGCCTGTCCACTACAGTTTACTAAAACAACTATTTAACGAGGTTATGTTCCATAGCACTAGCGACACAGTCACAAAGTGATAAGATGAGTTTAGAGTGTTGACGCCTGACGCTGACGCCTGACGCTTATGACTTGATTCGGGTACGTTCGTCATCGATTGCTGGTCAGAGAGGTTAGAAATGGCCGAATCCGAGCGCGCGTGTTTCGCTCCGGATCTGGGAGAGGGCGCTGGACGTAGTGGGGATCGGAAATAGGGTATCTCTTGAAGGGAAGTTCGATCGAACAAACACAAACCATTATAATGTACATCCGTTCATGCCATACTGCCCTTGTCTTCATTATCTCATAAGGGAGACAAGATTTTTTGTAAACTATTACATTATTCGATGTATCGTTCACTCGACTGGATTTCCCTCCCCCCCCCCTCCTCCTCCCTCGCACCCCGGCACCTCACTCAGGTCGAATGGGCCTCTCTGTGTCGAGCTTCGTCCTGTGTGCGTCTGGTGTCTGCTTCCGGGGTTTGCGGTAGATGAATGCTCTTTCATTTCGGGAAGGACTTGAATCCATATACAGTGGTCAAAGGGGCCGTTCACAAACAACGTCACGCTTTTGGTTTTTTGCCCCCCCCCCCTCCTACTGTCGCGGGGCTAACATAGCCTTCCAATTCATTGGACTTTCATGCGAACCTCAAACCGCCCCCTCCAAGTGTGAGCGTGACGTCATTTGTGTACGGACCCCAAGTACCTTTATAGCGTGAGTGTTCTATGGGCAATGTGCTCACATTCGGCACGGCTTTAACATGTGCAATCATTATTCGTGAACAGGGTCGTACTGTAGAGTCAGGTGTCTGTACCTATCGCCACAGCAGTTTGAAAAAGCGCGCGATGTAGTTCTACCACGACAACGCTGCTCTCTTGTTCGTCATCGGTGGAAGCGGTGCGCATGCGCAGTCGGGCATCGGTCGCCTGTCGTCTGCATTGACGCGCGCCGTCTGCTGCAGGCGTCGTTGACGCTTCCTCCGTAAGTCCCATGGATTCCTCCGGTTTAAAACAAAATCGAATCGTCTCGCATGAATCATATGGGCTAGCGGCGTCAGCGTCAACCGTCAACGTCATTCTATTGGCAGACACCATTTTATTCGCACTCACGTTCTCACTATTCGCATGTGTTTTGCGTTTACTTGGCTTTAACGAACGGTCCCTAAGCGTCGAGCGTCAAGCGTCAGCGTCAGCACTCTAAACCCATCTATAGCTCGTCAACATGCCCGAGCCCGAGAGACAAACTGATACTACTTACACGAAAACAAAAGGGATTTGCAAGAGACCGAAGATACTTACTGCCCATATCTTTAACCACACCGCGCCACTTCTTTCCACTCTCGAAAAAATAAGCCTCTACTCCAGGCAAAAGGGCTCCGAGCGAGTCCCTGTCGTACACTACGTCTTCATCAGGAACTAATGTGTGCGAATCGTCGTCGTCACAATACATAACAAACCACTGAAACAATGGCATTTCCGCCTCGTGGGAAGAACCTCCT
>CM049596.1:13599817-13632530 GCA_026979955.1 Megalurothrips usitatus
AGATCTGTCCTTGTGGAACATATTATTCTTTTCACATATTTTACATGTATACGTACAGTATTGCACATTCAAACAATCTTTCTTTAGATGAAAATGGTGAACGTCGGGGTTTTGTAGTTTCGATACCCAGTATGTGCTGTTAGGCACTGGAGTTGTAGATGTGTTGCAGAAGCAGTTCGGACATGGGAGAACACCTACTGTGCGTTTATGATATTGTTGCCATATGTGAGATGAAAAATTGTCCCTTTGACATTCGTAGTATTTTGGACACTAAGTCTGCAATTAAAGTTATCGAGGGCTTCAATCTAGGTGGCAAGTCAACCCTTTTTTATTTTGTATACATTATTCAAATGCTTAAGCACATTGAAATGCAGGGCGATGCTGTAGCACCACAAGCACGCGAAGTCCTGCAATCCTACAAGGACATTAATTATCAGTGTTTCAGTAGGTCAACATATCCAAGAAAAACGTCATGGAACAGGCAGGCCTTTGTAGAGAAGTTTAAATACAAGTGCAATGATTTTCTTACAAAGGTTGAAAGTGAAATGATGCAGGAAAAAAAGCCAGTGAAATTGCGATTAGGAAGCCACCTAGGCCGAATGTGGACCAGGGCGGTGGGATTTGTAAGCCTGTGGCTGCAGGAAGAAGCCGGATTTTCAGCATACAAGTTTTTGACCAGCGTTGACATCCTCAATGCAACACAAGAAACTGAAAATATGTTCAAGATATCTTATGAAGAAGCAGGACACAGGACACAAAAGCTCATTAGCAAAGATTTACACAAGGCTTTGACTTTGTACCACTGCCTCCGCAGTATGCGAGCCCCGTGCAACAGGGTGCTTTTTGTTAATATTAAAGGGGCACCTTTCTCTGCCACAGAGCACGTCAGGTATATTCCTTCCGGTCTAGAGTCGTGCGGTTTTCGACATTGGCCTTTGCGGGCCGCGGCAAAGGGGAACATGGGCGCCACACCAGGACAACCGCTCTCCAGACCATGCACCCCGTGCTCGAGACCCAACTTCTATCTTTCGAACAGTAGGAGGTACTGACTTGCGGTTTTCGACGTTGGACTTTGCGGGCCGCCGTAATGGGAAACAAGGGCACCACGCCACGCCTATCGCTCTCGAGACCTTGCACCCCGCCCTCGAGAGCCACATTGAAAAAAAATTGTTAGAAGAGTACCAAGTAAGCTCGTTTCAGAGCGATAAGTTTTGCGTTACTGCAGAGGGCATGGGGGAGGGGGGGCTGTGAACGAGTACAGCCACTGGTCTCGAGACTAGGGACCCTGTCCTCGAGGGCCACATGTAACGACCGCCGAAACTCGAGAACTCAGTGTCATAGAAATGCGCTTGCGGCACTGCACAAAGGCATGGTATGGGTGGCAAACAAATACAGCCTCCGGTCTCGGTACCAGGGACCCCGTCCGCGAGAGTCGTCGAGCAGCGGATCAGTGACTCGAGACGGTTACGCTCGGTTAGGTTAGTTGGGACCTGGCTAGGTTAGGCTCAGTTAGTTAAGGGTAGTTTAGGAAAGTTTAACGGGCGCCGATGACAAAAAGGCATTGTAAGATACGTCCGGCTGCCACAACATGAGTGTAGCTGCGACTGAGTGGTTGGCTTCGCAGGGTCTTACTCGTCAGAAGACAGCCGCCGGCAGGCCAAGGTAGGCGTGCGCCAGGCGTGGAGTGGCGGAACAGTGATTCGCGCTGAGCGAAGCCTGTTACGCCACGACGCAGTCTGGCGTACGCCTACCTTGTTTTATAATAAGATCTGTCCTTGTGGAACATATTATTCTTTTCACATATTTTACATGTATACGTACAGTATTGCACATTCAAACAATCTTTCTTTAGATGAAAATGGTGAACGTCGGGGTTTTGTAGTTTCGATACCCAGTATGTGCTGTTAGGCACTGGAGTTGTAGATGTGTTGGAGAAGCAGTTCGGACATGGGAGAACACCTACTGTGCGTTTATGATATTGTTGCCATATGTGAGATGAAAAATTGTCCCTTTGACATTCGTAGTATTTTGGACACTAAGTCTGCAATTAAAGTTATCGAGGGCTTCAATCTAGGTGGCAAGTCAACCCTTTTTTATTTTGTATACATTATTCAAATGCTTAAGCACATTGAAATGCAGGGCGATGCTGTAGCACCACAAGCACGCGAAGTCCTGCAATCCTACAAGGACATTAATTATCAGTGTTTCAGTAAGTCAACATATCCAAGAAAAACGTCATGGAACAGGCAGGCCTTTGTAGAGAAGTTTAAATACAAGTGCAATGATTTTCTTACAAAGGTTGAAAGTGAAATGATGCAGGAAAAAAAGCCAGTGAAATTGCGATTAGGAAGCCACCTAGGCCGAATGTGGACCAGGGCGGTGGGATTTGTAAGCCTGTGGCTGCAGGAAGAAGCCGGATTTTCAGCATACAAGTTTTTGACCAGCGTTGACATCCTCAATGCAACACAAGAAACTGAAAATATGTTCAAGATATCTTATGAAGAAGCAGGACACAGGACACAAAAGCTCATTAGCAAAGATTTACACAAGGCTTTGACTTTGTACCACTGCCTCCGCAGTATGCGAGCCCCGTGCAACAGGGTGCTTTTTGTTAATATTAAAGGGGCACCTTTCTCTGCCACAGAGCACGTCAGGTATATTCCTTCCGGTCTAGAGTCGTGCGGTTTTCGACATTGGCCTTTGCGGGCCGCGGCAAAGGGGAACATGGGCGCCACACCAGGACAACCGCTCTCCAGACCATGCACCCCGTGCTCGAGACCCAACTTCTATCTTTCGAACAGTAGGAGGTACTGACTTGCGGTTTTCGACGTTGGACTTTGCGGGCCGCCGTAATGGGAAACAAGGGCACCACGCCACGCCTACCGCTCTCGAGACCTTGCACCCCGCCCTCGAGAGCCACATTGAAAAAAAATTGTTAGAAGTAAGCTCGTTTCAGAGAGATAAGTTTTGCGTTACTGCAGAGGGCATGGGGAAGGGGGGGCTGTGAACGAGTACAGCCACCGGTCTCGAGACTAGGGACCCCGTCCTCGAGGGCCACATGTAACGACCGCCGAAACTCGAGAACTAAGTGTCATAGAAATGCGGATTGCGGCACTGCACAAAGGCATCGTATGGGTGGCAAACGAATACAGCCTCCGGTCTCGATACCAGGGACCCCGTCCTCGAGAGTCGTCGAGCAGCGGATCAGTGACTCGAGACGGTTACGCTCAGTTAGGTTAGGTTAGTGGGGACCTGGGTAGGTTAGGCTCAGTTGGGTAAGGGTAGTTTAGGAAAGGTTAACGGGCGCCGAGAACAAGAAGGCAATGTAAGATAATCCGGCTGCCACAACGTGACCGCAGCTGCGACTCGGCGGAAACAGCGACGCCCGCAGGGCGTCCCACTGACTGTTTGGCCCTGCAGGGTCTCCTTCGGCAGAAGACAGCTGCCGGCAGGCCAAGGTAGGCGTGCGCCAGGCGTGGAGTGGTAGAACAGTGATTCGTGCTGAGCGAAGCCTGTTACGCCACGACGGGGTCTGGCGTACGCCTACCTTGTATAACTTAAAACGGTTTTAATGTGTAGAAGAGGGTCTAGTCTTTGCACCCTAGAGAGTCTTTCTTGCTAGGCCCACTACAAATCTGTCATTGGGGCGGGAGAAACTACCATACCTTGTTAGTCAGGAGGCACCATTACGGACATGTCCGCTCCGCAGTTCGTGGGGTAAAACAGGGGTATATTTAGGTCACATTGTGAGGGTTTATACATTGTTTTGTTAATATTGGGCCACGCACTTCTTGATTGGGATCAATTGGATGTATATAAACATAATATAGTCAAAAAACTGTCGCCTTGTAATAGGAAATTTGCCGTTACTGGGGAAGAACAGAAAATGGTTTGAGTTACAGGGTCGTAAATTGAATTATTTACCAGGCAGGGCCGCGTTACATTATCTCTGGATCGTCAGGGTCACCGTCGTCTGAATCCGACGTTACTAGGGCAGGAGAGAAAATAATTTTGGTTCTACATTTTTAAAATCCATTTTCAAGGGTTGTGAAGTAAATTATTTACTTGGGGTCGCGTTAGAGGATCTCTGGATTGTCAGGGTCACTGTCGTCTGAATCCGACGCAGGGACAGCTGCTGTCACATCGCTAAAGGGTATTTAATAGAGACAACAGTTAGAAATCTAGACTGCATCTGCGGACGATATGTGCGTTTTAAATGCTTACCCGTTGTCTGCTGGTCCGCCGACTTCACCACAAAACTTGCAAAAGACGCTGCAGCCGCCTCTAGCTCGGCAGGAGCACCTCGTGCGACAGCCTTTGCGACACTGGCATGGTCCGAGCAGCTTCTGGCATGCCTCCCACACGCCTCGAACTGTTGTCTATACCGGCTCCCATCCGCCTTGGTCACTTTTTGATCAACCCCATGCGTCAGGTGTTGGATGGAAGGTGCGTTAACTAACGCCCGTCCCCACACGTGCCCACTCTGATAGGCTGCCCTGGGTATATGCTGATAAAGTGCATTAGCAGTTGGAGGCAGGTTCAGTAATCTTCTCCGTCTTGCAGTGTACATCTCCATACGGGCTTCGAAAAGTGCGTTAGTTTCATCACTAACACCATATAAACGAATAACAAACTTTTCGAGTTTCTCATACGTGCGCTCTTTAATAAATTGAAGTGTGTTAGGATGTTCTAGACATACAGGGGCTTCTGTGGCTCCATCATCTTCCCACTCGCACCACGTCTTCCAGAAGCTCTTGGCTTTTCGGCTACGTATTCCAGAAACTAGGTCACACCCACAGAAAGCACGAAAGCCCCTGAGGGCGATCGACTTCATCTCTCCAATTTGACACGAGATTTTATGAGCAGCAATGTATCTGAATTTATCACTAGTGCCAAAGCAGAGCCACAATGCCCGCAAACCAAGCTAGTACGGCTGCGGGAAATATGATATAGCAAGCACGAGGACATCCGTGTCGATGGTACGTATCATCGCTGAGGTGCACCCATGTTCTGCAGCATCGCGTACATGTGTCAGGCGGGTGATCACCACCTGAGGTCAGCCTCCTGCCCTTGCAAAAACGCCCATATTAAACTTAACAAAATGTTAATATACTTTTAATAATGTCTTTTTAATTTTGAATTAAAGTTAGCTTAACTAACGTTTAATAAAGATAATTGAATTTCGTGACTAATGGGGGTCAGGTCCCATAAGCTCCGACTGCGTAGCTCTCACCCACAGTCAACTGGAGAAAACTATTCATCAGGGCAAATTCAAATTTAATTTTATTTAAATAAATTAATCGTTAATAAAATTATATTTGCTTTTATAAGATCCACACGGGCCACAGAGTACCTTGTGCCCGCAAGGAAAAACTGCGTGCGACTTGAGCCCGTCGAAACAAATGCGGCAGTCTAAAGTAGAAAACGGTCATTAGTTTTGCGTTTCGAGTAATGGCATGCGAGAAAGAAGCAGGTACGCGTACCAGTAGAGGTAGGTGCAGCGGTAGGTGCTGCTGCTGCGGCGGCTGCATTTGCAGACTCCCGCACCTGGAGCTGCTGCATCCTTCGGGTCTGAAGAGCCACCTCGCCTTCCAGCCGCCCGCGCACATTACACACGGTGCATTTTGTGTACACGCGACCGTTTCTGCGCGAATTAATCCCGAAACAATAGCCGTCTCCGTTTGTGTAGAGGACTCCCTGGCCCCGACGCCCCGGACTTGGCGGGTAGCCATTCGGAGTAGACAGGTGTGGCGGCTGGGAGCGACACGGACGGACTGACTGGCCGCCGGCGGCACACTCCCTCCTCTCCCTGGATGAGCAGACGCCAGACGCAAGCAGACGACACGCACCGAAGCAGACGACGCGATCGCACTCGGACGATGACCGTTATTCCGGGTTATGAGCAATGATAGACAATTTTCAAAAATCAGTGTTTTAATTGAGGTAACAACTTAAAACCAACAGGTTCGGTAATCAGTCATGCACCTCACAGGGCGTCATGTATAAAAGAAACAACACTTAAACACATAAAAATCACTTGAAATCACAGAATTAAAAACAAAGTCTCAGGCTGAAAAAATGTGAAATAAAACGATTTCTTAATGGCACTAAGTGGCACGTAGTCAGGATATCCTAAAACGCCCTCCTCCTGGAACGCCCTCCTCCATTTTACTTAATTTTCTGTTTATGTAATGAAAGAGAGTAGATAACTGAACTGCTCTAATTCATTATTTAAAATAAATTTAATAAAAGACAATAAAATGATTTTTTTATTTAAATACACTTAAGAAAATATCATATTTTAATTGGTTAGGTTATGTTAGGTCCTAAGCTAACCTAACCTAAAATAACCTAACCTAACCCTTTAATAAAGTATGTTATTTTTAATATATTTATAACAAATATATACATTTTCATTTTCTTTTATATAATTTATTTTATATAATTAATTGGAACAGTTTTTTTCCTTAAAATTACATAAAGTGGAGGAAGGCGTTCCAGGAGGGGGGCGTTCTAGTTGTTTCCCACGTAGTCAGTCCTGTACACTTAAGTGTACAATTACGAACAAATTTGGTATCAAGGACTAAAACTCTTAGAAAAGATACGTTTGTGCACACAAACAAAACAGCTTTGGAAACAAAAAATAAAAATATATCCATTTTGGAATAAATACTTGTTGAACTATAATGGCAGTCAAAATTATTTCACTGACACTACAAATATATGAAAACTTATACTGCTAAAGAAAAATAAAAGTCATTTAACACCATAGACTTAAGTATTTTCCTGCAGTTTACTCGGTAGAGGCTCTGAATTCTGAACACTGTCGAGAAAACGCTTGCTTCATAGACGTGACACCCACTCTGGGGCGGCAAGACTTTTTATCATTTTGAAGTTCAATAGCTTTGGCTGCAAATGAGAATACTCATGACAGATAGACATAATTAGTGAAATACTTTACAAGTAATGGAGGCAGCATACACACCTAGAAGAGAATCTGTCCCGTCAGGTTGCAAGCGACACTTTGTAAGCTCCTTCAGTCGTTCTTTGCCCTTGCTTCTCGCCGGATACCCCTGAGGGGTGCAATGCGTCAACGCATCCTCAGTATAAATCTTGTCGACCATGTTTCTGATAAACATTGTGACAGATTTAGCAGAATTGATAGTGGTAGTCAATTCACTTTCTTTGACAACTAGGTAATTCGGATGCAGACAAATTACCTAAAAGAATAAACAGACTTAGATTTGTATTGTAACATATATTAAGAGATCAGCTCTCATTGACAGCACTTAATCCAGGATCATCTTGTGCATGAAGCTAGTTAATCCCGTCATAGATTGCCAAATTGGGCTTCACCACAGCACGGCGCCCAGACTTAGGTGGTGGTGCGGAAGAACCGCTGCTGGAGGAGCTCGATGATGAGCAACTGCTTGAGCTCGATGAAGAGCTGCTCGAGCTTGAAGAGGAAAAGGATGATATGCGCCTCCTGCGCTCAGATTTCTTGCTATGTTTCTTCTTCTTTGATTTCTTGCTCTTTCTCGCCTTCTTTCTGTTCTTGCGCTCCCCCTTCCTCTGCTTTCTCTCTTCCGTCTTCTGTAACGCCTCCTGTTCAGCCTCTGCTTCAGATACAGTCTTGATGTTTTCGTTATCAGACACTAACTCCGTCTTGTCAGAGCAGTCAGAAACATGCCGTTTGATTTCAGAAGTGGCTGGCTTAAGAATCGAATCGGTAAGACCTCAGGAGCTCCAGTTTCAAGCTTCGGAGTCGATGTAGAAAAACCATCCTTCATCTGCTCCTCCACTGAGGAACTGTTCAAAATGTTTCTCAATTGGTCAATATCTGCCTTCCTGGAAGCCTGGAAGCCAAAATGAATTAGTGTCCAGGTTCACTAAACACCATCATTAATGGCAATAAATACCTGGGCGTGAGCTTTGTTCTCAACAATTGACGATCCAGAGCTAGATTGATCACTCGATCCCGATTCAGAATCTCCAACCTACAATGAAGAAATGTTAACATAGGAGTAGTAACAGAATGAAATCAAATCATCGCTAAATTAATAAAAATTAAAGGATTTTAATTAAAAGAAATAAAAAAGACTTGATAAATTATCAGACTCCATGGAAATTTAAAAGGTTTTAATTTAAACAAATAAAGAGAACATTAGAGTTACATTAAACTTGCACGGCAATAAACTGAAACTCACGACCAATATTGACACAATGGAAATAAGAAACAGTTACCTTAGGAGGTGCCGTTGAAGGTGGCACACTGCCGGGTTCCGCAGTTACACTGCTAGGTTCCGCTGTCACAGTCCGCCTCTCCGCGTTAAGCTTCAGCTTCTTCACCTCTGCCCGTCTAGACGCCTTGTTTCTCTAGGAATAAAATGCATGCATGAGTATCGTAAGGACAATGGCAGATACAATTGAGACATCAAAGGAGAATTCGCCTTCGATTCTGTATTGCATCTAGAAAAAAGACTTCTCGAAAAAAGAATATTTTACTTAAATCAAGTAGATATCTGCATTGGCTATAAACCAAGTCACCCTCAGGATTGCTTCAAGTAAAAGCTGACATTGTTTTTATCAATGCTAATGTAGCATCCGTCTAATGATATTCTGCTTGGCTCAATGCTGTACGATAATTAAGACAAGTAAAATCCACACCTTTTGACAGCATAAATTATACTTGATGAATCGTATCCTAAAATAAAGCATATTTTAGTCTTGAAAAACTCGTGTTCGGTTCAAAATCAGATACTTGGTTTTACTAATGCAAGATTTGGACTGGATTGAAGTATCTTTGCAAGAGGGGGCCGTGGTGAACGAATGGAATCCGGGTGTACTACTGGGCCCATCCATAAAGCTGATCTTTTTTTCTTTTTTTTTGGGGGGGGGGGGGGGTGCGAAGGCGCAAGCGTGGTTTGAGAGGAGGGTGGGGGGGTCACTTGGGAGGCAGGCAATAAGTCTCACGGGCCCCTTCTATGTGGGCAATAGCCCCCCCCCCCCCTCCCCTTTCCCCCTCCTGGCGCTTTTAGGTCTGTAGGAGCTTGAAGAAAGGGATGGAGGGGAAGAGGAAGTGGTAGAAGGGACAGGTGCGCAAAGGCCACCACCTCCCTACCTCTATTACATGAGCATTTAACAGACGAGGTCAGGGTAAGGGCGGAGAAATACCTTCCGCGCCGAACTCTGACTCTGTTCTATAATGTTTGATGCTAGGCACCATGTAATGTAAGTTGATTTTTACATTTTAATAACCACTTAGCCAAGTGTGAAAAATTAAAAGGTTTCAATGCAAAATAAAGACAAAATATTTTTGTAGGCCAATTTATTATTTAATTTTAGAGGGCCCACTTTAGCGACACAACATTCCCTCTATCCCCAGACACTCTTTCCCACAAAGGCATGTGCGACTTAAAGTTTGAATGACTGCAGTACACATACTCGTCAGTATTTCCCACAACATAGGCACAAATACGCTCATCATAACAGTGTTTTTTTAGACATACAAAACATAGGCACTTCACTCACAATGATGAGTAAAATAGTAGCAAATACGGCAAAAAATGGATTTATATCACAGACCACTACTGTTCCAACTTTATAACATGTTCCCAGAACCGCATTAGAGTTCGTAACTTGTACAGTCTCATGGAAACCGAAGGGAAGGACAAACCTTTGAGGGAGATCACCAACACGAACAGACTTTACTGTGGACTGCGGTACGACAGCAGCAGAAGGATCAAAGCTCATAAGATGATTTGCCAACTGCAATTGCAACTCAGCGGCATATGAAAGAGGTAGATTAGCGCGACTTTTGGAGGCATGTAAATACAGTTTACCCATACGGTGTTTCCTTTCTATTAACACAGCAGAATAATGCACAAATGGACCGTTCTGATTCAAAATTTCAGGGTAATGCAACATCATGTGGTGTTAAGGTTTTAAATCGGACTTTGCAATTTCCTTATACAACTCATGGTGTTCCTCAATAATAGTACTCAAATAAATATCAGAACCAGGCACAAACACAAAAGTGACTTTTTCTATAATCTCTCTCATAGTTAGATACAACCGCCATGCTCTACTTCTCCCAGGTACAAGGTCACTAATCATTTCGCCCAAGTACCGCCCCAGGCACAAAAATTCTGAAGCAGTCAGTCAAAGAATCAGATTGAAACCCCTCAATGGTGAGTCGCACCACAGAAGGCTTGTTACCGGCCTCCGAAGGGCCGTAATCAAACCCAGCAATTCTCTCATGCACATCTTCAATAGAAAAATAATCACTTTCTTGAAGATTTCTGAGTACAGCACTTAATCCATACTTAAGCATACCCTCATACACATCATGCATAACATCACATGAAATATTTTGAGTTACATGATAGGAAGGCAATTGATTCCACACACATTCTTCCTTCACCCCGGTCTGAGCAAAATCATTCACTTGAACATCATTCTCATAATTCTCGACATTTCTCCTTAAATTAGCATCTGGACGACATTGTATAGCTGCATCATAACGATGAATTTTACATATCCGACAGTACTAGTTAGAACTAAATGAGTCACCAAAACCCTGTAAAGCATTAGTTCCCTTGTTATCACCAACAATTTTTGTGACACAAAAATAAATACGAGGGTTACATAGGGGCAGATCCAATTCTATCCCAGTTTCCTCCAGATATTTTAGTTCTTCAATAGACTCATGAAAGGCCAGACGATTCCCAAACTTCTTGTGGTCAGATGACAAAAATATGGAAAGCAAAAACAAATTCTGAATGCAGGATTGCTTATGAGGTGGCAGACAAGCAATACTTGGAAAGAGTGGACCTAGGCTATGAACTGTTGAATGAGGGCCAACAGGATTGTTGGGTTGAAAATCATTAAAATGAAGATCAAGAGGGATTTCAATTTTACCACTAAAATTTTGCTTTAATGTTTTCCACAATCTGGACTGTACAAAATTAGTAACTGAAGCATGATTTCTAAGAGAATTGACAAAGTCCATCACAATCTGAAAAACACCCTTGATTTCAAAAAATGTTTTGAGACTTCTGCGAATTGGTACAAATTATCCAACAGCTCGCACATTATCTAGATCAATAAAATTGTTAGCTTGCCTCCGATAAGCATTATTACACCCAAGTACAAAGGATTCAGGTCGTACATAATATCCTTGTCTTTCCCACAGTTGAAGGCGCTTGTATTTAGAGTTGACAGATTCAAATGGATTTTCTAACAGAGAAAACATATCATGAACATCCCTTACATCATCACAATCAATGTTATCACAAGCGCAGTTTGAAAATAATTTCATAACCTTGTCCTTCAAGCTACCAACCAATCCATAATTTAAGAATTCAGACGCGAGAGAAATATCCTGAACATTTTTGCGGAGCATGTTAGGCACAGAGCTTAACTGAGCAGCAAAATGCCTCTGCATTCTTGCACACCACACGTACATAATCCTCTAACGTCACGTCAGGCTCTGGGGCATCTAGCAAATTCAGCTGTACTTTATTTACTGCATCTTCTTGAAACAAATCAATAAAATCACCACCAGCTACCAAGCCGTCCGCGGGTACATTCTCGGGATCAGGAGGGCTGGCAGCATTGAACCGTGCATGGACTGATTTTAGGTGTCTCACAAAATTACGTAAATAATCACACGTAAAACCACAGTCGTCTTGTCCGCATCGAAAGGAACTTGTTGAAGGTTAATTATGGTTACCCATAAACTAGATGGGTCTGCAGTAGTTCCAAGGAGTTGAATCCATCATTTCATTTAAAGCAAACAAACATTTCTGCAGGCTTATAATAACTGGAACTGCAAAATAGAAGTGTCAGAAAATTTAAACAAAATATGGTTACAAAAGTTATGCAGTGTTTGTAGACTAGATGTGTTTGAAACAAAGAAACATTATCACAAGATTCTGAAAATACAACTGTGAAAGAGAAGTAGAAGTACAGAATATCTAGCCTGCTAGACACAAAACTGCGACACTCGAACAGTGTTCAGATGCTAAATTGAAAGAAACGAAAACAATCGACTACATACAATTAAAGGAAATAACAGCTTCCACAAAAATGTATACATGTTTGTAAGCAAGATTCAAAAAGGAAAAAAAATGACTAGCCATTGAGTGTTGTCAGAAAACAAAGATAAGCACTTATCACTTTTAAAACTTGTACTCATTGATCCAGCTATGCTTCATGTCACACGCAGTGCCATTCAGTGTGAATGTCGTAAATGCCCTTCTAAATTGTAAGAAAAATGTGGTTGCTGGCTTTTGGGTACACGATGTGCAATGCATGGAAGGTCTTGAAAGGCACTTCAATTGCCTCAACTGCACAGCCAAGCTTGTACTCCATGAGTAGTAAGGGTCCCCCCAGGTGACCTGTACCTATTATACTGTAACCTAACCCAACCCTGTCCCCAGGTGACCTGTACCTATTATACTATAACCTAACCCAACCCTGTCCCCAGGTGACCTGTACCTATTATACTATAACCTAACCCAACCTAGAATAACCTACCCTAAACAGAGGCCGTGAGGGAGCCCGCACCCAGACCGGCCGGCCCAGCCGGCTGACAACAACGGCGCCGATACCGGCCTCTCCGCGCCCAGCGCGGCCGCGGCAACAAGCGTGCACAATGCACAGAAAATACCCAACGTGCCTCAGCCTGCAGGTCGGGGAAAACGCATCCTGCTGTCCTGGCGGAGGCCGAGGACACGGCCAGCCACCGACAGACGCCAGTGGATGGCTTGCCGGGGCAACATCAGCCATTTTGCACCACGATCACACACCAACGAACAGTGCAAAAACATGACATTCTTGGAATTCCGAGCACCACACATGCTGGCCGGAACGACGGCCGCGCCGAGTACTTGTTCAAACCTATAAATAACTTTATTTCGCTGCGTCTGGGAGTTCCTACGAAAGTAACCTACAACTCTATGCGTAAAACAATTGAGTCATCGTTATTTCTCCTAGGAGACACCGTGATACGCCGTGCAGCTGAGGCCGGAGTCACAAGCTACCTCGCGCACAGCAAAGACGTCAGCAGTGCACACTATCGCTTCATGACAAATGACTATGTTCTAGAACAGAGCTCGAGGGTGAATGCCATCCTCGTACAGCTGCTAATATTGGACATGTGTAGAGATTCCTCAGAAACGCACAAATATCTGCCTCAAGATCCAACTGGTAAGTCCCTCCTTCTAAACCGTTTCATATGAAATTGCCTTAAAATGCCAATCTGACCGATGTGTAACATTTCAGAGCATTTCCCTTCCCTCGAAGAAATGAATGAAAAGCTAAAAGAAAGATGGGATTTCAATGATTTACCCTCGGACGACGTTACTTCGGTGACGTATCATAAAGTGTGCAGCCAATGGCGGGCAGATAGATTGGACGCCATATCGAAAAAAGTAGCTGAAAATGTGTCAGAACCGACTCCAAAAACCGTGCGACAATTTGTACTAACACTAAACGATGTTTGGCACGATGTCGTCAGTTTAATTTATGCCAAAGTGGCCGTTATGAAGCAGAATAAAACAGTTGAAACGTGACAAGATCTTTACTATTTGAACCCTGTCAGAATGACATTTCCGGCCACAGGAGTCTCGGCCGTCCACTACCCCGCGCGCTGCACAGCGTTTCGGCGATACTCCGCGCGCTCTCTCTCTCTCTCTCTCTCTCTCTCTCTCTCCGGTACATGCGCCTGCGCTCTACAGCATGCACCAAAATGGCATTTTTTCTCTAAGCACAAAACGGCCTTTTAAAACATGACCAGCGCAGCCTCGCTTCGCTCGGCAAAAGAAGGTTATTTTGACTCATATCGCGCTCTAAAGTGAAAATCGTTCATTTTGCTTGAATATGCCTAAATGACTGAATAGGCCACAGTTAGCCCGTCCCAAAAGAGGGTCGATGTCTCGGATCCCGCGGGCCAGGGCGGCAAAACGTGACACTTGGGCTCAGGAAACCGTGTCTAATTTTTTTTTGAAAAATATTGATATTTAGAGGTCGCGGACGGAGGTCAAAGTTTGAAAAAATCAACGTCGCGCGCGCCGTGCGCCCGGGCCGCCGCTGCGCTCGCCCGGAGCGGCCGTATTCCCCCTCCCTACTCCCCCAGCCACCGCCCGCGCCACCCCCCCCCCCCCTCCCTCCACCCACGTCCGCCCACCAACACCGCCGCCTACCGCCGGGGGTGTGTTTACATCCACCACTAACCCCCACCCCTTTGCCTGCGCCTGCCGGTGTGCCGGCGGCCTCGCCGTCGCCGCTCGCTTGTTTTGGCGCTGTGCGTTGAGTGTTCTCGCAATTCTCGGTTCTTTGTTTCGGGACATCAACATCAAGATGCCGGTGTGTACACGGCGAAAAAGTGGATCAGTGCACTGGCTAATTGGGGCCGAAGATTCGTCGATTCGGGGATGTCGGCTGCCTTCAAATCGACAGGTGCTGCGCCTGTTCCTACACCACCATCATGGTCGGAGACTGACGGTGCGGGAAAGTGCGCGAGTCACGGTGTTGGAGGCTGCAAAATCGTGGGAGCACGCACGGATTCCTACCAGGCAAGTAAAGCATGCCGTAGCCCAGCTTGAAAACCTCTACAAGTCCTACATGCGGCTGAAAAAAGACCGGGTAGTGAAGGGCGGGCACGGCGCGGGTGCCGCTCACGTAGCGAGTGTCGACGTTTTTACCAAGTCTCTCGAAAAGCTGTTTGACATAGCACATGCAAACGCCCTGTCTATGATTAAAATAGAGGAAGACAAAGAGTTTTTAATCGCTCAGCGCGAACCCGGTATGCGCGGGTGCATGGTTTCAAGGGACATGAAGCTAGCCCGGTTCGAGGCGAGGAAAGAGACACGCCGCCGCGCTGAACTGAACCGCCAATTGAAGGAAGCCAAGGAAAAGGAGGACCGCTTTTGTCAGCGGAATGAAGATGAAGAGTCTTCACCGCTTCACCAAGAAGATAACAAAAACAGTGAGGCCGATGAGGACTTCACAGAACCAGATGAGAATGGGAATACTTTAAAGCGGAAACGCAGCAATAAAAAAGTTGTTACCCCCATGTTCATTGAAATTTTAGACAGGGCCAAAATTAGTAATTGCAATGGCGCCGCCGCTGCAATCAGCCTGCTCGGCGAGGACGCCGCGGCTGCTGTAATTAGTAAGAGTACGTTGCACCGGGAGCGCGTCAAGTACCGCTCTATCCAAGGCACGACGGCGTTGACAACGTGCCCCGCGCCACCCCCTGTCGTACTCCACTGGGATGGTAAAATACTGAAGCAGCTTACCGGGCAGCGCAAGAGTGAAAGGTTGGCCATTTTGGTGACCGGCACCGATGGCAAAGATTGCTTGTTAGAAGTGCCGCAACTGCTCACAAACACCGGCCTGCACGCGGCAATCGCAGTGACTGATGCTGCAAAGAAGTTCGGGTTGCAGTCTCATGTATTTGGCTTGTCGTTTGACACGACGAGCGTTAACACCGGCTCTGGAAAGGGTGCATGCCAATTAATCAGTGAAATTCTGAATTTAACATTGCTGCACTTGGCGTGTAGGCACCATATGCATGAACTTATCTTAAAGCACACTGTTCTAAAATGCATTGGTCCAAACAAGGGTGCAACGAATCTACTCATATCACGGTTCCGTGACACCTGGGAAAATCTGGACGCAACGCGCTTCAAAACATTGCCCCTGGAAGCTGTGGGAGCCGATGAGCGTGGTGCAATAATCACGTTTTGTGAAGAGCAGCTAACGGTAAGATCAACAAAACGATGTGATTTTAGACTGAAATATAAAGCGAAAAATTGAATAATTTTTTTTTAGATGCGGCACTCCCGCAATGACTACAACAAACTATTGGAAATGGTAATAATTGTCCTTGGGAGCGTGCCCCCCCGTGGATTGAAAATCGGGCCCCCGGTGGCTGACAGTGATGCCAGGTGGATGAGCAAGGCTATCTACAGTATCTACCTGTACATGTACGCAGATCAGTACCACATGTCCGCACAACAAGCCAAAGGAGTGTTGCAAGTGCTGCTCTTGGTTGTCCGGGTATATATTAAGTACTGGTTCACATGCACTTCGGCACCACTGGCCCCCAGGTAAGCAAATACTAAGTATTACCATTTTTTAAAATTTTGAAAAAAATTTAGAGTAAAAATCGGCATGTTTATACGTGCTGCAGGCATGACCTTCAGCTGCTTCGGGAGCTGGTCACATACAGAGAGACGGATGCTACGGTGTCAGATGTCGCCGCAACCGCCTGGAGCCGCCACCTGTGGTATTTAAGCGAGCGCATGGTACCTCTCGCTCTTTTTGATACGGGCGTTAGTGTAGAGAAAAAGAGGAAGATGGTGCAAAACATGCAGGTGAGTTTCCTAAATTTGCCATTACGCCGGAACACGCGATGTGTCCGAAGAGACAGAGAAAACGCTTTTGTAAAACTCGACATTTCCGTTACAGAATAAAGCTGGTGCAGCGTCTCCCCCACCTAGAGTACCGGTAAACGGCAGCATTTCTCAGCTGGCCATGGTGGAGCTCGAGGAGTTTTTTACCATTGCGTCCCAGGACTTCTTTACAATGTCAAAGATTCCATGTGATTTTCTGAAAGCCGACCCGTCTACTTGGGAAGATTGTCCTGATTTTGCCATCGCTAGGGAACGAGTTTGTAATCTTCCTGTTGTAAATGACTGTGCCGAAAGGGCCGTAAAACTGGCTACTGAATATATGAATTCTGGTATTACTAAAGATGAGAACCAGCTCCAATATGTGATGAAAATTGTGAAAAATAATAGGGCAAAAATGCCAAAGCTCAACAAGAATGTGATAATGTCTGCTTTTTAAATTTTAATTGCTTTTTTGTTTGTTTAAAAACAAATTTTCTTTTATTGCTGAGCATAATATGCGAATTGCAATGAAGTATGTGGCTAAAATGTCGATGTATGCTAAAAGTGCCAAATGTTATTTTATAGGAAATAGTTTGACTATTTATTCACATTTTAATAAATAACCTGAATTTTATTTCCCTAAAACACATTTTCCTTCATTAACCTTATAATGCCAAATTGAAATAGAGGCTGGAACTACGGTGGGGGAAAGGAGGGGGGGGGGGGAGGGTGGCGTGGCGCGGGCGGTGGCTAGGGAAGTGGGAAGGGGGTATGCGGCCGCTCCGGGCGAGCGCAGCGGCGGCCCGGGCGCACGGCGCGCGCGGCGTTGATTTTTTCAAACTTTGACCTCCGTCCGCGACCTCTAAATATCAATATTTTTCAAAAAAAAATTAGACACGGTTTCCTGAGCCCAAGTGTCACGTTTTGCCGCCCTGGCCCGCGGGATCCGAGACATCGACCCTCTTTTGGGACGGGCTAGCCACAGTGCTACATTTTGAGCCGAAATAAAAATTGACAGCTTGGCATTTACAGCAAAAATGACTTTTGAGCAAGTTGGAAGCCCGCAGCACACCAGGCATGCTATGTTATGACCATTTCGTTCATTCTGATCAGTTATTGTTGTGCACTAAATAAAAGTTAATTGGGAGTTGTTTTTTTTTCTATTTTCTGATGTCTCAAATAATGCCATTTTGCAATGTTTTCTCAGAAACGGTTTTCAATGTGTCAATTTGGGTTATTTTACTCTTTCTGCCAAAGTGGTAGGAATGGGGTAGGGCAAGTTAAACTCTTGAGAAAAATAAAACAACGTTTCTTTATTCCCGACAACATACAGGTCTCTTGGGAGTTAAAAAAAAATATCTCAGAAACTTAAATACAGGAACAGGCACATACACGGTCAGATGACTAGCAAGCAGCACTCTCAGGGTTGGCCAGGCACTAGGGTGCAGTAGGGTAGCTCTCGCCGTAGAACTTCCTAAAACAAAGAAAATGACACATTAGTTCATAATGAATTACAGCAGCACCTGTACACATTCGGTCAAAATGACACTTCATCTCATTCAAGTTCTTCTTGAATGCCATGTGCAAAGACTCTTCGGTGTCATCCGCGACCATGGCCTGGGTGTCGGTGAGAATGTTCTTGATGACCATCTGGACTCTCTTCTTGGCCTCCTCGGACAGCATGGGCAGGTGGGCCAAGTGCATTTGGTACCGCTGCTTGGGCAGGACTCGAACCCCCTCCCTCCGGATGAAGTAGATCCTGCGGGACGCCTTAAATACTCCCTCTGCCTCAAGGGTCGCGGGGTGAACGTCCTCTATGTGCGCGTGACACTCGCTCTTCATTGTGAAGATGGTTGGGCAGTGCGGACATCTGATGGTATTCTTTATGGAGTGCCTCTTCTTGTGCTCTGTGGCAGACATCTGTGGGCAAACTACAATTAATAGTCACAATGCACATTAAACTTCATTATGAAGTGAATAGGATAATCAAAATTAAACGACAACTTACCAAACGCTCTTCCACAAATTCTTTTATATCGCTTGGCCACTTGAACTGAAGCCGCGCTGCGACCTTCGGTTTGGGTTCGTTGCTGTCGGCGCTGGCCACACTTTCAGCCTCCTCGTCCTCCTGGTCATCCTCGTCCTCCTGGTCATCCTGGTCCTCCTGGGCCTCCTCGTCCTCCTCGTCCACGTTTCGACGGTCAAGTTTTTGCCTTTTCTTATCGGGCGACCCCTGAAAAGAATAAAATGACAATGTTTTAAACACTGAACAAACTGGCCAATATGAAAGACTAAGTCAACATTGTTGTGGACTTACGGGAGAAGTCTTTCCTCTCCGCCCACTGGAGGTGGAGGGTTTTGGTGACGGCTTGGCGACTGCTTCCTTCTTCTTGTTCTTCTTAGAAGAAGACACCGGCGATTCCGCACTCAGAGAAGCCTGCAGGAGGAAAAACCAAAATCATTACAACCGTGCAAACTGGACGATTCTCACAAAACGCGCATGTTAAACAAGCATATTGCAGTAATAGGTCATTTTGAATTAAAATGTTCATTTTACCATCTTGGGGTTGAGAACGGGAGTCGACTTGGCCGATTTGGGTGTTTTGCTGGAGGTTGGCGTTGAGGTGGTCAGAGCTGGCGAGCTTGCTTTGCTCGTGCTGGACTTCCGCACCTCCTTGGCCTGTGCCAGTGGAACTTTGACTGGAGCCTGCAGAACAAAACGACAAAAAGTACATATGCCACAAAAGAGTCATTATGGCAATGCAAACGGCGCCTACTTACGTTTCGCGAAACTTCCTTTGTGAGTTGTCGCAGGACCTGGCGTACGGCTTCTTCATTATCAGAAAACATGTCGCGGGAAACATCCTCGGCGGACTCCCCGTCGCCGCTTGAATCAGATTCTCCCTGAAAAGGAAATAGACACATGAGTGCTTTTAGGCCATATACACAAAAACATAGCAATTTGGCAGAAAAAAACGAAAGCTTACCGAACTCGATGTCTCAGGCCCAGGATCGGGACCCTTCAGGGACGCCGCGTCGGTGGGGCTCTCCGCGTCCGAGACAGCAACGTCCACTGGCGCCGGGACTTCAGAAGGCGGTGAGTCTGGCCTCGGGATCTGCTGCTCCTCCTCAGTGGCCTTCACCTGCGACAAATATAAACAAAATGGCTGTTAAAATGATGCAAATAAACGAGGGGAAAGGGACACCTGATAGAGACCGCAAGAGCCGTGCCCCGCGCAACGCCGCGGCGCACAGCTGCGGACAGCGGCGCACAGCTGCGGACGGCGGCGCATCGCACGAATGCACAAACAGCCAGAATGGCCGTAAAGCGAAACACGAAAACATGTACCGAACCGCTACAAACACAATGAATCACGCTTCTGTAGGCAACGTGCGCAATGCAGCGTGTTTGCAAACTTACTTTTTTCTTTCCCTTGACCATTTTTGATAGGCGGCGGAGGGAGGGAGGCTGCCAAGCGCACGGGAGCCACACGAGAGTCACACGCGTTCACACACAACAACACACTGAAGCGAACTGCGGACGGGCCGCGGCGGCCAGCAGACGCAGCGGCTCGCCGCTGCGCCGTTCCCCCCCCCCCCCTATCCCACCGCTACAGCAGCGCCACCGCGCGGCAAGACCACAAACCACACTGACAAAAAGAGATTCTTGCTGTATGCATAATTTTATTCTTGACCCTGTTTTCTTGAACAAAGAATCTAAATTCTGACTTTTAGAATAAATTCGAGCTTGCGGAGAGAAAATGTCAGTTTGGGTCAAGAATAATTTATCCTTGGATGCGTGTTCTTGTATCAAAACCGACATTTCTTCACGCAAGAATCCATTCTCGTTCTGAGTAGTTTAAATTCTCGCGCCAAGAATAAGTTCTCTTCTGCGAAGAATGCCGTATGTTTGAAGCGAGAGGGCACCGAAGTGCGCGTCATCACTCGTCTTTCGTTGTCACGATGGCGTCCTCACATCAAGAGGAAGAGGCAAGTGTCGTGCTTTCGGCGAGTAACAGCGACATAATAGAAAGCCTGTTGATGTCATGGCAAATGCCAGAATTGTACCAGGACCTGAAAGGTATGTTCCAAGTTATTTGTCTTCGGACTTCTGTTATGAAATGAATGAATTCGAAATTTTCGACCGTCCCAGGCTTCAACATTGTAGCGATGAAAGTAATCAAACTTGCCAATTCTGTCCATTTGTGTCGCAAATAACGACGTTTCCTATCTGAACTTGCATTGTGCTCTTGTACAATCGAGTGGTACTGCTACCTAATCCTATTACCTTGTTTATTTCGACTTGGGCGAATACGCGGACATAACCTCGCAAAGCTAATACCATTGTAACTTGTTAGAGATCCTAAAACAGTTTCTTCTGTATCTCGTTTACTAAATTTCGTATCGTTATTTTTGTTTCTGGAAATATCTTTGCACTTTAGGTCACTTCGGTCAAAGTTTAGGTTAGGTTTGACTACACAATAATTTGTTTGTTCACAGCCAATGAAATAGACTTGGAGCTATTCCTGTCTCTAGATCTAAATCTACTCGAGAAAGTGTTACCCAAAGCCACCTATGGGAAGAGGTTGAAATTGCTTAACAAAATTGCGGAACTGAAGCAAATGGAACTGACAGTAATGCTCCTGTGTGTGACAATATCTTTGTCTATGTAGTGCATATCTTTATGTGTTTACTTTTTGCTGCAGACTGTCGTGGAAAATGGAGAAACTGATGCCAACTCCACCCCAACTGCATCGAGTTCAAACTCCCATCAAAACCAAACTATATCAAGTCCAAAAACCAAGAGGCGTAGAAGTATGGATTCTGCAGACGGATCTATTTATGTACCATCAGAAGATGTAAGAATTAATCATTTTGTATTCCATTCTTTGTTTTTAAATGCTAAGATTTGAGTGTGTCTGTGCAATGAAAAAGTACTCTTAAATGTCAAGTTGTTTGCTCGGGGCAGTGGGAATGTGAGAAAATATTTTTTTATGAACCAACAACTTAAGGCATAAAGAAAACTTTTGTCATGCGGGTTTGTTTCTCATGAAACTAATTATTTCCACACATCTTTGTTACTATTCTTTTCACAAGTTTCATGTTTATATATTGGTGTCTTTTTCTCTATTATTTTTGGTATAATTTAATGCAATTTTTTCCCCTCTTCACAGGACTCTTCCTCCTCTGATAGTCCTTTGGCCTTTCGAACATTCAGAAAGAAGAAGGTCCGTATTAGTTGTGGAACATCAAAGCAAAATGAATCTGTTGGAGCATCAGCCCTACAGTATTCATCTGAACCTGAGCCCATTCATGTCACATCCGAAGATGCCGTTGCAAATTTAGCTAATGATAAGCCAAAGAACACCAATGGAAGGCTTGTGAATCCAAATCATTTAGTTGAGAAAAGAGTAGCCTCACTATCATTTAAAGAACAAATGAATAATTTGGTAAGTTATATCATGGTTGATTAGTTGTTCCGTACCTAGAGAGGTTATTGAACTTCCATGCCAAAATTTTCCCCTGCGTAAAAATTCTATGTTAGATGCAAGATGGGCATTTGTTCTTTAAGCCAATTTTTTAAGTTTGGACTGTGTGGAACACCCTCCTCTTACAACATTGTGGGTTAGATCCTTAATTTTTTTTTTTTTTAGTGAGGTTGTGATATCCTTTTCAAAATGTCTCACCTCAGTTTTTGATCTGTTTCCATTATACTCCTTGGTGTCCTTTTCTCATATTTTCAGTCTTTTTTTTACAAATAAAAGCTGCATTGGTGCAACTCTTATCTTGAATGAGACTGAAGGAGCAGATTTCTGTAACTTGCTCCCATGTTTACTACATTCTTGCTTGGGGACCTTTAATGAAGTTTCTTTCTAGATAGTGCTTTCATTAAATTTAATTTGTGTATTTATTTATACTTTCTTTTACAGGATTTGAAGGCACTACTGAATGAAAGCCTTGATGGGAAAGCTATCCTCCATACATATTGTACAAACCACATTCTGGAAGATGATGACCGAGATTCACTCACAGACATAATTATTAAATGGCTACTTGTAAGAAACACAAAGTTAGTACTCTGTTATCCTGTCTCAACACTATGTATTTTATTCGTTTTATTTTGAGCATTTGTCTTTCGCAGGCCTTCTAAGGACGACTTTCTACTTTTGCGACAGAAGATCTTAACTTTATTTCCTGAGGAGGTGGTAAGCTATTATCTTTACCTTCTAAGCATCTCTTAGCATTCAAATGAACAATTTACTTTCATAATTTTTTTTGTGTTGCAGAATGTCTACTATTATGCACCAAAGGAGGAAAATGAAGCCCAAACTCTTGCTAGGGGTAAACTGTTTGACCGTGCTCGAAATGTCAAGGAATGGATGCGTCGGAAAGGATTACTGGAGAGAGTAAAGGGTCAACACAAATCTCAAAATTCTGAACTCCAAGAAAGTGGAAGTGCAGCCAGCAGTAAGTTCTGACCTTCTGCACAGCCAAACTTAAATTTTTTTTATTTAATTTTTTTTTTCTTCCTAGATGTTGAATTAACCACTGAGATATCTGAGGCCCTTAAATGGTTGAAACTCATGAGGCAACCCTGGGAAACTGTGGAAGAAAAATGGCAATTTACCTCTAAGTACAGATATTCATGCCTGCTTAAGTCCAGGACAAACTCTAGCTCTACGAGCAGGAAAGGGAAGAAAGGTACAAGCAATGATGAGTCAGATAAAGCACAGAATTATATTGACACTTATAAAGTTCTTAGAGAGAGAAAAGGATATTTACTGGTTTGTTAATATTTTTGTTCAGTAGTGTATTTAATTTAATTCTTAATCATTCTAAGATTTACAATTAATTGTTTTGTTTCATTCCAGGTGGAGATTGACTTCACTGAACAGCATGGTTCTGATAAAGCTAATGCCATGGTAACCAAGTGGCCTAATGTCAGGAATGCGCTGCTTTCTGTGCTTCAAAATCAATCTAGTTTGGTGAAAGACCCAGAGGGGAAAACTTTGCTGCAGCGCCTGCTGAGTTGTAAGGATGATGGTACTGTAGCCTATATTTACTGGCTTTTTTGTGCTTTAACTTTTTCAGCGCTCTTCTAACTCTATTTTTTTCTTTTTCTTTTAAGAGTGGATTAATATCTATATCATTGAGCTGCTATCATCCCTTGTTCCACCCACAAGGCTTGTTGAGTTTGGAAAAAAAAAGTTCAAACCCACTATCAAAGATAGTCGAGAATCCCTGGTCAGCAGAGTCAACGTAAGTGCACTTCTTTCTAATCTAATCTTCAAATAAGCTGTGTGTGAAGTACACTCTGAGAATATTGTACCTTATGGGGAGTATGTGCTCTGTGCCCATATGGTCGTTGGATACCTCAAAGAGTTGATTTTGGGGTGTTTTTTTTTTCTCATTAAATAGTTAACAAAAGTAAGAAACTGAATTTTGTCCCCAAGTTAATTTTAAATGCTTCTTTCATAACTTTCTTTTCAAACATCTTCATGTAAAAAATTCATGTTAAGCAAACTTAAAACACTTTCTTTCTTTTAAGTTTATTTCAAAAGCTGGCACACATGTTTTCCCCAAATGGGTTCCTGGGCAGTCATACGAGTAGTAGGATGTGCCTGTGCACCTACCATTTAAATTTCTCGAAGGGACATGCCTCTCAGAGTGTAATTGGTACTGCGTAATGGGAATTAGCCTAGGCAGGCCACGCTACCAAATGTTAACTCAAATTATATCTTTACAGAAAGACAATCAGGTGGAAAATTTCATTACCCAGAGGAGAGAACAGGTTTATGCCGAATTTGGTGGCAATGCTAATGTACAACCATACATTTTGTATGTTGCAAGCATGGAGCAGGCCCATGCTCCATCAAGCTTTTATGTTGTCATTGACAACTTCACTTATTTTTGCAAGAGTGTTGTCCAGGCTTTAGATGTGTGCTTCAAGGTATTTTTTGCCCTGGACATGGATTACCCCGTTCAGTGTTCACACATCTGGTTGCTGATTCAGCATTTCATCTATGAAATTGTGACACCTTCGGATGCAAGTATCAACAACGTGAAGACTTTCATTCTGAAGCTTAAATCTCTCTGCAGGGAACTGTGATCTAGTTCGACTTCGTAATCAAGACTGATTAGTTCATATTATTTTCTTCTGTTAAGTGTTTGCTGCACTGTGATTTTAATAGATTAGTGGTAGAAAAGTAAAAGAGAAAACATCCTCTCTCTGTGATTTTAGATTCATAGTCTAGTCATAGGCCTCTGTTCATAGTACATTGAGAAAAGTTAAGTCTTCGAGCTAGTCAAGAACTGGTACAATTAGTGACTAGTTTCTAATGTGTTCATCACAACGCCAAATATAGCTTATGAGTTGAAGAATATAGAGGAAGTTACCACAAAACCTTAACTGTTTCAGATTTAAGTTATGACTGAGATTTCTACTAAGAATCTCAATACTAAAAGTTTATAATCTTTGATTTTAACTAGTTCCTTAAAACATTATAGGGTAGAATTTATGACAGTGCGGCAGTCACAGCCTAGATTTTCAAAGTGGCTTTAGGACTGGTTTAGTTCTTTATTTTGTCCCATTATATCAACAGTATTTTTATGTAAAGCCTTTCCCGTCTTCTTTATATTTCTTATACAGTACCAGTTTGTTTATTTCTTAAACCAATACGAATTTGGTTATTTATAGTATCTATTTGTTTATTTCTGACTGACATTAATGGTATGCTACAAGAATTTTACCACAATTTTATACTTTTCTTACAGGTTTCTGTGTTCTGACGATTTTGGTACTATTGTAAGTTGACAACGTTCATACTGATTTCAGTCAATTAAGAAAAATGTTTTTTTGCTTTAGTTGTGAGTCTGTCTATGACACCAGTACCAAGTTGATTTCTCATGTAGCTATTTTTCATTCTGATAAAGTTTAAGCTAACTCATTGAGGTGTGGTCAACCAAAATGCATCAGATCTTTTGATCGCATGAACAGTTATTCCAGGCATGTTAAGAGCCATGAAAAAGATCATGCACCAGCTGTTAGCAATGAATGTAATGTACTCACTGAAGTTGTTGACACTAATCCCTCTGAAGTTCGTCTGCCAGAGCCTGTTCCTGAAACTTCAAATGTTTCACAAGGTCTCGCTGTAGATTGTAATCTTAAAGACTATGAAACATCTCTCACTAATGCGGTGCTTGGATTTCTTGGAAAACTTTACAGCATAGACACCTTGTCAAGATGCCATGTCCAACTTATTGTTGAGTATGTCATGGAACTTCTGAATGGCACTCATTTTGAAATATTGAAATCTAAATCTTTAGCTTTTAGAACTGAAGAAGCTGATGATGATTTGAAGCAATTATTTGGATCCTTTCTGAATATGTTTTCAGGCTTAGAGACAGAGCACAAACGCATTAAGGAATTCAAAGAGTCTGGGGCTTACATTGAGCCTATACCATTCGTGTTAGGAAATGCTATGTTGCCAGTGCGTCGCTCAGGACAGACTCAAATTCAACCAGTAAGTCTCTGTGGTCAATATATATCCATGACGAAAACTTTGAAAGGATTTTTAGAATTGCCAAATGTGCTAAATGGCATATTGTCATACATGAAGAAGCTTGAGTCCCAAACAGGTTCAGTGCTTGAGAACTTTGTTCAAGGGTCATTGTGGAATGAAAAAATTAAGCCTAAGTTTGGAAACAAAATAGTAGTTCCTTTTAATTTGTACTATGATGAGTACGAGCCTGGTGATTCAAATGGACAGCATTCAGGGACGCACAAAATGGGTGCCATGTATTACAGTATACCATGTATCCCTCCTGAATTCCGAAGTTGTATTGAAAACATTTTTTTAGCTTGTCTAATTTATGGATCAGACAGTTACTTTGGTAATGATGAAATTTTCCGAATGGTTTTGAACGACATTGAAGTTCTTGAAAATGAGGGTATTACTGTAGTTACTGATGCCGGTGAAGAGGTTCAAGTGTACTTTGTTATGTGTCTTATATTGGGAGACAATCTTGGTGTGCACCAAGTTCTCAGTTTTTCCTCCAGTTCCAGGGCGAATTATTTTTGCATCAGGTGCAAAGCACACCGAACAGTGACTGAAACCCAGACTGTGGTCTTACCCCATTTGCTCAGAACTTGTGATAGCTATGATGAGGATGTTGCTAAAAATGACCTACCTTCGACAGGCATCAAAAGTGTATGTATTTGGAACAGATTCATAGGCTATCATTGCATTGAAAATTGTTGCTACGATTTGATGCATGACTTAGAAGAAGGAGCGTGGGATTATGATTTCAGTCTTATAATTCAAGCATTAATTTCAAAAGGTCGATTCACTATAGAAATCTTGAACAATCTTGTTCAAGGTTTCGATTACGGTTCCTGTGAAGGCAATAAGCCAGGCCTAATAACTCAAGATCATTTACAAAAATGCAAGCTGAAATTCACTGCTGCAGAATCCCTCTGCTTTGTTCGATATTTTGGTATGATAGTTGGTCATTTAATTGAACCTGAGGATTCTAAGTTATGGAGGTTTTACCAAATTATTCATGAGCTCACTAGCATGTTAAGCTGTACCAAAATAGTAATTGAGCATCTTCCTATAATGGATGCTCTGATAACAGAGCATCACAGGTTGTACCTAGAACTTTTCCCTTGGCAAACTTTAAAACCTAAGCACCACAACATGCTTCATTATGTTGAATTAATCCCAAAAGTAGGTCCTCTAATCCTCTTGTCTTGCTGGCGCTATGAAGCTAAACATAGGCCCTTCCAGAGACAGGCAAAAGTTAATTGTAACTATGTGAATCTTCCCCTTACTCTAGCAGTCAAAAATCAGTTAAAGTTCTGTCAGCGCCTTCTCAGCCAAAGAGGTTTTGAAAGAAGGCTTACATATTCAAGTACTCAAACTTTGTCAACAAATGCTCTTGGAAATGTTGAACATTTCAGCCACCTTTTACCTGAAAAATTTCAAAATAGGGTAGATTGTCTAAAATGGGTAGAGGTAAGTGGCACAATGTACAAATTAAAAATGGTTTTGCTTTTAGAAATAGGGGAAGAATATCCTGTTTTTGGTAAAATTCAGAACATAATCTATGATGAGGAAAAGAAAGATGTTTATTTTATTGTGAAGCATTTTTACACCGACTATTATTGCTCCAAATTTTTAGCGTTTCGAGTCCTTGAGGTAGACGAGTGGTCCCTCACAGATCAAGGGTCACTGGTGTCCCACCTGCCCACATGTGACAGATATGGTCCGGATGGGAAATTGTACGTCACCTTCAAACAAAAATTGTAATTAAATCAAATTCTGGCTATACTGTTTGTTTTTTTCATGCCTCCCCATGCTCTTATTGCAATAAATATAAAGGTCTTACAGAGACCTGCACTAAAAGAAAGCTGAATTCAATGCAAACAATATTCTTGGTTCAAGAATATAAGGATCGTCAGATTTTAATAATTTGCTCAATAAGAGCATAAAAGTGTGATTGTCTCAAAGCATTTGCATGCTTTGGTTGGAGAATATCAATGCTTTGAAACAAGTATATATAAGATTCTTGACCCAAGCATAAATTATTCTTTGGACAAGAATAATTATTCTAGGTTCTAATCTAAGCATAAAATATTCTTGACTCAAAGCATTTTCGAATTGCGTCAAGCATTCATTTTTCTCAGTGCAGGTACACAGCCCTACACCGAGAAGCCCCGACAATGGGCGGGAGAGAGAAGCCCGCGACCCAAACAAGTCAAATTGCACCAGAAAGGAGTACTCACGATATCCGTCATGGCGGCGTCCGCTCCACTCCATGCCCCACTGTCGTCGTGAAGAACAGGAAATGCAGCGGCGGTGGCAGTGTCTTGCAGACTCGCGAAGTCAGCGGCGCCCGCGGCTAACTCCTCTTCCAGCCCGTCCAGGCACGCCATCACGGCGTCCAGGCTGTTCGACAAGATGGCGGCAGCGCACCTGCGCAGCGCGGAGAAACACTCTGAGGTCCTGAAAGTTCAGCGGATAGTGCACGAATGGTGGCGCGCCGCCCAGCTCCCGTGGAGAGGCGGACGCGACGCCGGCCGGAGCCGAGCGCACCCGAGCGCAGTCGGGAGGACCCGAGCGGAGCCGAGCCCAGCCGAGCCCAGGGCTAAGGGGCGGAGGGGGGACGCAGCGGGAGAAAGAGAGAGAGAGTGAGAAACAGCAGGCGACGCCAACAGGAAAACGCAAAGCTGCGAAAATACACGGAAAAGGCCAAATTGATCATTTACAATATACAGCCGCAGCGGTTCCCAGGAACGGAACCCACAAGCACCAAAATGCTCATTTTTTGCGATCTTTGGGTTCCTGGGTTGACTAGGTACGCGTTCAGGTTGAAAGATGTGCTTCGGTACACCACGCCTGTGTCGCACACAGGCACATTCGCTAAGTTAACCTAACCCAACCCAACCTAGAATAACTTAAGTGAGGACGCCATTCACGAAAAAAATAAGATTGTCGCCCAATCTTTTTTTTCTGAATTGCCTGTCACGAACCCTAAATAATATTTTTTTCTGAGTCCATATAGTCCCCAGGGGGAGCCGCCGTGGAGCCGCCGCCGCTGTGACCGCTGCACCTGGTGAGTGAAAAAACAGTACCAACATTTCGACGAGATATACTAGCTATTTCCTACTGCGCCCTAGAGGCAAGCTAGATGCAGTCGTTAGAATTTTTTTGTGCGGAAAATTCTATCCCCAGTAGGACTATACAAAACCGCAAACATTTATACAAATAACATTTTTTTTGTGAAATTTTTTGTTTTATTTTTTTTTTCTGAAAATATTTTTCTGTTTGGCCGACATCCGAATCACCAAAAAGCCACTGCAGCTCGTGTGCGTACCCGCTAAAACCACAGCCGCATTCACTAAGTCCTTTGCCGCAACAGCAAAGACGCGACGGTGTTCGTTAGCGCAACCTCAACGGCTGTCCTCGGGTTCTGTTGAGGTAGCGGCAACGACGCCAGTGCTCTTTGGCGTAGCGACCACGGCGGTGGCGAAACATCAAGAACACCGCGGGTAGCGCAGTCGCTAAGACAAGGACACCGCCCACCCTGGGGAAGGCTACGGCACATCCCCCATTACCCCCACCACGACGGCGCCAGGCCCTAACCTAACCTACCCAACTCCAGCGCCTTTGCTTTAGCGGCTGCGCTACCCGCGGTGTTCTTGATGTTTCGCCACCGCCGTGGTCGCTACGCCAAAAAGCACTGGCGTCGTTGCCGCTACCTCAACAGAACCCGAGGACAACCGTTGAGGTTGCGCTAACGAACACCATCGCGTCTTTGCTGTTGCGGCAATGGACTTAGTGAATGCGGCTGTGGTGTTAGCGAGTACGCACATGAGGTTTAGCGGCAGCGGCTTTAGCTGCAGTGGCTTTTTGGTAAAGCGGCTGTAACCCTTTCTGTTTCATAATTATTTCTGAAACACACAAGATAAAAAATTACTGGTTACATGTGTTCATGGCATACCACAAGCCAATGCGCCTGGCATTTTTCACAGCACACGTATTGTCCTTTACACGCAGCACACGGGTTTTGTGGCGTGTTGTTTGCAGTGCCACGGCACAAACAGTATGGGAAGCTTACTTAGCTTAGGGCATCCCAAGATTTCTGTATTAATTACATCAACCTCAGGTGACACAATACTGTCAAGCAAACGCTTCTTCTCCAGTCCTTTCACGTAGATACGTAAGTACAGAGACGTCCAGTGTCTGATAATGTCAGTGCACGTGTTGTACGGCTTATCGCCGTGTTGCCACTGGAGGCCATGGACGAAATTAGTCACATACTGGTTTTGCTGCCTGTAAGGCTGCGGTACCAGCGTGACATCATACGGAGGTGCGAACACCTCTGAACACATTGTGAAGTCCCACAGAGGGCTGTACAGAGAGAACTCCTTGATCACGTATTCTCCATCTGTGCCTCTCAGCATCTGGATGTCACAAGCGGCGAAAATCATGATGGGTGCGTGTGACTTCGCGCTGTGACTGCTTATGGCGTGAGGTGGAAATGCGTCTTAATTTATAGCGAATTAATGCGACACTAGCGACGCCTATCGAAGAATTTGTCGACATCACACGCGCGCATGCGCATCAGCACCGTGGCGCCTCACAACAGTGTTCCGCGCCGTATCGCTTCGCGCCCCAGTTTGAATTTTCGCGCGCTCCGCAGTGACTATACCGCGCGGGAGAAGGATGCGGCGGACGCGCTGTGCCGCTCCTTCCACCACCGTCCCCTCTCGCGCCGCGGCGGTGGTATCAGCAGCCGGCGAGCGCCGCAGCAGACGACGCGGCCGCGGCGTTGCCACTCCTGGGGGTCCCCCCCTCCTCCCCGCCCCTTCCCCTCGCCTTGCGGAGCACACGCCGAGACGCGGCGAGTCGTCGCTAGCTCTGCTATGATAGGTTCTGAGTGACGTGACCGAAGGGGATGGGGTGAATAGGGGGCGTACCGCGAGGCGAGGGAAGGGGCGGGGGGAGGCGGGGGTTGTTTTTCCAAGAATTCGCAACAGGCAGCCGCCGCACAGTGGGACAAAACGACAAAAACGTGGCCAAAATTGTTTTTCAGGCACCGATGGACGAAATTCGGTACACTTTACCAGCACAGAGGCGTGATCAACCCATAATTTTTATTCCGAAAAATTTCGAAATGTAAGGGTAGTTTTGAGGAGGGTAAAATTTTAAAAAATCGAATTTTGAAAAACAAATGAAAGTCTCGTTAGGGTTGCTTTAATTCAAAACCTTTCTGCCTTGGAAGTTTTTTTGTCATCAGCGTAGTTCTCCTGTTATTACATGCGGAAGTCAACGCCGCAGCGCGCAGCGACCAAGTCCATGCGTAGCGAATCGCGTTGTCCGGCGTTTTCGCGGCTAAATTGCCGGAAAAGTGCAACGAAGTGCCACGGTTGGATGAACTTTCCCTAGAGTACTTTTGTAGTAGCTTCACATGGCAGGCTCAGAACCGTTCGCAAATGTTTGCAACTCGAGATAATCCACGCCAAAAGTGCTCGATCGGCTAATTTTGTGACTTTTAAGAGAGCGCTTGTGACGTGTTCCCGGTGATGACGATCAAAAGTGGTACTTGCATTTTAAAGCTTGAAGACTCCTCTTTCTAGCTATGTAAGCAGAAAGTATTTTACATTTATAACTTGAGAGGTACGGCCGTGTTTCTGATACTCCGTCAAGACGGTCGAAAGTAAGCGGTTTTTCTGTCACTTGCAGGTCCCGCCTGCTGCTACTGAGACCATATATTTTGAAAATTCTTTCGAAATCTGATACATTGGAGTATTGTGAACATCACCGTACGGATTTTTGCGTTTAAAAAAAATATTCGCGAAAACCGATTTATGGCCACTTTTTTTGCGTTTCGTCACACTGTGCGCCGGTCCTGCCGCCTTCCTTCCGCACGCGGCGCGTCCTGACAGACGTTTGGTGGCTGCAGTGGCGTGAAGTGTGGTTTGAGAGGCGCTATCTCCAGGACCAGGATGTCTGACTTGTCTGACTTTGTCGATGTGGAGAATGTGTCGGGAGACACCCTGAGCATCGAGGCGTCGTGGGATCTCGAAGCCATGGGCGCGTCAATTGAAGCAAATTTGATGGTAAGTACGCGTGTGTCATGTCCGTGATAGTGTCTTGTCCCCCGACCCCCGGGCCCCACGTAGTGGTGCGTGGCCGGCCTCCGACGGCGTAGGTGTCCTTAGTGCTCTTTGTCCTGCTAAGCACTGGCGCATGTGTGCCAGTCCGCGGACACCAGCCGCCAGCCGTGTCCTTAGTGCTTAACCTCTTTATCCCGCGATGCTCGCGTCGCGCGTGCCGGGCGTATGCACCAGTCCCCGGCCACCGGGCGCCAGCCGTGTCCTTAGTGCTTAACCTCTTTATCCCGCGAAGCTCGCGTCGCCCGTACCGGGCGTATGCACCTGTCCCCGGCCACCGTTGCCGTGTCCTTACCGCGAGGCGCTGTCTTAGGCCACGGCCGTGAGCCGAGTCCGTACGGCGTCGGCACCGCGTGTAGTGTTGAGAGTTCATATCCGTAGGAATTCCTACGTGTAAGGACCCTAAGCACTATTCGTAGGAACTCCGTGATTCTTCGCCAAGATGAAGAGTGGCACCACCTGGAGGCACTTCCGCAATCCCAGTAGCCTGTAAGTTGATTTCAACATGGACCAGTTGCCTTCTAGCGCCTGCGGACGTCGGGGTAGGCACGCCCGTACGGCACACGTGCATGCGGTTTTCGTTTCTTGCCTACCCAACAGGCGCGGGCCCCAATTTCTCATACTTGGC
>CM049596.1:13633030-13650530 GCA_026979955.1 Megalurothrips usitatus
TTACTGGGGGAAATATGGAGAGAAAACTCTACGCTCAAAGGCGGAGTTTATGTACACTTAGGAGGACTTAATTCAGCTCATCACAGACCGCACTAAAGAAATTTCGGCTTTGATGCCGCTTGGAGATGAATGTCTTCAGATCAACTGGATGCCCATCGAGGACACGGAGGAGTCACTCCCTACCTCCTCGCTGATCCTTGTGGCTTTCACTACTTGTTTTGGTCGTCTTCACCTGTACAAGTATTTAGATATGGTAGGTGAACGAGCACTTTACCATGACACAGATTCGGTAGCATATCCCTCCCGCCCAGGTGAGCCCGACACTCCGTTGGGCTCACACTTGGGTGAGCTCACTGATCAGATAGAAGAGGACTACGGTCCAGGATCATACATTACAGCGTTCTGTGCCGGCGGGCCGAAAAATTATGCCTATAAGGTAGCAGTCGGTGGAAACCTTGAAAACATAAAATATTGTACAAAAGTAAGTGGAATCTCCAGCAACAAGTCGTGTGATCAGTAGGTCGCGTTTGAGAACTTAAAGCACATGGTGCTGGGTGACAGGGAAAAAATAAATGTTCCTATTCCACACCAAATTGCACGGCTACCTACCTGGAAAGTAGTCACACGTGCTTCGGCCAAGAACTGGAAGGCTGAGAATACACAGCGACGCCGTATCGGCGGAGTTCACACCGTCCCTCGCGGCTTTAATGCTTGGGGGCCGAAGATGACGAAGACCAGGATATCCTGGAGACCATGGATATTCTCGCGGACTCCAAAGTTTCATGCGCAGGGGAGGAGCAGGCTGGCCCCATACAAGCGTAGTGCTCACGCGTGCTGTGATCAGTTGTACAGACGCTTTAATTAGTGATGGATCTCAGATTCCACCATCCGTGTACGGCTCTCATTAGAGGTACAGGAGTTGGAAAAACCTGTTTCAAGAAACGTGTGATTGAGCACAGAAAGGATGTGTTTAATACGGCCTTCGATCGTATTATCGTGAGTTATTCAGAATGGCAGCCTCTGTACGAGTTGTCTTCTAAGCACGAGGTCGATTCAGACAAGAGCTTCCTCTGCTCGACGACCACCCGCACGGCCAGCGTCCTAAGTTGACAATTATCAATGATTTTATGGATGAAATTAAGCAGCACAGTAAAGAAATCTTAAAATTCTTGATCAAGGGCTCACGCCATCGAAATCTCTCTATATTCTTCCTGAGTCAGTGTTTGTTTCCTGAGGGGTTAAGACAGATCAGTCTTAATACACACTATATTGTGCTTTTTAAATCAAGCCGTGACTTACGTCAGATACAAACCTTCTGCTTGCAAGTGGATCCTCGGCACTGGCGTGCTCTCCTTGAGGTTTACGAGGACGCTACCCAGGTCGGACATAGCTACATTCTGTTTGACTTTAAACCTAAACAGCTAGACCATCTGCGTATACGCACACACATCCTTCCTGACGAAACGGAGGTCTACATCCCCAAGGTATAAAATGTATAAAAGGGGAGTGCACGAGCACTAGATAAGCCATTCGTTGACGATGACTCAGAATATGAAGACGCACAAGGCTCTGCTGCAAGCTCTTCAGACAGCTAAGCCAGCCCTGCGTAAAGCGATTCTTGAGAAAGCTGACAAGGCACTAATTTTTGCAATTTGTGAGATCTGTGAGAATCTCATCGGAAATATAAAGCTCTCAAACGAGCAGAGAAATAAGCTGCGGAAGCATTGCCAGAAGATACGTGCACTTGCTCAGAGGGGAGGTGGTCTAAAAGTACAAGATAAGAGAGAGAGAGAGACAGTCCTGCAGAAGGACGGCGCTTTTCTCACCCTGTTGCTCGCTGTTGTCAGCTCCGTGCTGTAGTGTAGGACGCAAGCCTGGATCACCCCTGAGATACTGCACTTTTACCTAGAAGCATGAGACTTTGTACACTCGTAGTTGGGTACTAGAGGATCGATTTGAGAGCTGGAGGCAATCGATTTGTATCTTAGGATTCAAAATGGCGCCCATTTTCGAAGATGGCGGACGGCCGATTTTTCAACGCCGTTTTTAGCCCGTCCCGACACGTTTCGGAAGAAACGGGCAAGAGCCGGGCTTATAGTCTGATCCCGACTGTTTGTTCGTTCAGGCGGACGTGTGTGCGCTGACTTATGTTCACGGAGAAAGTTCAAATTTAGAGAAAAGACTTCTTTGGTGACGTAGATAAACGTACGGTGGCAACAATTTTCAAATGTTGTCGCGTTTCTGTTGTATGAGAATTGTTTGATTTGTTAGGTTAGGGTTGGCCGCTGCGTGTGGTGCGCCTGCAAGGCGCGCCCCGTCGCGAGTCGGGACGGGCTGAGGTTAGCGATTTTAATCGTTACAGAAATATGTACCAGCGGACACATCTCGGGTGACTCAGGGCGGAAGCCGGAGGCCCCCGCGAACACCGCCGGCAGGCCAAGCTGGCAAAGTCCCCCTGTCGAACCGAGGTGCCGGTGAAGCGAAGCGAAGCTTGTTAGACATTAAATGCATCAGAACGCTGTCAAATTGACCGATTTTGGTGATTTAAATGACGTTTCCCACTAAAAGACACCCACAGATTTCGTTAGAACGGTCATTTTGATGCTTATCTGGACTTTTCATTAAAGATTTTTGAGTTTTTCTGTAACTTTTGTTTTCCTAGAAAACTGTTAATTCTCCATTTTACGGGGTTTGCTGGCGGGGTTTACTGCCTTCGCTACTATCACGAATCATGTGAAAAAAATGATTCTCGTGCCACACTATCGTGTGGCACGAATGCACGGTGCACCCACTTCCAGTCCGCAGATCCAGATGAGTTCTCTGGACACGGAAATGAGTCACATTTCAAACAAGCAGTATGCGGACGACTCTGAAAAATGGAAGAGGTACAATGAGGCAATTCAGCGTTATCTTTACTTCTCTAACGAGTCTCGGAAACCGATCTAGATACAGTTAGAGTCGGTCGATGGGAAAACAGAGGAAGATAGCGAATCGCCCATGCATGCTCATCTCAGTTCCGTGGTGCCAAAGACATATGAAGAGCAGGCACTGAGGATTTACGATTATTTGTCTCAGACCGGCTCACGAGTCACATGGGACACGACAGGCACCGTGGCGATCGATGGTGCAAAGCAAGCCCACTCAAATATCAATCTGATCAGTGATCTCACACGATTTCGAAAAAATATAGAACCTATAGGTGTAGGGAAATTCATACTGGCTCTGGCTCACATGAACATTCCTCTGGAATTAATAGGCAACGAAAAAATTAGACAAGCCATTCAGCAGGCGAAACAGTCAGGAGGTGGTCATGGTGTCGACACGACAGTCGAAGCGCGTCAGCGACCCGCGCACAAAAAACCTTGCCAGAGAGTCAAAAGGTCTCCAAAAAAACAACCGACATGGAACGCTTAGTATAGTGTTTCACACACCAGCCATCCTGCGTCCTACAATTCCCCGTGGAAGCTGTGGCGTGCCACTGGAGAAAAGAAAGACAAGGTAGAAACCTTCTCACAAGGGGAACATGCTTATACCTTACACAAGCCCGCATGGCGCCATTTTCCTCGTAATGTCACTTATGCCGATAATATAGATGGCTGTTGGCAGACTGAACTGGCTGATTTGCAGTCCTTGAGGGAAGATAATCACGACTTGGCGTACCTATTGTGTGTGATCGGTGTCTTGGCGTGATCGGTTGCCTGGGCTGTGCCTATCAAGGACAAGTCAGCAAAGTCGATTGTCCGTGGTTTCAAAAAATTATTTAAGAGGAAAGAGGACCACTGCTGTTTTCGGCCTCTGCGGGCCGATTTTGAGTCGTCTTCTGACGATCGCCACAGCCAAACCGTTCAAGGTATCGACTTTAAACTTCGTAAGGAAGTAGATGAAGGTTCAAAGGTTCAAACTTAATATCGGTAGGTCCGAAAAAAATTAGTAACCGCTCTGTCATACTTAAAAATGACCGAGACTTTGCGCCACAATTACTCCATACTGAAGCCACGGAAAAATATTCGGGCCACGACACGGCGTAGCGACAACCTTCTTCTGTTCGGACATGTTTGTCTGCGTTCAGTGCGATGAACGGTGTGGACTCCAGGATGGCAACGCCAAACCCCTGCAAAGCACGATTTGGGTATTTTTCGATTCGGCGGAAAAGTGAGGGGTACGATTGCAGCGACTGAACTATACGCCGCCCCCGCACTGCCTCCCCCGCCCCGCTGGCCCTGCGCATGTGCTGCATGGTATAATAGGAGAGGACACCGACTCGTGCGAAGCGAGAGGCCCCCTGCTGGGCCGGTGCCTGCCTCTTCCATTGTATTGGCGGGCAATGCTGCCAGCCGAATATTGAAATTTTCGAACGTTTTGAAACACATCTTTCACTGTTGTCCAACATTGCCGTACACGAGACGAACAAAATGGCGTTTGGCAGTCGTTTCTATCCCACTCTGTTCAGAAATAAAGTGGAATTTTGGTGCCGGCAAAAATGCGATTAAATTTGCCAGCGAGCAAACGGATCGAGATACAACCACCTAACAAACGCCATTCTGTTGGTTTCGAGACTGCCAGAAAAATGAACCATTGCTCAAACATGTCAGAACTCTGGTTCAAAATATTCGTTGTGGAAGACTGGCTCTTTTTTGTGCGCAATAGGACACCGGCCCTACCGAAGGCCGGCCGCTAGGGCCGGGCCAGGCCTGCCTGGGCAAGGGAGCCGGAGGGCAGGGGCGAGGGAGGGGGGGGGGATGGGCAGGGAGGCACCGCCAGCCTAGCGGAGGGCCAAGCAGGGCCAAGGCGATCGAGGCGGATGTGTCGGGAAGGTTTGCTGACACACATCTGACAGTTCGGGGGCGCCAATCGGGGCGCTGCACCGCAAATGCGTCAAATGGCGAGTAAATTAAAAATTATCAAAAACAATTGTGCGTCTTATTCTTAGCAGGCCTTTCTAATAATGTGTACATGGGGCAGCCGCAATAAAGCAATAAAGGGGGACTTTTTCACTCGGGCCCGCGTAGTAAAACCCTATTTTCTTGGAGGAAAGGCAATCAATGATTCTGTGTTCCGCTGAGGACGGAGGGGAAGTGTGGGTGAGTGTGAGTGTGTGCCGCACGGGGATGCGCGCGGCCGCGCAGACACTTGTGTGCGTGTGATGGCTGTCGCTGACCTGCCTCATTATACGGACACGCATTTTTAGTGACGTGTGTCCTTGTGCTTTCATTTACTGCTGTTTGCCTTCTGCTATTGATACACGCGTGGTCGGGGGAAAGGGCTGTACTCGACCCCATGTTGTCGAAGTTCATTGAACGGCCCGGAGACGGCCGGACACGTTGGCACAGGCCAGATTTTCGAGACAAAACCTCAGTGCAGCCGTGGCTGAGGAAGAGTCAACATCTCTCCGAGGAAACGGTTGCGCTATCCGCTGGCTCTGCTCCGCGCCCTCCGCCTTGTGCCGCACCGAGCGGGCCGTGCCTCCCGCGCCGCCCGCGCCGTCCGCCCACGGGGCGCCCCGCGAGTGCCAGTGCTCAGCGTGCTCACCCGCGATTTTGCGAGAGCTGTGATTCTGCGTGTGCTGTGTTTTGTGGTGTTGTGCCCCATCGTTGTGCTTCGTGAAATCCGAATTGGACAAGCGGAAGGATTTTCGACAGTACAAACATGAGAGAAGGGCGCCCTGGAGAAGAGGCCGATTCCTGGGTGGCTGCCGCTTTGCTACCTGGGGAACCAGCTGGAGGGAGGACGTTTCAACTTTTTACCATTCTGTCTTCGGCTATGGCCTCCCAAATGATGACTGCATCACACTGCGAAGTCAGATTTTCGATCCGAGTCGCAAAGGTATCATGGAAAACACGAAAGCTAAGCTCAGCGCGCGCGGACGAGCTTCCGGCCGAGCTGGCTGCCTCCCGTCTGTCCGGGCTGGCTCGGCTGGCTGCCTGCCTGACTGGGCGGCGCGCTACTGCGCATGCGCGCGACGCTTCCGCTCGTCATCTGTGGTCTGTCAAGTTAAGGACGCGCGTTTGAGCGTGCGCGCGTACGCGCGTCCGGCTAGCCCTGTTGTGGTCAGGCAGTGGGTATTTCGTCCCGCGAGCGGTTTTATTGCATCAATGTAGTCACCAAGAAAGCACCAAGCAAGAGGCAGAAAGGCGGGACCGGCTAAATTTGCTTTGACAGGCGACCGTTATTCGCTGGTTCCAAACGTAGGAAGGAGAGGGGAGGGGATCGCGGTTTTAACCTCCAGCATGCCGAAACACGCAAAAAATGATATAAACAGATATGAACCAGTCGTTTCCGAGGAGGTGACTACATTGATGCAATAAAACCGCTCGCGGGACGAAATACCCACTGCCTCAACACAACAGGGCTAGCCGGACGCGCGTCCTTAACTTCACAGACCACTGTCTTGGCGTACCATCCGCGTCGCGGCTCTTGTGCGTGTTGCGATTTGATACCAAATGTTTACAATTATTTTGGAAATTCGAATTCTTGTGCATAGTTTTCCACGGTAAGACTTTGTTCAGTTAATTTGGACCTCTTTCTATTATTTTTATGAGGGCCATTGTTCGTTTCGAATGGAGTATTTGCTAAGTCGTGAATTCTCTATTACAGTCGTTCGAGTTAGTATTTTCCAAATCACAATGAGATTACCACCCAGAACTTCGAGGCGAAGACGCCTTACTAAGCCGAAAGGGCACCGGCACAAAAAAACTGTCTCACCATCACCCGAGCAGTCCGAACCGTCCGAACATAGTCGTGAACAAGGGGACGAGGCCATCGTGGACGAGGTTAGGGACGCTTACTGTTTATGTTTTACATTAACTGTTATGAAGTTTCTGGAGTTTAATTCTTCAACCCGTTTTCAGGATTCGTCTAGTGGATATGTGGTTCCCTTTAACGACATCGATCCAAGTACTGAAAGTTGCACCGCAAGTGCAACCGAAGAGGTAAAGTTTATCTCTATTATTTTACTAGATTTTGCAGTACCTATGTTTATGTTGCTTTTAAATAATCTATTTTTTGTCCTTGCAGGTAACTGTGAGTGTTAACAGTGACCATGACTACGTCACATATGAAGACACTTCAGTCAGTGTGACCCGAATGGAATCCCCAAGCACGTCGGGTTTTGTGCTCATCAAAAATGCTGCAGCCAGTGAAGAGACAGTGTCTTCCTCAGAACTTCTGAACAGTGTTAAGAAGAAAGTGGATGCCTTTCTCCATCATCGTTCGATTTCTGTTGTGGAAAATGGAACAATTCATGTCATGTGCTTATCAGTTCAAAAGAATAAGGCCGTTCAAAGAAGTATAGAGTTTTCTTCTCATGGTGTAGTGGAATTGTTTGTGCACAGGCAGCCTGTGCCAATTGATCATTTTTTAGTTAATGTTAGGCCTTTTATTCCTTTAGATAGTGACACTGTAAATGATTTTGTAGATAGAATTATTGCAGTAGTAAATAAGGTTCGTTCCATGGAAGTGTGTAGTGGCTTTGATAAATTAGACTATGAACAGGTTTGGTCAAGTTGCCCGTATGGTGAAAGAGACAATAACTTGTTTGGTGAGTGCCGTTATGTGGAGACTTTTAGATCTTTAGAGTGTTCTATGCTAGTCAAAAGTAGTAAGTGGCGATGTGTCTCCTGTGCTAAATTGGCAGTCCCTCTTCGAAGGAGAGCAGCTGCATTTGCTCAAGAGGAACGCAGCAAGTTTACACCTAATCAAAATTTGACTGAGGATCAAAAGTTAAAAAAATTAGAAGAACTGCGCAGAGAAATAACTAACTCAAGGATGAAACTGACTCGTGGTCAAGAGCGGATGCAAGAATTAATTCAGAAGAAAGGTGTTTCAGTTGATCAGCAATTGTCTGGTATACTCACAGGAATCCTTGATAACAGTGAGAAAGTGACCCCTGCACAAGCAATATTTCTGCAGCAGCAACAGAAGAACGCTGCTGGGATGAGGTGGCACCCTACCATGATACGGTTAGCCTTGTCAATACACCTGACATCTCCAGCAGCATATCAGCTTATGAGAGACACTGGTATAATCAAGCTCCCATGCAGCAGGACCCTGTTCGACTACTCTCATGCCAAACCTACTGCAGAAGGTATTGATAGGGGAGTGCTAGAAAAATTGGCAAATAAGGTAGAAGTGTTGTGTAACAAAGTCAATGAAAAAACAGGCAAGAGAGAAGTTCACAAAAAATATCATGTTCTGATGGCTAATGAGATGTATATTTCCCAAAATTTAATTTTTCAAAAATCCAGTGGCAAGATGATTGGTTTTACCTCTTTGGATGAAGTAGATTCCGAACTGAAAAAAATGGAACATCAGTTACATAACCCTGATAATGAACTGGAAGAAACCATTGCAACCAGAGTCAATGTGTACATGGTTAAAGGAGTAACTAATGGTTTGAAGGATGTTGTTGCTACCTATGCAGTGGGAAACATGTCTGCTGTGCAGATGAAAATTTGGACATGGCAAGTTATTGGTGCTCTTGAGAGAAGTGGTATTTGTGTAATTGCTTTTGTGTGTGATGGCTCCTCTACTAGCCAAGCCCTGGTAGGCCTCCTGCTGTGCTCGCAACAGAACCGGCAGGTGCAGCTAACAAAGTGTGGAGCGCCTGCAGACTATGGTAGACAGCGCTCCTACAATAGATTATTTAGATTTCGCCAGATTTCACCTATTTTTAAACCAATTTTTGTCTTACAACACCTAAATTGTACCTAAGTAAAGCAGCCAACTTAACTGACCTAACCTAGTCGAGGCCGATCCAGTCTGGGCATATACCTCTCTCTCTTTCTCTCTTTATATATACATATGTGTATATATATGTGTATATATATATGTATATATACATATATATATAGAGAGAGAGAGCGAATGGTGTAAAAGGGGAAAAGGGGGAAAAATATACGTATATACATATTTTCCCACTTTCCCCCCTTTTTCCGATGTATATATATATGTTGGAAAAAGGGGGAAAAGTGGGAAAATATATATACCTATATTTTTTCCCCTTTTCCCTTTTACACCATTCTATATATATACATATATATATATATATATATATATATATATATATATATATATATATATATATGAGTCGCTCCCGTCAGACATAACTTTTTTCACTCATAACCCCGACACTCATAATATAACCTCATATATAACATATTTAATTTTTAATTTATTTATTTAATTAGTCATTTATAAAACTATTTTTCTGTCACCCATACTGTCCCGACACTCATAATTATTTAACACGTATAATTACCGACACCTATAATTCTGCTCAAATATAATCCTTTCAGTCATAATTCCTGACAGATATAACTTACGAACTGCGCGCGTCGTGGCTGCGTGGAGAGGGTGGGGGTACTTGCGAGGAGAGGGGGGAATCGCGGGGAGGGGATCGCTCAGCTCCGCTGCCAGTCAGCGTCTACGCGTCAACAGTGCAGCTATGGAGGCGAAGCGGGTGCCGGGTCGCAAGGGACGAGGTGTTGTTTACACCGCAGGTGACGGCTTCTATTTCGGCGAAAACAGCCAGAAGAAAAAAGTCGTCTACCTGAAGTGCACAGATTGCACCGTCAGAGCAACACTGAGAGAAGGAAAAATACATTTGTCCAACCGGGAGCACCTTCATAGTCACCCGCCAGCCGTCGGTGACGATGAAGTGCTGGAATTAAAGGAACGTTTGAAGGCGGCGGCAAAAGAGAGTACGGCTCCGATCAAGGAAGTCTTCACTTCCATAACTACTCAGTAAGTGCGGCAATACAGCTGGTGGTTTGGTTAGGTTGTCCGGTCAAACAGGCCAAGGTAGGTGTTATCTCATGTTAACGGTTATCAGGTACGACGTGAACCTGCAGGCGAGAGTGACGTTCGAGTCGGTGGCGACGGCGATGTACGCCGCCAGGGCTTCAAAGTTCCCCGAGACGCCGCACACCCTCGCAGACCTCCACGCTGCTCTCACAGACTCTGACTCTGATTTTGTGCGCGACAACGCGAGGCATGCAGACGGGGAGCTGTTGTGCCAGGGCGTTGTTGGTCCAGCTGGTCACCAGTCTGTTATCTTTGCGTCCAAGGCGATGTTCAATGTTCTTCTTGCCGCTGCTTGGGTCTTCATCGACGGGACGTTCTCAGCAAGGCCAGACAACCCTGCGTCCCGGCAGCTACTTGTGATCTCGGCTCTTCATCTTGGTTGTGTAAGTTATGTTCTTCATGGGTTAGGTTGGGTCCAACCTGTTTATGTACTGACGTTACATTATTACCGTTACGTAGCTTTTCCCGGTAGCATACGTGCTCATGGATTCGAAGGACGCTGTGGCCTACCACCATCTCTTTGGGTTTTTGAAAGAACTTGTGCCCGGTCTGAATCCCAAAAACATAGTGACGGACTTTGAAGCTGCACTGGTAGGACCGATAGCGGACGCGTTTCCAACAACTCGTCATCAGGGCTGTTGGTTCCATTTCTGCCAGGCACTGTACAGGAGAATTCGTAGCACCGGTCTCCTACAGTTTGTGCGGGAAAACGGCCAAGCAGCTCAGATCCGGGTATGTCGCCGCGTCCTACTCCATGCGACTCTCAACTGCTGGATTTCTATTTACCCTTACCTTTATTTCAGATCTCTCTCGGACGTTCCACCAGCGCCGTATCCGCGCTCGCGTTGATGCTGTGCCTGCAGTAGCGCCTGCAGTAGCGCCTGCGCCTGCACGACGCGGGCGAGGTCGCCCTCGGGGAAGCCGAGGTACCCGAGGGGCACCCCGTCAAAGGGGCGGCGGCAGGCGCCCAGGTCGCCCTCCCGGTCGTGGACGTGGCCGTGGACGCGGTCGGGTGGTCACTGACGATGAAGATGAAGAGCCGGAGGACCTGCCCGAATTCTTCCTTGATGAGGAGGGTGTGAGAACACGCCGGCAAGAGCAGCAGGCGGTGCAGCAGCAAGCGGTCGCGGCCGCAGCTGCAGCTGCAGTCGATGCACCACTGACAAGTCGGTGTATGATCTGTTTAGACGCTGGGCGCACCCACGCCGTCGCTCCTTGTGGACACAAAATTTTTTGTGCCATGTGTGCAGATCGGGTGTCGCAGGAGTCGACCTGTCCCGTCTGTCGAAGGGATATTCTAATGATCATTCCGATTTTTGAATAGATTTATTATAGCTTTGTATTTTATTTTAAATTTCATGTATTATATTAATAAATAATTATGAGTATAAAAATTATGAGTGTAAAAAATATTTATTTAACTTTGTATCTGTCAGGAATTATATCCACTTTTAAATTATAAACCAAAGAATTATGAGTGAAAAAGTTATGGCTGTAAAAAGTTATGGCTGACAGGAGAACCCCATATATATATGTATATATATATATATATATATATATATATATATATATATATATATATATATGTATGGTATATTTATAGATGTAGATAAATAGTAATAGGAAGATACCTCTGCTTAACTATAGGTATACGGGGGGGGGGGGGGGGGGGGGCGTCGTTATGGGTACTGGAAAAGTCCGAAGGAAGGGCTTCGCTCGCTCAGCAATAAACCGAACATTCATTCAATCTCACAAACCTGCCACTCCTCATCCTCATCCCATGGGCCTTGTATTTGATACTGTGAACAAGTGTGCAAGGGGCAGAAAATTGTTCTTTCTGTCAGATGTCCCTCATCTTCTTAAAACTATTAGAAACTGCTTATTGAATTCCAGATGGGATAATAGAAAGAGTAGACGGAAAATGATGAAGAACAAGAGGCGCATTTCATGGGATTACATTATCAAGCTGTATGAAGAGAAAAAGAAAAAAACCTGAGAAAATCTTACAAGTTAAATCCAATGAATGTGTACCCAGACAGCTACGCACGCATGAAGGTCAAATATGCTGGGCAAGTACTGAGTGATACTGTGTATCTGGACTTATCATCACAAGGCTGGCCAGAAGCCATGGAGACAGCTGTATTCATTAAAAAAGTAAACGATTGGTTTGATTGTTTGAATGGGGCTCACACCTCTATTGCCAAAAAGAAGAACAAACCGAATGTTGCAGCTTACACTTCTGTTACTGATTCTCGATTTGAGTTGTTGGACAATTTTTTACGTTACCTGGATGAATGGGAGCGAGAAGCCAAAAGTCATGATCAAACTATTGATGCGTCAATGTGCAACAATGAAGGAGACTTGGATGGAAGTGAGATCGATGAAGGAGGAGCACTGGATGAACAGGATGATGACACTCACGTGAGCAAACGGCTTCTGAGCAGGCAAACACTGCAAGGTATTTATATGACCACTCTTGCCTTCAGACCCTTGGTTACCTTTCTGCTTGAAGAGGGAGCCTCATTCATAAATGCCAGGGTGTTCACGCAGGATCCGCTCGAACAACACTTTAGTAAAATACGTGCAGGCCAGGGAGGCAGTTCCAATCCTAATTTAGGTCAAGTTCTGAAACGCACTCATGCCTTGGAGCTAATTGGGGAGATTGGAATGAAGAGGAAAAAAGGGAATTCTAGTGAATGTGTGGATGTGGTTAAAGTGACAACTGACAAGCTTCCTAAACTGAAATCGAAACGTATCCCAAAGTTTGCCCAATCCTAATGTATAGGGAGTAGGGATCACTGTTCCTTCAATGTATTCATATTTGTTTGTAGATTTTTGTCAGTGTTGAAAGGAAATACTTTGTTTTCAGTGTCTTTGTCTTTTTGTATTGCAAGTGTGGTGGAGATGAAAGGATGTTTCAATTAGAAGAATTATTTTAGGAGATAGAAATAGAATATATTTGTATTTTGAGAACAAAATAAAAACAATTAGATAAAATGTTAATCTTTTGTGCTGCTCTAGATATTTGGTATCAAAATATTTCCTATTTTGTGCAAATCACAGGTCTTTTACAATGGTAAAATAACAAAGTCATAAAGTATTAAAGGAAAAGAAAACAGTCTGGAGCCCCAAAGACATTATCATTCCTCACACTTAAAAACTATCCCTGACTTAGGTATGCAAACAGCAACTACAGTGCAACAGTAATTCTTAGTCTAAAAAGTAAAACAAATAAATAACATTGGCTCTACAATGTTGAACAAAACAATGCAATCTTTACATTCTAAATTCTCAACATGAAAGCAAGAGTAAGAAAAGAAATTGTACCATACAGGCGGTAAGCAGATAAAACTAAAATTAGTTTATCACATTTTGATAATGTGGAAATGCAGTTATTTTAAAAAATCTTAATCTTATGTTTTGCGGCTTGCAACAGCATGGCGGGTAGGCATAGGAATGATGGGCATGTCCCTGAGGGCATTAAGTCTTCTCTTGGCTACTCCACGCCCACAAGCTTTGCTGAAGCACTGCACTACATCTGTCATTAATCCTATAGACAAGTCTTCTGGGAGTGCATCTTTGATTATATCATCCCATTGTACACTGATACTGGTCTTGCAAACAATATCAATAACTTGATCGTAGTCAATGGACCCATCCCTCTTCTCATTTTGATACACAACTTTGGTAACACTCAAAAAAATATTTGGCATGGCATTGTGATGTACAGCAAAGACCGTCTCTCCCTCGTCCAGGCAGCATCAATATCACCAACAGGTTCAGATGACAACAAATGAGTTTTTATCACAGCACATACTTTTTCCCATTTTGGATTATTCTTGTGTCTATGTGCAATTCTGAAATAGCCTCTCATAATGGAGCCACCTATGTAATAAATTACCTGTTTGTCCTCAGCATCAAGCTCAGGCATGGGTTCCAAAGGTCTTTGGTAATGTTTACGAAATGAAGCAGAGATAAACCTGAACACCTCTGTCAAACAATTGAATAGAAATTCCACGATAAACTGGGATTGGGTATCACAATCATAATAAGATACTCCAAGTAAAGAAAGGCACTCATCACAGAATTTTTCATTGCATGAAATATTTTCCACTTTGTCAGCTAGAGTCTTCAATAATGCAGAAGGCAACATGCATTGCTTTGTTTCAATGACAGTTGCCAGTTCCTGTAATACCTTAGAACTAAAATCACTAAAATTGTTCAGGCCAACAACATGACCGACAAGTTCTTTAAAACGCTGACCACTGCATCCATAACTGGGGCAATTTGCTACTTCAATCAAAGTTTTCTGTCCAATTTCTTCGGCATGAGCAACAATTTCAGCAGTGTCTGGAAATCGACTAGCAGCGACTGGAAAAAAAGAGGGTACATTTTAAAACCACTGCATACATATATATTCATTGGGTGAAACAAGATAACTTAAAAATGAACAATTAAATTTGTACCTTGCATGATATGAACTCTCATGTGTGTCCGCATAGTCCTTTCAGACACATATGCTTTCAGACAATACGTGCACACAAAATTTTTCTTCTTTTGAACTTTTATTTTGTTGATAAATCCACCTTTCTTTTTGGGAAGTGGGGCTGGCTTCTTGAAGGGATGATTCGTTGTGTCTCCTTGTAAAGCACTGAAGGACACATCACTTGCATCCAGGTGAAGAAGAGATGCATCAGATTCATTCAGAGTGTCATTGCCTGTAGTTACTGGAGTACTGGTAGCTGAACTAGTGCTGGCAGCTGCAACAAATATAAAACATAAACCAGCAGTTCACCACAAACGATCAGTGGAGAGCCTTCTTGACAAAAGCATAACCCCTCCTTGCAACTAAAACTCACCCCGGCTTAGATGTGACTCCACATGTTTATTAAAATAATGTTTTACAACATATCCTTTCCCACAATACTGGCACTCCCACTTTGCCTTCGGCTTGGCCTGTTTTGGCGTTGAAGTAATGGGAATGAGACCGCCGTCTTCCAGCGAGAAAGACGAGTCCATTCTAAAATAAACAAAGATTGTCAGCAAAATGATGCGATTCGACATGATAAAATTGATTTATTTGAATTATTACGAAAATACGCACCTTTACAACAACCCAGTACACAATTACTAGCGGCCGAAAGGCCCCACAGACGCCACACCGACCTTCTGCTACAGCACTCCAACATCGCAACCACAACATGAACAAACGAGAATCGCGCGCATGCGCAGTAGCGCGCGGCCCAGTCAGGCAGGCAGCCAGCCGAGCCAGCCCGGACAGACGGGAGGCAGCCAGCTCGGCCGGAAGCTCGTCCGCGCGCGCTGAGCTTAGCTTTCGTGTTTTCCATGATACCTTTGCGACTCGGATCGAAAATCTGACTTCGCAGTGTGATGCAGTCATCATTTTTGAGGCCATAGCCGAAGACAGAATGGTAAAAAGTCGAAACGTCCTCCCTCCAGCTGGTTCCCCAGGTAGCAAAGCGGCAGCCACCCAGGAATCGGCCTCTTCTCCAGGGCGCCCTTCTCTCATGGTACAAAGCAAGACTGGGGAAGAACACCAGGTGCAAACATATTGCGGTTCAGTGCAAAACCCCCAAAAAAAAAAAAAAAAAAAAAAAAAAAAAAACCCAAAAAAAAAAAAAAAAAAAAAAAAAAAAAAAAAAAAAAAACAAAAAAAAAAAAAAAAAAAAAAAAAAAAAAAAAAAAAAAAAAAAAAAAAAAAAAAAAAAAAAAAAAAAAAAAAAAAAAAAAAAAAAAAAAAAAAAAAAAAAAAAAAAAAAAAAAAAAAAAAAAAAAAAAAAAAAAAAAAAAAAAAAAAAAAAAAAAAAAAAAAAAAAAAAAAAAAAAAAAAAAAAAAAAAAAAAAAAAAAAAAAAAAAAAAAAAAAAAAAAAAAAAAAAAAAAAAAAAAAAAAAAAAAAAAAAAAAAAAAAAAAAAAAAAAAAAAAAAAAAAAAAAAAAAAAAAAAAAAAAAAAAAAAAAAAAAAAAAAAAAAAAAAAAAAAAAAAAAAAAAAAAAAAAAAAAAAAAAAAAAAAAAAAAAAAAAAAAAAAAAAAAAAAAAAAAAAAAAAAAAAAAAAAAAAAAAAAAAAAAAAAAAAAAAAAAAAAAAAAAAAAAAAAAAAAAAAAAAAAAAAAAAAAAAAAAAAAAAAAAAAAAAAAAAAAAAAAAAAAAAAAAAAAAAAAAAAAAAAAAAAAAAAAAAAAAAAAAAAAAAAAAAAAAAAAAAAAAAAAAAAAAAAAAAAAAAAAAAAAAAAAAAAAAAAAAAAAAAAAAAAAAAAAAAAAAAAAAAAAAAAAAAAAAAAAAAAAAAAAAAAAAAAAAAAAAAAAAAAAAAAAAAAAAAAAAAAAAAAAAAAAAAAAAAAAAAAAAAAAAAAAAAAAAAAAAAAAAAAAAAAAAAAAAAAAAAAAAAAAAAAAAAAAAAAAAAAAAAAAAAAAAAAAAAAAAAAAAAAAAAAAAAAAAAAAAAAAAAAAAAAAAAAAAAAAAAAAAAAAAAAAAAAAAAAAAAAAAAAAAAAAAAAAAAAAAAAAAAAAAAAAAAAAAAAAAAAAAAAAAAAAAAAAAAAAAAAAAAAAAAAAAAAAAAAAAAAAAAAAAAAAAAAAAAAAAAAAAAAAAAAAAAAAAAAAAAAAAAAAAAAAAAAAAAAAAAAAAAAAAAAAAAAAAAAAAAAAAAAAAAAAAAAAAAAAAAAAAAAAAAAAAAAAAAAAAAAAAAAAAAAAAAAAAAAAAAAAAAAAAAAAAAAAAAAAAAAAAAAAAAAAAAAAAAAAAAAAAAAAAAAAAAAAAAAAAAAAAAAAAAAAAAAAAAAAAAAAAAAAAAAAAAAAAAAAAAAAAAAAAAAAAAAAAAAAAAAAAAAAAAAAAAAAAAAAAAAAAAAAAAAAAAAAAAAAAAAAAAAAAAAAAAAAAAAAAAAAAAAAAAAAAAAAAAAAAAAAAAAAAAAAAAAAAAAAAAAAAAAAAAAAAAAAAAAAAAAAAAAAAAAAAAAAAAAAAAAAAAAAAAAAAAAAAAAAAAAAAAAAAAAAAAAAAAAAAAAAAAAAAAAAAAAAAAAAAAAAAAAAAAAAAAAAAAAAAAAAAAAAAAAAAAAAAAAAAAAAAAAAAAAAAAAAAAAAAAAAAAAAAAAAAAAAAAAAAAAAAAAAAAAAAAAAAAAAAAAAAAAAAAAAAAAAAAAAAAAAAAAAAAAAAAAAAAAAAAAAAAAAAAAAAAAAAAAAAAAAAAAAAAAAAAAAAAAAAAAAAAAAAAAAAAAAAAAAAAAAAAAAAAAAAAAAAAAAAAAAAAAAAAAAAAAAAAAAAAAAAAAAAAAAAAAAAAAAAAAAAAAAAAAAAAAAAAAAAAAAAAAAAAAAAAAAAAAAAAAAAAAAAAAAAAAAAAAAAAAAAAAAAAAAAAAAAAAAAAAAAAAAAAAAAAAAAAAAAAAAAAAAAAAAAAAAAAAAAAAAAAAAAAAAAAAAAAAAAAAAAAAAAAAAAAAAAAAAAAAAAAAAAAAAAAAAAAAAAAAAAAAAAAAAAAAAAAAAAAAAAAAAAAAAAAAAAAAAAAAAAAAAAAAAAAAAAAAAAAAAAAAAAAAAAAAAAAAAAAAAAAAAAAAAAAAAAAAAAAAAAAAAAAAAAAAAAAAAAAAAAAAAAAAAAAAAAAAAAAAAAAAAAAAAAAAAAAAAAAAAAAAAAAAAAAAAAAAAAAAAAAAAAAAAAAAAAAAAAAAAAAAAAAAAAAAAA
>CM049596.1:13653030-13722240 GCA_026979955.1 Megalurothrips usitatus
GTCAATTTTTTCTCGAGTTACCGCCGTCGTTCCAGTTTGAGGCCATGCATGACATGATGTAGGCCACTGACACCTGCAGCAGCACCGTAGGGGTTCGTTTGATCAGTTTTTCTTCACCACCCTGCGATGTCCAGACGAATGCCGCGAACCGCATCTCTCTATGTCAGTTTGAGGCCATGCATGGCATGATGTAGGCATCATGTAGGCCACTGACACCTGCAGCAGCACCCAAGGGTTAGTTTTGACGATTTTTCTGGAGTGTTGAGGTCATTTAAGGGGGGGTCGATTCTATCTCAAAAGTTTGTATCTAGCCTCCTTCCACCCAAACATTTACATGAGTGAGTCAGTCGGGATGGCGTTATATATGTCTTTGATGATGATGATAATGATAATAATAGCGGTACCTGGACAGCTTTACTGTCGACCGCCTTTTTCTTTTGAATTCATCTATTTGGCCATTTAAAAAAAAAGTGCTCCTCCGACAAGCCAATTTTCTTTTCCTGCCGACTTGTGACTATTTTTGTGACTGACGCTGACGCTCCCCCCAGACATCAAGTTACACATTCGGCATTTTATGCCGCTTTTCTTTACTCTTTGCTTCCCGGTTTGCGCGGTCGCTCTTTGCGAGTGCTTCCGCCACTGTGTCCGGTTGGTTTTTTTCGTGACTGCCCCACCGGACAATTCTAGTTTAGTTTCTCTTTGAGGAAGGGCCTCCTGTGTGCGATCGGTACGTTTGCGTTCCTTTTCCCCGCCCACCCGCCCGTAGTTTTCCACAACACTCCCCGCGATGGCCGCTCCGATCCTGACAGTAGCTGCTCATCTGCCCCCGTTTTCCGGGGGGGGGGGGGGGGGGGCTGATGACGAGGTTCAGCAGTTCTTGGCGCGATTTGACCGTTACTTGGCACTGTACCCGAACATGAATGCCGCGCAGAAGCTTTTCCATCTGGAAAACGCCCTGACGGGCTCTGCGGCTGCCATGTTCCGGCGAAAAGTCAAGGAGTTACTTGACACGGAGCAGGTCCCTCCGCGAACCCCGGAGCAGACCTACAATCTAGTGCGAGAGGCGCTAGCCTCTGCCTTCCCCACAGTCATTGATAAGCAGGTCTATCGGGACCAGCTTCAGACCCGCATTAAACAGGAGTCGGAGTCATACGCGCAGTATGCGCAGGACGTGCTGCGGCTCTGCGGTAAGCTCGATATCAATGAGGTGGTTGAACAGCTCCAGGAGATCCACAAGGGAGTCGACCTGGCCGTAGCTGCTGCCCTCCGCCCGGACGCCTACAATACGGTAGACGAATTTTTAAGGGCAGTGCAAAATTTGGAAACTACCCACAAGGCCGCCATCCGCGCCCACACTCAGTACAACCTGCAAGCTTGCCGAGCTCATCCAGACGCTTGAGAGAGTCACTCTCGGTCACGCTACGGCTAGTTCTGTCCAAACACCGACGCAGAATCGGAAAAGTGAGGCGCCGCGGCACGTCAATCAAATGTGGGACGACGACGCTGACGACGACGATTACAATGATAACGTTAATCGAACCGCCAGCCCCGCTCCAGGCGTGTGGCAGCCGCCTGACCTCTGGTCCCCTTATCAACAAATGCAGGGTCCCTGTCCCTACCTCCCGCCCCCCTTCCCCTTCGGCGCCCCGCCGTTCCCCTCTGTGTGGCAGTACCCTCCTTGGTTCTGGTATGGACCATGGGGCCAGTGGAACCCGCAGAATCTGAACGAAGGCACCACCCCTAAAATTCCCCAGCATCAATTCCCTGACTCTAAATTTGAGTGGCCACCAGACGCCGACCCGTCTGACTCGGTGTGTGTGTTATGTAGTGGCAGCCATAACGCCCTCGAGTGCCCTATTGCAAGCGCCTTGACCCCTCAGCCAGCAGCACCTTCCGTTGCAGTGCTCAGTGAGCCCCCGCCAGGCGCTGCCTGTTTGCAGGTAACTTGTTAGGTGCCCCCCTCGCTCTCCGCCCCCCTGCCGGCTGACGACGTAGAGGAGCTAAAGCCGAAACCGAGACCGCCACGCAGCGTGCGCGCGCGCAGGCGATCCCGTCGCACGGCCGGCCCTCCGTCCTCTGCCTCCAGCACACCTCCCCCACCTCCCCCTCCCACACACCCGCCGCTCCTAAAGGCCCCCAGCCGCTGCCGCCGCCGCTCCCGCCTCGGCTGCTTATCAGGCCGCCGCCGCCCCCGGCAAGCCCCCCAAGGCGCACGCGCTACCGGCGTCCTGCCCCCTTCGCGTCCCCCCTGTTAGCGCCCTCCGTGTCCGGATGAAGTTTCCTTTCGGCACCGTGACGGGCCAGCTGGACACTGGGTCCACGTTCTCCATCCTCCATGCGCGCTGCGTTCCGCCCTCCGAGGTGGACCCAACTCACCTCCCCTTCAAGCAGCGCTTTAGCAATAACAAATATTCTATGGAAACCGCTGGCTGCACGCGCCCCGGCTCGGATCCCCTGCTGCCGCCCCAACCCACCCCGGAGTGGCCGGAGGCCCCGGTGGTCTACGCGGTTGGCCCGGCGAAGGCTCCCCCTCAGCCCCGGCCCCGCCGCCCTGCGCCCGCTCGGCGTGCGCGCGTTCCAAATTCAGCCAGACAGGCTCTTCGCGGATATTGCAACCGCCGCGGCCCACAGCCGCGCCCCTGATCTCGTCCCCGCTGGCGCCTCCGCGCTGCCGGGGGACATCCTCGCCGCCTCCCTGCAGGCCGTCCCGCTGCAGTCTGTCCCCATCCGTGCCCTCGGGCAGGAGGACGCAGAGATCGAGGCTCTCCAGGAGCCCCTCCTGGGCGCGGACCGCGCAGACAGCCGAGTTCCTTGACTCCAGCTTATCAGCCGGACTGTGTGCACAAGGAGTAGGCCCCCCCGCCCCCTGTGTGCCCGCACGGCCGCCCCGTCTGCCCCGCAGAGGGCCACGGCTGCCTCCTCGCGGGCCGCTTTGCTGCGGCACCGAGTGAGCGCCTGCATCACTTCTTTTAGCCTTCCCCGCGAAAGAACGAGTCTGATAGTCGCGCACAAACGTCGACTGTGGACGCCGTCCGCCGGATGTGGCAACCTTAGATGTTTAGAAGTTCCCTTCTTTTGGGCTACGCGTTAAAGCGAAGCGCATCTGCGCCGCACGCATGAAGTCAAATGCAAGCTATTCATTCTATTGCAGCAGCCGTGCTGTAGTGTTTACACGCCCCCTCACGGGTAGAGATGTTGCGGACCGGCCGGCCTGGAACCAAAGAGCCCCGCCCCGCTCCTCCCCGTAGATTCCGACTCAGGCTTCGCCGAGTCGCCCGGCCGTTGTGTTATCACGGCCCTCTTTTACTGACATTTGACTGCTCGAGCTCGACACGACTTTTGACTACTCATACTACTTTTATTGGCTTAAATCACCGAACATGCGCCTTCTCACGTGCGTTTCCTTCATTTCATGGCCTTATAATTTCAAATTATCAATTTTAGTTTTCTTGTTCGGCCTGATAATGGGTGATTTAATTGGATTCTGTCGCGATTGGCGTTTCCTGTGTGTTTTTTAGCAGATGAAGTTTCAACTTCAGCTAGCTTTAACTCTCGTAGTTAGCAGTTTAGCAGGCAGTTAGCAGTTGGCAGCTGTAGCTGTAGTTAGCAGAAGCGGCAGCGTGGCAGCAGCATCCCGCAGCAGCCGCAGCAGTCCCCGTGAGCAGCCCTAGCCGAGCCTCATATTATATAGCACGAGGCGGGGCTTTCCGCTCTACTCTGCTCCGCTCTGCTCCGCTCCGCGCCCTGCATAGGGCACAGCACGGCATGGGCCGGCGCGAGGCTTATCGTAAACACTGGTAGGGCGGGCCGTGCCGCGCTCGTAAACAGATTTCTTTCGACACTCGAGGCGGCGCGGCGCGTCAGCAGCAGCCCCGGCCCGGCCCGCCAGCCCCGGCCAACTGCTACCACTTCTTCAAACCCGGCCTAAATCACCCAACTATGTTTCACTGCACTGCACTGATATGATGCAAATTCTAATGGGCGCCAGAATTCACAGGCTGATTGCTATGGTCCTGTTGGAACCTCTAAACGACAAGTGTTCAAGCGGCCGTTCTGCACCGTTCAAAACTCAGTTTTTACATAGTAACACAATCAAAAGTAATTCGCTCGGTCAATCTCAAACTTATATTATGTCCGGCGCCGCCACGGAGGCGGGTCGCGAAGTGATGGGTGAGGGACAGATCTCGTAAACAGTGCACTTATGACTGGTGGGGCGGGCGACACACTCAGTAGCCGCGGGCCGATCCACAACGTTTAGTTACCAAAACTGTCTTTCAATTGCCTGTCAGGTTCGTCATCTGCTTTCACGTTAGCGTTAACGTTTTTTTTGGCCATTTGCTTTCTCATTTACGTTCCCACTGCGGACGCTCTTGTACATTTAGTTTTGATCGGCGCTCTGCTGTTTCCGTTCACTGTATCGGCCGCCTCGGCCCTAGTTCGAGTGAACTCTGTGGCACGCCTCGTAGCGCGCCATGGCTCTCTCCCGCGCCCAGCTACGCAAAAGATTGGCTGGCCTAGCCGACACCTGGATGGCGTTGCCTCCCCGACGCTGTTCCTCAACGTGAGAGTCACTCCCCTCACCGGAACGCTGCCTACGGCCGCCACCCCCACCTGCAGACGCACAGCGTCATGCCGCGTGCCACCGCAATGTTCGAGTAGCTACCCCAGCGCCGTTGGCCAACCCGCCCCGGAGCATGGAGCCGCCACGCCGCGCCTAAGCATGACGGACACGTCGCGTAGCCCTCCACGGACACCCCCACCGCCTCCCCGTCGCTGCTGGACAGCGCCAGCCGTCCGCCGACCTGCTGGCCCCACTGCCTCCCCGTCGCTGCTGGACGTCAACTCCTGCCGATTCCCTGTTTTGCAGTCCTGATAGGACGTGCCGCTGGGATTACCGACGATAGAAGCTAAGTTTCAGTGTTGCGGTTTGCCTACCGGCGCCTCACGCCAACCCACAGTCAGTGTGACACGTCGTTCGCGCGAACTCTTTCTTTTCCTCAATTTTGCGCTCTGCGCGTAGTCGAGTGACCGGAGGCCCCGGGTACCTTCATGGCCCGTGCACGCCCCGCATCCTTAACAATTTTAACCCATTTTCTAAATTTCGCTTCGACTTTCTTCTAAATTTATTGTACGTGCGCCAATACTGCTGGATGGTCCGTTTCGCCCTAGCACGCAAGCCCTTAACTGGCTCTTTCCCTCTCCCGGTGTTATTTTAAGTTAGTTTTAAGCTCAATTTTGAATGCAACCTTCTTAAATTTTTCCCGGTCGTGTGCACATTAAACGCTTCCGTTACGGTACAAACCTCATATTATTACGGTACAAACCTCATATTTGTTGTAATGTTTCATTCTACTTTGGCATCGTACGCTACTTTGTAACTTAAGTTTACCGCCAATACTGCACCGCATGCTTTGATTGCCAGGTGTCAACTATCGACTCGCTTCACCGTCGGTGGCCTTGCGATTTTCGCCCGCTTCGCGGCGGCCCGCACCGCGCCGCTCCGCTCCGCCCGACCCTGCCACGCACCGCATGAGCCGAGCCAAGCTTCTCCGGGTGTCGCCCACGATGCCGACTGAATATTCGCCGTGGCCACCCCGCAGCGGGCAGCCCTGCAGCCCCGCCGGGCCCCGCCCCCTCGCAAGCCCTGTCCGAGCGCCGCCAGCCCCGGCGCGCCTCGCTATCTGCCGGGCGCGGCCGCCGGCCCCGGCCCGCTCATCACCTTCGCTCTCCCGCCCCGCGGGCAGACCACCTCAACGTCGCACCTCTATGGTCTCCGACATGCGAACTTTCTGCTACCCGCCTTGCGAGGACGCTCAATCTACCTGAACTAGGCTGCGATGCTCGTCCGCATATGTGTGTGTGTGTGTGTGTGTGTGTGTGCAGCGTGTCCGCGTGGACGCGTGTCGCGCCGGTCGCGTGGTCCCCGTTGCGTGGCCTCTCTCGTTTGGTCCCAACTGACCGTGTCGTTACCTTGTCATTTTAATTATTTCTTTGTTTTCAATCACCAACGTTTGTAACTGACCCATTTCGATTTTATGTGTTAATTTACAAATGTGAATTTTCTCTCCGTATTCCTTGTAAGGCTGCGTACCTCTTACATTTTTGTACCACATTAATACACTGGCGACCAAAATTAGCGGTCCACTTTTTCCGAAGTCCGCCATTTCGTTGCTAGTCGACCTAGAGAGCTTAAACTCCGTGTAAGCACGTGCCAAAGGTTCATCTTCGAGGTCCCTGGACGCCAATTTTATTGGTTCACTCTAAGGGGTGGAACCACCCCCTTAACTCCGACAATGTCGAAAATCGCCGCGAAGGGCGCCGATAAAACCCATGTGGCGGGCAAAAATTGTCAATTTTTCAGTCGGCGTGAACTCATGGACCATTGAAGCTGCTGATTCCTGAATTTCGACCCCCTACGACTATCCCTTAATTTTGGAGGGGGTGGGGGTAGTTTTTGAGTTAGGGGTCGTAGAGTTTCGAAATTGATCGCAAAGGGTAGCAGAGGGCTCAGGGGTGTCAAAAATACCCGGCGCGACTCAAATCGACACCATAAAAGTGTAATAAACTCGAAAAAACTGAAAAATTAGGCTGGTTTTTACAGTCATTTTGCGTCCCTCTACCGCCGCTCTCAGTCGAGTTAGGGTGTTGCACGAGACGGTTTTTTACAGTTCGAACCTTTACAAACTAGGCCCCAAACGGACAACACAAAATCTGGACGGCTTCAACCCTTAAATTGCGGTAGCATAGACTCTTACACCCCATTGTTAAAGCGTGACATCCAAACAATCACTCTTACAGGCCACAAAATCCATGGAAACGAACGCGCCTGGCACTTTTTCGATGATTACAGTGGCTGTGGTCAATATTCGCGCAATTTGCGTGCCATAAAATTCGATTCAAAAATTGACTTTTCTTGAAAATCGCTTGCAGGGGTATGCGCCCCTGTAGTTTCAAGGTTGAAGCCCTCGAGATTTTGTGTTGTCCGTTTGGGGCCTAGTTTGTAAAGGTTCGAACTGTAAAAAACCGTCTCGTGCAACACCCTAACTCGACTGAGAGCGGCGGTAGAGGGACGCAAAATGACTGTAAAAACCAGCCTAATTTTTCAGTTTTTTCGAGTTTATTACACTTTTATGGTGTCGATTTGAGTCGCGCCGGGTATTTTTGACACCCCTGAGCCCTCTGCTACCCTTTGTGATCAATTTCGAAACTCTACGACCCCTAACTCAAAAACTACCCCCACCCCCTCCAAAATTAAGGGATAGTCGTAGGGGGTCGAAATTCAGGAATCAGCAGCTTCAATGGTCCATGAGTTCACGCCGACTGAAAAATTGACAATTTTTGCCCGCCACATGGGTTTTATCGGCGCCCTTCGCGGCGATTTTCGACATTGTCGGAGTTAAGGGGGTGGTTCCACCCCTTAGAGTGAACCAATAAAATTGGCGTCCAGGGACCTCGAAGATGAACCTTTGGCACGTGCTTACACGGAGTTTTCTCTTCGTACCACATTAATATGTACTTTTATTTTCTTTATTGGCACCAGTGTTCTGTCCATTTTGTTTACATCTTGTAACCACCGAATTATATATTTCTCCTCTGTGTTTTTTGCCTCCCCCCGCTTGCCACTACCATGTACACCGTGAGCGAAATGTTTCACCCAAGCCTCATTTTTGCGTCCATGTTGACATTTACCGCTTTTCTAAATTTTTCAAAATCCTCGTTTAACGTTAATTACGGCCCGAGGACGGGCCTTTCCGGGTGTCGCCCATGTTGTGGCTAGCGCACACGTACGCCCGTCCCGCGCTTATCAATCGTCAGACCCATGCACGCCTAGCATCCGCTGTAGCGCAGCTTGCATGGGAACCGCAAATAATGTTTACCGCCCCTCAGGCCTATCAAGGGATTGAGGCAGGACGTCTGGAACTGATAAGACGCAGACGCGCCTTTGCACCCTCCCTTTACTACGACTAGAGCAGCAGCAGCCCTGCTGGGCCTTTAGCCCGCTCCAGTCCTTGCAGTTCACACCGAGAGCTTGGGCGAGGCACATCGGCCATGGTACGACGGAGGAAGCCGGAGTGGTAAGTGGACGGACACAGAGTGTGAGTGCCACGAGCCAATCAATAAACCCTACTACTATGAACTTCTAAGTAAATTCGCTGATTATCATTCGCATAGCAAGCGCCACTCGAGAAAGAACCCAAATATCCCAGGGCCAGACAACATGGTGCATCGGCCGGTTTTTCGATTTTGGCGTTTAGCATAAGCGTGCACGCATAGTGCATCGGCCAGTTTTTCGATTTTGGCGTTTTGCTTAAGCGTGCACACATAGTGCAACAGCCGTCTTTTTTCGATTTTGGTGTTTTACTTAAGCGTGCACACATGTTGCATCGATCGTTTTCTTTTTTATTTTAGTGAATTGTTTAAGCCTGTACGGTACATAATACATTGACCATTTTTCAATAGCGGTGTTTTGTTTTAAACTATAATAATAGCGGTACCTGGACAGCTTTACTGTCGACCGCCTTTTTCTTTTGAATTCATCTATTTGGCCATTTAAAAAAAAAGTGCTCCTCCGACAAGCCAATTTTCTTTTCCTGCCGACTTGTGACTATTTCTGTGACTGACGCTGACGCTCCCCCCAGACATCTTGTTACATATTCGGCATTTTATGCCGCCTTTCCTTACTCTTTGCTTCCCGGTTTGCGCGGTCGCTCTTTGCGAGTGCTTCCGCCACCGTGTCCGGTTGGTTTTTTTCGTGACTGCCCCACCGGACAATTCTAGTTTAGTTTCTCTTTGAGGAAGGGCCTCCTGTGTGCGATCGGTACGTTTGCGTTCCTTTTCCCCGCCCACCCGCCCGTAGTTTTCCACAACACTCCCCGCGATGGCCGCTCCGATCCTGACAGAAGCTGCTCATCTGCCCCCGTTTTCCGGGGGGGCTGATGACGAGGTTCAGCACTAGACAAAGAAATAGGTAGACCGGCAGTGCCTGAGAGCAGTTCCGTTCGGCTCACGCGCCCCGCTTCGGGTGTCTTCGGCAATCTCCGGAAGGGGACCGGCCTTTGACAGTGAGGCTGAGACGCACATGTGGTCCGGAGCCGGGGCGCCCCCCTGTGGCGAGGGATGGCACGGTGCGGGCGGCGTGTGCGGAACCAATGTCTCCGGGCCGACTTCTTAGTGTCCGCCCCCTTAGGGCCGACTTCCCGAACGACACCCGAAGGCGGCGGAATCGCCCGAAGCGGGGCGAGCCGGACCGGGCTCCAGATGTGCTCTCACCCGGCTCCGTGCTGCGCATATGGGCGCTGCCGGTCTACCTATTTCTTTGTCTAGTGGTTCAGCAGTTCTTGGCGCGATTTGACCGTTACTTGGCACTGTACCCGAACATGAATGCCGCGCAGAAGCTTTTCCATCTGGAAAACGCCCTGACGGGCTCTGCGGCTGCCATGTTCCGGCGAAAAGTCAAGGAGCTACTTGACACGGAGCCGGTCCCTCCGCGAACCCCGGAGCTGACCTACAGTCTAGTGCGAGAGGCGCTTGCCTCTGCCTTCCCCACAGTCATTGATAAGCAGGCCTATCGGGACCAGCTTCAGACCCGCATTAAACAGGAGTCGGAGTCATACGCGCAGTATGCGCAGGATGTGCTGCGGCTCTGCGGTAAGCTCGATATCAATGAGGTGAATGAACAGCTCCAGGAGATCTACAAGGGAGTCGACCTGGCCGTAGCTGCTGCCCTCCGCCCGGACGCCTACAATACGGTAGACGAATTTTTAAGGGCAGTGCAAAATTTGGAAACTACCGACAAGGCCGCCATCCGCGCCCACACTCAGTACAACCTGCAAAGAAATCTGCCCCCTCCCTCCCCTGCCTCCGTGTGTGTGCCCGCTGCCTGTATGCCTTCCGCCCTTGTTTGTGGCGCCTTCAGCGTACCGGCCGCCCCAGCCGCTACCGTTAATCACCCGCTAGAGGACAAGCTTGCCGAGCTCATCCAGACGCTTGAGAGAGTCACTCTCGGTCACGCTACGGCTAGTTCTGTCCAAACACCGACGCAGAATCGGAAAAGTGAGGCGCCGCGGCACGTCAATCAAATGTGGGACGACGATGCTGACGACGACGATTACAATGATAACGTTAATCGAACCGCCAGCCCCGCTCCAGGCGTGTGGCAGCCGCCTGACCTCGGGTCCCCTTATCAACAAATGCAGGGTCCCTGTCCCTACCTCCCGCCCCCCTTCCCCTTCGGCGCCCCGCCGTTCCCCTCTGTGTGGCAGTACCCTCCTTGGTTCTGGTATGGACCATGGGGCCAGTGGAACCCGCAGAATCTGAACGAAGGCACCACCCCTAAAATTCCCCAGCATCAATTCCCTGACTCTAAATTTGAGTGGCCACCAGACGCCGACCCGTCTGACTCGGTGTGTGTGTTATGTAGTGGCAGCCATAACGCCCTCGAGTGCCCTATTGCAAGCGCCTTGACCCCTCAGCCAGCAGCACCTTGCGCTGCAGTGCTCAGTGAGCCCCCGCCAGGCGCTGCCTGTTTGCAGGTAACTTGTGAGGGTCCCCCCTCGCCCTCCGCCCCCCTGCCGGCTGGGAGAGGAGCCAAAGCCGAAACCGAGACCGCCACGCAGCGTGCGCGCGCGCAGGCGATCCCGTCGCACGGTCGGCCCTCCGTCCTCTGCCTCCAGCACACCTCCCCCACCTCCCCTTACCACACACCCGCCGCTCCTGAGGCCCTTAGCCCCAGCCGCTGCTGCCCCCGCCTCGGCTGCTTATCAGGCCGCCGCCGCCCCCGGCAAGCCCCCCGAGGTGCACGCGCTACCGGCGTCCTGCTCCCTTCGCGTCCCCCCTGTCAGCGCCCTCCGTGTCCGGATGAAGTTTCCTTTCGGCACCGTGACGGGCCAGCTGGACACTGGATCCACGTTCTCCATCCTCCATGCGCGCTGCGCCCCGCCCTCCGAGGTGGACCCCACTCACCTCCCCTTCAAGCAGCTCCCATGTGCCCGAGGTGCACCAATCACTCTGTCTGGGATTTACACCGCCACGGTGAGAGCCAACGGTGCCACTGTCATGCACCCGTTCCGTGTCAGCCCAGACACGTGCTCCGATCTGTTAATTGGCTTAGATTGGCATTTTGCGACCAAGTCTGAATTGCGCTTTAGCAATAACAAATATTCTATGGAAACCGCTGGCTGCACGCGCCCCGGCTCGGATCCCCTGCCGCCGCCCCAACCCGCCCCGGAGTGGCCGGAGGCCCCAGTGGTCTACGCGGTTGGCCCGGCGAAGGCTCCCCCTCAGCCCCGGCCCCGCCGCCCTCCGCCCGCCCGGCCCCGCCCGGCGTGCGCGCGTTCCAAATTCAGCCAGACAGGCTCTTCGCGGATATTGCAACCGCCGCGGCCCACAGCCGCGCCCCTGATCTCGTCCCCGCTGGCGCCTCCGCGCTGCCGGACGACATCCTCGCCGCCTCCCTGCAGGCCGTCCCGCTCCAGTCTGTCCCCATCCCTGCCCCCGGGCAGGAGGACGCAGAGATCGAGGCTCTCCAGGAGCCCCTCCTGGGCGCGGACCCCGCAGACAGCCGAGTTCCTTGACTCCAGCTTATCAGCCGGACTGTGTGCACAAGGAGTAGCCCCCCCCCCCCCCCCTCCCGCCCCCTGTGTGCCCGCAGAGGGCCACGGCTGCCTCCTCGCGGGCCGCTTTGCTGCGGCACCGAGTGAGCGCCTGCATCACTTCTTTTAGCCTTCCCCGCGAAAGAACGAGTCTGATAGTCGCGCACAAACGTCGACTGTCGACGCCGTCCGCCGGATTTGGCAGCCTTAGATGTTAAGTTCCCTTCTTTTGGGCTACGCGTTAAAGCGAAGCGTATCTGCGCCGCACGCATGAAGTCAAATGCAAGCTATTCATTCTATTGCAGCAGCCGTGCTGTAGTGTTTACACGCCCCCTCACGGGTAGAGATGTTGCGGACCGGCCGGCCTGGAACCAAAGAGCCCCGCCCCGCTCCTCCCCGTAGATTCCGACTCAGGCTTCGCCGAGTCGCCCGGCCGTTGTGTTATCACGGCCCTCTTTTACTGACATTTGACTGCTCGAGCTCGACACGACTTTTGACTACTCATACTACTTTTATTGGCTTAAATCACCGAACATGCGCCTTCTCACGTGCGTTTCCTTCATTTCATGGCCTTATAATTTCAAATTATCAATTTTAGTTTTCTTGTTCGGCCTGATAATGGGTGATTTAATTGGATTCTGTCGCGATTGGCGTTTCCTGTGTGTTTTTTTTTTGCCATTTGCTTTCTCATTTACGTTCCCACTGCGGACGCTCTTTTACATTTATTTTTGATCGGCGCTCTGCTGTTTCCGTTCACTGTATCGGCCGTCTCGGCCCTAGTTCGAGTGAACTCTGTGGCACGCCTCGTAGCGCGCCATGGCTCTCTCCCGCGCCCAGCTACGCAAAAGATTGGCTGGCCTAGCCGACACCTGGATGGCGTTGCCTCCCCGACGCTGTTCCTCAACGTGAGAGTCACTCCCCTCACCCCCACCTGCAGACGCAGAGCGTCATGCCGCGTGCCACCGCGATGTTCGAGTAGCTACCCCAGCGCCGTTGGCCAACCCGCCCCGAGCATGAAGCCGCCACGCCGCGCCTAAGCATGACGAACACGTCGCGTAGCCCTCCACGGACACCGCTAGCGCCTCCCCTTCGCTGCTGGACAGCGCCAGCCATCCGCCGACCTGCTGGCCCCACTGCCTCCCCGTCGCTGCTGGACAGCGCCAGCCGTCCGCCGACCTGCTGGCCCCACTGCCTCCCCGTCGCTGCTGGACAGCGCCAGCCGTCCGCCATTTTCTGCTGAACAACGTAGAGCTCCGTATTAAACTGATCAGAAATCGTGATGCCTTCACACTCATGTCCACAGCTGGGACGCAGAAGATACGTCTCCTTGACGCTACACTGTACGTCAGAAAAGTCACTCTCTCCCCCTCTGTTCTGCTCGCACATGTGCAAGCCTTAGAGAAAGCTCCTGCAAAGCACCCCATGAATAGAGTGGACATTAAAACAGTCACAATCACCCAAGGGCTGAGAGATAAAAATATCGATAAGCTGTTCATGAATCAGATGCCCCAAAGAGTGATCATAGAGTTTGTGGACAATAGTGCTTTTAATGGCGATTTTGCGCGGAATCCCTTTAACTTTCAGCACTTGAATGTGAACTACCTCAGTCTAATGGTAGACGGTCATCCCGTCGCGGCACTGACACCTGACTTTCCTAACGGACTGTACATGGAACCGTACAACACACTCTCCTGTAGGACAGGCATTCATTGGAAGGACGAAGGCAATAACATCAGTTTTGCCGCTTACCCTGGTGGGAGTACTCTGTACTGTTTCGACCTCTCTCCAGATCTGTCCGCAAACGAACCCCACTGGAATCTCCAGAGACAAGGGACACTTCGTCTTGAAGTGAAGTTCGGAGCTCCTATCGCTGCACCAGTGAACTGCATTACTTATGCCGAGTTCCAGAACATGATCGAAATCGATAAAAATAGGAACTTGATTGTTGACTATAGCGTCTGATCATGGACGACGGCTTAGACGGTGGTACGTTAGACACAATGATGCGAACGGACAAACACATCTCTCCTCTCTTTGAAGGTGTTATCGCGGCAGACGCGTTGCCAAGACGTTTAGATAAATGCCCAGCATTGCTCATATGTAACACAGATCCTATCTCAAAACCAGGGTCTCACTGGGTAGCTTTCTTTATCGATAAGAACGGGGCCGGAGAGTTCTGGGATTCTTACGGAATGCCACCAATACTACCACAGCATCGCAAATTTTAGGACAGAGTGTGTAAAAAGTGGACATTTAATCACAGCAGTTTGCAAGCAATCGATTGTAAGGTGTGTGGAGAGTATTGCGTGCTATACTTACCACACAGAGCACACGGTTACACGCTGCACAAGTTTGTGAAAACATTATTCACAGACAATGCAGAAAAAAATGATACTTCAGTCAGGAAAATGTTTAAGCACATGTACTGTTTACACTCACATAATAAATCGCAGGGGTGTACTTCAAGACAAAAATAATTCTTTTTAAAAAATCAGAAAAAGTTAATAAACAAAAATATTTTTACCAGAAAAATTTAAAACAGAATTTTTTTTTCTCAATTAAAGTTTAAAACAGAAAAACGTTTTCACAAAAAAATTTAAAACGGAAAAAAGTTTTTACAAAAATATTGAAAAGAAAAAAGTTTTCACAAAAATTGTTATTTATTGTTGTATAAATGTTTGAGGTTTTGTATAGGCCTAATGGGGATAGTTTTCCGCACAAAAAAAATTCCAACGTCTGCATCTAGCTTGCCTCTTGGGCGCAGTGGGAAACAGCTAAGGATATTACTTACCTAAGACTTGGTAGCTCAGCACAGCGCTCCCCTCCCTACCGCGGGAAGGGAAGTGACAAAGGCTCCCCGCGTGCAGCACTGCGTGAGACGTGTTGCCTAACCGTCAGGCGCGTGAGAGACAATTCAGAAATAATAAGATTGGGCAATAATCTTATTTTTTGGTGAATGTCGTCCTGGACAAGCCCCTCGTTTAGGTTAGGATGGCGGCGAATCGGGTTAGGTTGGGTTAGGTTAAGAGGAAAGAGGACCACTGCTGTTTTCGGCCTCTGCGGGCCGTTTTCGAGTCGTCTTCTGACGATCGCCACAGCCAAACCGTTCGAGGTTTTGACTTCAAACTTCGTGAGGGAGTAGTTAAAAGTTCAAACTTAGGATCGGTACGTTAAAAAAAAATTAGGTACCGCTCTGTGATACTTAAAAACGACAGAGACTTTGCGCTACAATATCTTTGTTCCCAGGACACGGAAAAATATTCGGGCTCCAAGGTGACGTAGCGACAACCTTCCTCTGTTCAGACATGTTTGTCTGCGCTCAGTGAGTTGAACGGTGCGGACCCCACGACCGGAACGCCAGACCTCTGCACAGCTTGATCTGGGTATTTTTCGGTTTGACGCGAAAGCGAGAGGCAGGATTGCAGCGACCAAACTATGGCACGCCCCCGCACTGCCGCTCCTCCCCCCCTCTGGCCCTACGCATGCCTAATGGGGGAGGACACCGACCCGAGAGCTGCCTGTCGCCCCCCGCTGGGGCTGCGCCGGTCCCCCCATTGTACGGGCATGTATTGATGCCAGTGCAGTTTTTAACATTTTGAATGGCGCGGCGGACGGGTACCACGGTTTATACATATTAAAGCCTACTTCATGACGAGCAGAATGGCGCTCGACAGTTATCTCTAGCTCACCCCGTTCGGAAGTTAGAGAAATTCCGGTATCGTTGAACTATGCACAAAAAAAATATAATTTACGAACGGAGCGAAGTACGATCGTCTGTCAAAGAACGTTCTGTCTGTCTCGAGAAGCCTAGAAAAATGAACAACTGGTACGCCGTGTTAGAATATTTGTTTAAAATGTTCATTTTGCAGTGAGAAGTTTAAATGGCAGGCTGCCAGCGGGGGGTGCGCGCCGGGCACCGGTCGAGGCATGTGGGCCCAGGCGGGACTTGGCGAGACAAAAGGCACAGTGGAGCAGGCGGTGTGGGGGAGGGCCGGCTGCCGGGGGCTCGGTATACTTCATTCCAAAGGTGCCCAGCGCGCACTGTTGAGAGTGTTCAAAAAGCGCTGTGCAGAGGTCTGGCGTTCCGGTCGTGGCGTCCGCACCGTTCAACGCACTGAACGCAGACAAGCATGTCTGGACAGAAGACGGTTGTCGCTACGTCACCTTGGAGCCCGAATATTTTTCCGTGCCCGGGGAGATGAGCTATTGTAGCTCAAAGTCTCGGTCGTTTTTAGGTATGTCAGAGTGGTTTAAAAAATTATTCCAACCTACCGATATTTAGATTGAACCTTTAACTACTCCCTCAAGAAGTTTGAAGTCGATACCTCGAACAGTTTGGCTGTGGCGATCGTTAGAAGACAACTCAAAATCGGCCCGCAGAGGCCGCCAACAGCAGTGGTCCTCTTTCCTCTTAAGGCCATGTCCGAATGGGCTCCCAACGGTTAGGTTTAGGTGACCTGGGGAGGGGGGGAGGGGCAAGATGGCGGCCGTTAGGTTCGGTAAGGTTTAGGTTGGGTTAGGTTTGAGGCAAAATGGTGACAGGTGACCTGGGGGACAAAGATGGCGGCGGGTGACCTGGGGGGGGGGGGGCCATTACTACTCACAATGATAGCAATTTCCTTCACTTTTCCTTTTCTCCCAACAATCTCTCTTAATATGCCCTGGCTTACAGCAATAATTGCATATAATGTCATTATTATCATTAGAATTACCTCGACCTCCTCCCCTGTTTCTAGATCCTCTGGGTCGACCACGACCACGGCCTCTACCCCTTTGGTTGCCAATATTGTGGTTGGCATTATTATTTTCACTACCAGAGTGACTATTCTGATTCCCATTTCCATTATTTCCACTACTACTAGTGTTCCCATTGTTATTTCCCTTGCTACCTCCACTTTGAGCCTGCTCAGTGTTGCTTTCAGATTGAAAAACTATGTTAACAGGAGCATCTGATGAATACTCTTCCTCTCTGGAGGTCGATGGCTGACTATCAACCTGAACTAGCCTAGCACGTTTAGCACTTGGCGCCCCTTGCAAAACTGCTTTACAAATGCTTCCTGAATATCCTTTTCTGGAATATTTCTGAAAGCCACTCTCCCTGCACGTTCCACATGGCGTGCAAACTCTCTAACTGTTTGATTTGGTTGCTGCACCAAGGAAGTAAATTCCTGTTTTCTTTCCCAGAACATTGGTTCCTTGCTAAACTGCCTACTTAGGATGTCTTCTAGATTTTCAAAAGACCTTCTGCTGCCCTGAGTATTGCCCCTCGGCCTCTACCACGGCCTCTGCCTCTGCCCCTGGGTCGCCTGATGGGCTCCCCTCTCATGGCTATCACAGCTGCTGCTGGTCCCTGTACTACTGGATTAATTTGGTCCCGTTGTTCCGCCATTGTAGTGTGTGCGGTTTTACCTAGTGTTTATTGTTCTGTTACTTTTAAATGTTGATTTAGACACAATATTTACCACCAGCGGTGTGTATTGCGTGGCTTTAGCGTTTTAGCCTTGAATCTAAGTTAAGGATTTGTTCCCTACTGTCCAGCTTGTTGTTAGCTTTTCCAATGCTCTTTAGGAGTGTTTGGATATGGCACAAAGTATGTCACGTCTGGGTCTTACGTGTCCTCGCGACGGTCCCTTAGTGTTACCTGAATTTCGTTTCTGTCTACTTTATCTTTAATTGGTTGTCCTGACCAAAGATCCAGACTTGTCTAGTATCTAGAGCGGGACTCGTCTCTATTTCCTGTTCACAGATGACGGACTCTACTGAATCTCCTATTGATGCCCAGGTTCGGCTTGAATTTGAGAACCCTGAATCACTACTCTCAATATCCCAATTTTCCTCTGAAGGAGGCAACTCTATTCTTTTGTACGGGTTTAATAAGTGGTACGGTGTCCCCTTGTCTACCCTTAGAATACATTCAGTTTTAAATCAAAGAATTTACAGCAAAGACGTGGTGTCCTTACTTTTTCCCTAATTTCCTCCCTTGTTTTTAAACTCTTCTTTGATTTTGAGAGCTGAGCGCGACTGTCTAACAGTAAAGATCAAATTGTGTCCACACCTAGTCTAGACAAACAATGCAAGTGAAAACTACAAAAGCCCCAATTACTAAAAGCTGAAACAAACCAATAGAAACAGAAAACATAAAGACAAGCATTACTATACTACAGCTAAATACTGCATGCACACTACCCAATAGAGCACATTCAAAAGAAAGTCTACAGTTAGGTACCCAAGCAAACAATCCACTAGAACACAGCCCGAAGACAGGTTCAGATAGAGAACACACTCTCATGCACACTACTTAGAACTACAAGTCCAGTAGAACACCTCCAAAAATTTGGTGGTTCCGTTAAACCCACTATCTACTGACATAAACTAGAGACGGAACGCTTCCCGAAGGTGGTCCCCTCAAACCCTACTAAAATTAGCTCAACTACTCCCACTACTGCACTACGCTAAGGTGAGGTTAGGCAAGGTTTTGTGCGGCCCAGACCACGCAGGATCAGAACTGCTCAGCCTCCCAGTCCTCGTCAAAAATTAAAGGCACGCCAGCTTTGCGATTACTCTCGGGCTACGGCACTTGGTCCTTCCCCTCCTCCCTTCCAGTTAAACCGCTGCCACCAGTGTTATGTAGAGGAGGCGGAATAAGAGTCGGAGTTGGAGCCAATGTATTGACCGTAAGGAGTCGCTACACGAAGTGGCGCTGATTGGAATCTGGCGCCTGCATTTATAGGATAAAGATAAACTAATGAGTGGTGGGGGTAATGGTTGGGGCGTTACTCGAGAGGTGTCAGCAGCATACAAACAGATGACTATCGGATGTCAACATGGGAAAGGGTTATGTTGCCCAGTGGTATACTAGTTTACTTAAAACTCTCTTTTACTTGCTCTATGTAACAGTGCGACCTAACCTGACCCATCTTCAACTAACCTAACCTAGTGGAGAAGAAATTCGAGAAAAATAAATTAAAATAAAATTAGATGAAAAATAAAATTAAATAAAAATAAAATTAAATGAAAATAAAATTAATTAGAAAATAGCAGAAAATAGGCCAACAGACTGTGTTTCTCCCAGGAACACAGTTCGTTGGCGAGGCCGAAACACAGTTCGGTAGAAACACAGTTCGTGGCAACTCATGGTAGTCCGAAAATTCTGAAAAAAAATAATTATTGGGCGCTTGGCAAGGCGGTCTATTTTTTCTGATTTATCATAATTTTTACGTCGGCACCAATACGCTCGCCCCCAATCTGGTCATGGCGGTGTGAAATACACGAGCCCGTAGAAAATGCCGCATCGGTGGCTTCTAAATCCCTACATCGTTGGCTTCCTTCTTGGAATTCGAACCTTGCCAAAAAGAAGTTCGCCTCGTTCGCGCGCCTATTTTAAGCCCCCTTCGAGAAGGTGAAATAAATGAATCTTGGGTGCAGGGCTTGTGGCTAGGGTGGATCAAAAATATAGTATCGTAAATTGTGACACGAAGTTTAACCCTCGGTGTATGCAGCTGTCGAAACCGAAGTCGTTTCGCTGTAAGACGTACAGTTTTTGAGTTTGTATCTGGCGTTTTTCTCAAAAAATCAAAAATTCCGAAAATGTTGAACCAAATTATCACACTTAGGAAAGGGGGCGCTCTCTGGAGAGCGACGAAATTGGGGACAAAATGTCGCCCTTCTAAGACCGACGAATCTCGCTCCAGGATTTACAGTGGCTCGTATACATTTTTCTCGATATCTCAGTGAAAATTTCAGATCCAAAATTATCATTCGCAGAATCGAGTTTCTCCCGCCGAGATACCCCTGAAAAAGCCCACAAGTTTTTCAGTAGGTACAGCCGTTCCGATATATCCTTGAATTTTGCCCCCTCCGCCCCGTTTTGATCCGTTTTTCAACCTATTTATGCTCCGTCACTCATACTTTAGATAAATTGGTTTTCATGGTGCCCATTAGAATCGGAAGACGACGTACATCTTTTAATTTCTTTGCCGCATTTCGATTTGAGCCCCCATTTTGTGAGAAAAACGTCAAATACAAACCCAAAAGCGGTACAAACCAGACGCGGCAACACCTTTCGGCCCTAGCTTGGTCAGTCAAAGATGAAGAGGGGAAAACATTTGTTATAAGGAAGTCTTCGTATGTGTGGCTTCTCAATTCAGGCGACACTAAAATAAGTAGCGACAGTTTGCAGAGGGTGAGAACCAACCCCGTTAATCATAAAGTTGCAGTTTGGTCTGCTCCTTCTGCTGGAGTTCTTGCTCCTTCTGTTGAAGAGTCTGTGTTCATTGGGGACTGGTGTGCTTTCCGGGAAGAGAAAGATGTATTCATAGGAAGAATTGTTTCATTCTCCTATATGACTGGGAAATCGCAGAAGGACAAAGAGTATTCTTCTTTGAGCGCAGGAACTAGTGCTTCGTCCATGGACTCCAGAGACATTGGTTGCCTGTGATTGGTACTCTCTAAAGGGAAGATGTCTCCACAGAGTGCCAATGGATGTTCACGGGTACTACAGCCTCAGGCAGTATATTTGTACTGTCCCAAAACCAGTGTTGCGTGGAAGTACTCACTTTTTAAATTGCACACTAAATGACATAAACAAAGTAAAAAACTGACATGCTTGCTGTTTGTCTATTGATTTGTTTAGTTTTTATTTCTGTGTGATTGTAAATTCAAAGTGTTTTGTTTTTACAATGTGTGCCATACTTTTTAAATCTGTTATTTGTTTTTGACATGACTTAATGTTCCATTCTCTGCAGCTTAAGGGCAAGAAAATTTATACCATAGTTATAGTTAGCTATATCATAGAGTCAGATCTCAAATGGCACCAAATAATTTTCAATAAGACTTTATTGTTCTTGTTCTAAATTGTGATAAAATTGTGTAGACCTTGTATATAAGTTGTGTTTGGAGTTGTTTTTATGCTTTTATTTTCTATATGCTATGTTTAAACTTGTATCTAAGTCTAGTAAGATACTACTCCTCCCTCCCCCCAATGTTTTACTATGAGACTGAATTTTACTTGTTCAAGCTGTCATTAAGTGGTTTGGAGCTTGTTTTTTTTACCCGTTCTTTACCACACCAATACATACATACATACATATACATGGTATGAAGGACGGGTATTGCGGCCGGTAAAATTCTTAGTCCCCTATTTTGAACTCGGCAAACTGATAAGTTATATATGTGACAGCGGTATTATTAGTTCCGTAATCGCGTCAAAATATGAAAATGATATTGGTTTAAACAAGGTATCTGTTAGAATTTTGAAAAAAATGCGGTAATATATGAAGAGAGGTTAGTCGGCCTACTTTATAGCATGGCATTTCTGTGGTACGAACGTTATATACGAAGGAGCATATTTAAACTAATGTGGATTTGGAATTTACATAGCATATAACAACTTTCGTAAAAAATTAAATCTTTAAAAAAACCAAATATATTTTTCTAAGTTGTGACCGAACAAATTTAAAGTTCTTAAAATGTCACTGGTATGACGGTATGGGGTTCAGGGAAACGATTTGTGCCCCTATATAGTTATATGTATGCATTTGAATTCGAAAATAACGTTATTTTTGACGAATATTGCTTCGTTTAAAAGATACCTCGTCTAAATCGCAAATGTTCGTGTCGCGGGAAAACTTGAGTATCGGAAATGCGCATGTCTGAAGGCGGGAGCCAATGGCAGTTCGGGATATCCGCGCATGCGCTTCGAAGTAAGTTTTAGCCAATCAAAACTGTAAAACTGCATTCCTTGGTCTTCCCACCAGCCCATCCCAGCCCATCCTCTCCGCCCATCCCAAAAGAGTACATTTATTAATACCTAATACCCTCTCCACACACATACAACATACACCGTGGTAAAGAACGGGCCCTCCCTTTTTACCAAATACTTTTGGTAACCTTTTCTCCTTGTTTTAATTTTCTTGTATGACCAGCTTGTTAGTGATTTTTCAAATCTTTTTTCTGCAGGTCTACATAAGTGCATGGTGGCTCCCATGGGCTCACACAACTTTTTTCATTGTATTGGGTAAATGCTGAAGTGCTGAAGATCAGAGTTTAGTTACATCTCTTTTTCGCCAAAGTTCTACAACGAGACTGAGTTGTACTTTGTTTTAAGCTATTATTGTACTTTGTTTTAAGCTATTGTAAGTTGTTTGGAGCTTGCATTCACGTTTTGTATCTTCTGCTCTCCTTAAGCTTACATCTTAAATTAAGCCAAATCTTAAGTGTTTTTCCCAAAATGTTTACTATGAGACTGGACTGTACTAGTGTTTGTGATTCTGATGTGTTTAAATATATTGATGAAAAGCTAAATTGAAAAAGTGAATTTTATTTGGTGTGAACCCTCCTTGGGGATTTTAAAATTCTCTTCTGGCATATATGGACTCTCATTATATTTTACTGTACGAGGCAGTGCTGAGGTGATGGTGCTGCTAGACTGGTGACAATGAGATTTTAGACGTTCTATGAACAGATGAGGAAAGTGACAGACTTTATTGAAAAAAAGCGAGCAATAAACAGACATGCAGTGTCCTCAGTTTGTTCCGTGCAACAAGATGCAGTCATTTACAATCAGATATACACATGCTCTGCTGAAAACTGGGAATGCAGTTAAAAAATTAACAGCTATATTGCTATCTTTCACATACCCAATAGACTCATCATTGGTAATTAAATACACTGTGCAAGATTGTTGTCAACTAACAACGCTCTTGTTGACAACCAAGTCATAAATAATTAATTTTAGTGCGTACTCATGAAGACTCGTTGAACCTGTCAATGGCACCAGCACCTTGTGCAAACTTGTTAGCGAGAGGTACATAAATAGAAACAATATATGTGTGTAACAATACCCCTTTTATGTTCTACTGTTTACATGAACCATGTTTCGTAGTAGGAGCATAGCTGAGGGAAAGTACACCTCAGTCTATGCACGATACAAATTTAGAACTTTTTTTAGAACGTATTCTGAGAGGCCAAATTTTGAGGTAGGAAACTAGTGAGGTGATAGCAAGGTACATTGTGGGTGGACGGTAACTGCTTCAACTTGTAGTTTCATGGCCTCTACATGTCTTTTGTTACTTTAAAAGGGTTTTGCTTAAAACCTTGTCACATTTTTAAAAAAATATGAAACCATTAACTTGTTTTCCCCGAAGCCAAAACTCCATGCCATGTGTCACGGGAACTCTCCTAGTTTATTGTTGATATTTTGTGCATTTATTTATGGATAAAAGCGGGAACATTCGGGAACATACCCCTCCTGGAACTTACCCCTCGCAATTTTTATGTTATTTTCCTTAAAAAAAAATTAAGTCATATATTAGCTTTTTTTTCTTTTTTTATATTTTAATGCTCTAAAAGCATTATTGTTATATATTTTTTCTGTATTCAGATGTGCCAGATGAAACTCAGGCCTAATGCCAAATATATAAAGCAGTTTTTATGATTCTTTGGCAAAATGAATAAACTTTTTTAAAAAATAAATTACAATATTCCGAACCTTTGGGAGCGGCAAACATAAGGCGTGATCTGTGATGGTGAACGCCATCTTGGGTAGCCTCTCTAAATGCCGCTCGCTATACTCTTATTGTAGTATGAGAAATTTTGGGGCTTTGAGCGCGGTGTATTGCTACACTTCCAGACTCCGCGCTCTCGATGTGTGAAGTATACACACGGTCGCGTTCTCCGGTAATTGGGCACTTGTCCGTGGACCCTTTTTTTTAAATTAGAAAACAAAACCAGTGACTGTGGAAACGGGCTCATTAACCTATTAACCTTTGAGACTCATTCATTTCCTGAAGCGTTCTATTATTTATTATTTTCACATTGCATCCGGTTGGGCACACCATTCACAGTGTTTCCACCTGCCATCACCGGCCTCCATAACCTTAACCCACCTCAGGCATGGAGACTTAACGCCTTTCAACTTACGATTTAAGATTCGGTACAAGGGCCAATTGGCCACTGCGATCACCGCTCAATGAAACGAGTTCTAGCAAATGTTCTCTTTGTCCTGCATCAGCAGCACGCCCCGCCTGCCCCGGGATGCTATCAGCGAAATTCACGATCTCGTACAGGACGCAAGCAAATATTCACAGCTCGGATGAAATGCCACCAGGGTTAAAGCTTTATCTGTAACGTGTATTCGTAACAGGCCAACCATTGAAAAGATCCACCCCGCATATGAACGACGCCATCTACAGACAGGAGCAAAGGACGAGCCGCGGCCATGAGGCCCAAACAATACCACGAAAATGGCCGAATCACGACGTTAAAAGTAGAATCGCAGTTCAAGTTAAGAGAAAACAGAACCCTTTGGGACTGAACCAATGAGAACGAGCCGGCACTAACTTCGGATGGGACCGCAATAAAATAGATAAATGGGCACGTCTTACATCATTCACCGCTGAGCATTCAATGGCGACGACGAGGACTGGATGGAGGCGGAACAGCCTTAAAGGACTGTGGGTACGTTCCCAACCAACATACAGGGTGTATATTCACACTTTGTCAATAATTTGGGGGTAGGTAGGGCATCCCTAGGGGATCATTTTTCACCAATGAACTAGTGGGCGCAAACGTCTAGGTACGGAGATAATTGATTTTTTGTAATTGGCTTTGGCGCCTGTGAGTTAGGCAACCCAGTACGCGCGCCCGTGCAGCGGGCTGCCTACCCCACCGGCGCGGTCGCCGCCGGAGCGCGCCGCACGCTCAGCAGACGACACCGTGCTGTCCGCTTGCGCTGCCTTCGCTGGTAACAGACGACACCCCCGCTCCCTTGCTACGGTGACAGCTGGGCGGCACTTGTCGGCGTCGGTCATCGACACAAATCAAAACACTTCGCAAGAGAACCATGGACCGGTTTACAAATGAGGAACTGGCGGACATGCACCTCGCGTACGGTGCTGCGGGCGGCAGCAACACCAGGGCCCTCCGGATGTACGCACAGGAGCATCCGGGAAGGGCGCAACCGGATCGCCGTTTGTTCGGGAAAATTCGCAGCAACCTGCGGGAGTCAGGGAACTTGCGCGTGAGTGTTGTTTCTTGTTGTTTTTGTTGTCGTTTTTGTTGTCGTTTCAGTTCTTGTTATAGTTGTTGTTTTTGTTGTCGTTGTTCCGATCACTGCGCGCGGTACAGGGAGACGGGTTGTTGATGCAGGGAGCAAGGCGTGATCCCCCTCGTGCTCGCCCTGTCCGTGACAACGTCGAGCTGCAGGTTCTTGCCCAGGTCGACGACAACCCGCACACCAGCACGCGGAAGATCGCGGCAAACGTCGGCTGTTCCCATGGGACTGTAATGCATGTGCTCAAGGAGCAGCTCCTCCACCCCTTTAAGTTGGTCCAGGTGCAGGACCTTGGTCCAGACGATTTTCCCCTCCGCCTGCAGTACTGCCAGTGGATGCGGGATAGGGTCGGTGAAGTTCCTCGCTTCCTAGGTCTCGTCGCGAGCACCGACGAGAAGGGCTTCAGCAGGGAGGGGACCTTCAACGCCCACAACAACCACTACTGGGCCGAGGAAAACCCCCACGCCATGCACACCCGTGGCTACCAGCGAAAGTTCCGGGTCAACGTGTGGGCGGGCATTGTAGGCAACCACCTCCTGGGTCCCGTCATCCTTCCAGGCAACTTGAACGGGCCCATGTAACTGGAGTTCCTGCAAACGACCTTGGAGGACATGCTGGAGGAGGTCCTGCCACTGGACCTCTGGAGGGACATGTGGTTCCAGCAGGACGGCTGCCCTGCTCATTGGGCCCTCGCCGTACGGGCGTATCTGGACGCCAGATTTCCAGGTCGGTGGATCGGACGAGGAGGTCCTGTGGCGTGGCCGCCGCGGTCGCCAGACCTCACTCCTCCGGACTTCTTCCTGTGGGGGGCCATGGAGGAGCTGGTGTACGCCACCCCCGTGGAGAGTGAGGAGGACCTCATGGCCCGGATCATCCTAGCCGGCGGGGAGATCCGCCACAATCCTGGTGTGTTCGAACGCATCAGGTAGAACTGGCAGAAACGCATCGACAAGTGTTTCGAGCAGGCTGGTGGACATTTTGAGAACCTGTTGTAGTTTTTTTCAGTTGTTACAGTTTTTGTTTTGTTTATTCTTGCATCTCTTTTGTCAATTAGTTGACCGCGCCCTGTTTTTTTTCGGTTTATTCATTAGTTTTATTTTGTTGACTGTGGACCGCCGTTTTTTAACGGCTACGTTTTGTTCTTTAGTGCAGTTCCCCTCTGTATGGCAATTAAAGGTTAACAATGGCAGGCCGTGTTCGATTTCGAAACAACACCCAACACACGACGTTGGGCGAAGCCCTTCTGGACAACACGGTGTCGTCTGCTGAGCGTGCGGCGCGCTCCGGCGGCGACCGCGCCGGTGGGGTAGGCAGCCCGCTGCACGGGCGCGCGTACTGGGTTGCCTAACTCACAGGCGCCAAAGCCAATTACAAAAAATCAATTATCTCCGTACCTAGACGTTTGCGCCCACTAGTTCATTGGTGAAAAATGATCCCCTAGGGATGCCCTACATACCCCCAAATTATTGACGAAGTGTGAATATACACCCTGTATATCTGACCGCTATAGCCGACCTTCTCCCACACCGTCTTCACCTACATCCAAACATAAATAAAATCCAACAGTGAATTCTTATCAACTTGTAAGGCGGAGAGTAATTTTTTCCATCACATACTCACTGTGAAGAAACAATATCTTATTCACCATTTCAAAATTTGACGACCCCATTTGCAGTTGTCACACTTGCGCGCATGCCCGTGCCTATTGAACAAGCTGGCCCGTCCCTTCGTCGAACCTCCATGCCGGTTCCGCTCCGCCGACATCTCGGTTCGACAGAGGACTTGGCCAGCTTGGCCTCCGGCCCCCACTTGAAGTCACTGGGGATGTGTCCGGTGGTACATATTTCTGTAACGATTAAAATCGCTAACCTCAGCCCGCCCCGACACGCGGCGGAGTGCGCCTTGCAGGCGCACCACACGCAGCGGCCAACCCTAACCTAACAAATAAAACAGTTCTCATAAAACAGAAACGCGATAAAATTTGAAAATTGTTGCCACCGTACGTTTATATACGCCATAAAAGGAGTCTATCCTCCAAATTTGAAGTTTCTGTGTAAACGATAAGTCAGCGAACAGACGTCCGAACGAACGAACAAACAGTCGGCATCAGACTATAAGCCCGGCTCCTGTACGTTTCTACCGAAACGTGTCGGGACAGGCTAAAATTGGATTTGGATCGCAATCACACATTCGACAGTTGAAATAAACTTTGCAGCGCACTGGTTTTTGACAGACTCATCAGCTAGGTGGCATTACAGCCCACTTAAAATGAATCACAATACATTCTTTGACCTTCGCAAGTGTTATGTGACCACCGTTGCTTGATGTCTAACTCCGCATCGAGAGCGTGGAGTGTAGAAGTGTGGCAATACTCCGCGCTCAAAGCCCCAAAATTTCTCATACCATTTTACGAATACAGCGTGTGGCCTTCAGAGAGGCTACCACAAATAGAGTTACCCGTCACAACGGACAGAGGGCGCTACCTATTGATCCCACAAGTTCGGAAAACTGTATTTTTATTTTAAAAAAATAATAATCAGCGAGACAATATAAAATAAAAAGAACTGTTTATTATTTTTCTATAAATCATACAGGCCACTTTAAATATTTTGCTTTTGGACAAAGATTTTAACTGACTTATCTTAGTATAATTGAAAAATAATTTTATGAAATAAAAAATTAAGAAATAATTGTATTTATTTTTAAAAAATTGAAAATCCAAAGGTTTTCAATTAAAAATTGTGAGGGGTAAGTTCCAGGAGGGGTATGTTCCCGCATAGACTCATAAAAGCAGATCATTTCTAATCTTCTTACTTTTTAACATCTATTAGCTTTGGTATCATGTACAGGGTCCATAAATTAAGTCATCATCCGAAGGTATTGTTTGTCCATTGACAACTGTTTGCCATCTGACAAGTATTAAGAACCCAATTATTCTTTAAGTCTACCTGCAAAACAGCATCAATTCATAACTAGTCAAGTCAGAAACATAAACGAAGTATCATGAGTTGAAAATATTAATATTTACAAATCTTAGGGTCTTCAAATTCATGCCACTGTCTGTTGGATATGTGAGGCTGTAAATGCTTTCCTGTTTGCTGAATCATCCTGCTGTACACATTGTGCAGTTCCCAATCAGATCTGGAAAAAGAAATTCAATGTAAGTTAACAGTTTTATTACTAACCAATAATGAATTCTAAATTTTTACTTACCAATCTTCTTTTGTCTTGCAGTTTTTGGTTCTGCTTGGGGCATGCATGAGGTTTTAGAAAACTTGATAAACTCCCGGCTGTCACTTGAAACTGTTCAACCAGTTCACAGAACTTTTGCTCTTTTGTGCTGCATGTGCTGTTTTCCTGACCTCTAGCTCTTCGCAAATTCTCTGCCACCTTTTTACTGGTCACCATCAACTCCACCAGCCAAGCTGGCCGGAGTATTCTAATTTGAACAAGACAAAAAACTAATGCAGTAAACAGTTGCCCATTTTTTTTAATTAAAAGAGAAAATCTGAACTACCTACCAGTAATGCAAAATCTGCATTTTTTTGATACGTCATTGTCTGAAGTAGCTGCTTATTTCCTTTGACTACCATTTCCTGGATGTCTTGCATGCGTGCCAGTCTTGCTTAGAGTGAAACGTAGAATGCCAAGCTAGAACCACACCATCACCTGTGAACATAACATACTGTCACTATCTGGTTGAACAGGCCAAAACAACAATTCAGCGTGCCAAAGCCGAAGCTGAAAAGTTAGGGTTATCCCACATAGAAACACCCCCTCACTTCACTTTTCATGAGTTTCACCTTTTAAAAATAGTAGAAACATATGCTGACGTGTCTTTTGGATTTTAGCATTTAAGCAATATTTAATTTTGATGACAATGACACTTTTATTTCTAAAGTATACATTTCTCTTCTGTTGCATCCATGCAAAAAAAATTAATGGGAGTTAACAATTTTACTGTCATAATTGACCAAGGACAAATAAACAAAATGCTCCAGCCAAGGTTGTCAGGTAAGAGTAGAGACTCGTATTTTACTAGAATAGTGAGAAGCTAAAGAGGGTTGCTAAATCATGATTTCTTATCATATCAGTTCATACCCACAACTTACCGTCCAGGAAACGGAGACAGGTCGATTCGATTAGTGTAGACAAAGACGCGAGTAAACACTTTTGGACGAAGTGAGAGGTTATGGTCGGCGAAAATAATCCTTTGCTTGAGTCTCTCCCGCTGTTGCGTCGCAAGACCGCGGACACTGCTTTCGATTTCAGTTATTAATACATCCTCTCTATGAAGAATGTTTCAAAAGACACGGCTTTTTTAAGTAGTTGACATAAGATTTGTTTAGTTCAGCGACGGAAACACTACTCTCTCGATGTGGCCAACACTATGAAAGTCGAAGCATATCCAACAGGAGGAAATGCCCGCTCCTGCTCTCACTCCGGCGACTAATGCACAACAGCTTCATTGCCAGACGTCACGTCCCACAAAACGTACTGCTCCGGCTCGCGGCTAGCTGGTCGGCTTAGGGGAGGCTCGGGACACGGGTTCGCCTGAGACGCCCGATGGGTTGCCTGCCTGCCATTGCACGCAGCTGTGGCTGAGGTGCTCGGAATTAGCAATTTTGATGTTTTCACTCAAATACTCCTACGTACTCCCACAAACTCATGTAACACTCCCGTGAACTCGCAAAAACTCCCATAAACTCAAAAAAAACAACTCCCAAAGTCTCAAAAACTCGTGCATACTCCCAAAACTCCATCAAACTCTTACATACTGACATAAACTCTTGTTGAACTCCCTTAAACTCATTAAAAACTCCCAAACTCTCGGAAAACTCTCAAAAACTCGTGCATACTTCCAAAACTCCATTAAACTCTTACATACTCCTGCGCTTAAATACTCTGTGTACACATATTAGGGGAGTGATGGACCCCTTGGCGTGAACAGTCTATGAGAAATAAAATGAAACATTGCAGCTACCCAACCGAGTGAAATGTAACAAGTTCTTGGTAAGGGGTAGGCACTCGACTCCTTCGTTGCAAAAATAGAAATGTTCTTGGAAACTTCCTTTAAAAGCCTCCTGTGCCCTTGGCTATCTGTTTCCTCGCCCCTTCCCGACAGGTTTCAGTAGAAGCGGACAAAAGCCGGGCTTATTTTCTATTCAATATATTAATCCTTGGGGGAGGGGGGGGGGGCTGTTTGGGCCGCCGGGGAGCTTAGGTAGCCCGTCTAACCCTGGCTTGTGCCCAACCAGATAGTGTGAAATAAATTTAGATTTCCACACGGATTGCTTGCAATTTCTTCGGATTATGTGAGATTTCTTCGGATTGTGCGGATTGTGTCGGGATTGCGTGGAATGTGTTTGGATTGTGTCGCCGGCTATACACGGATCGCGTCCAGTGAAGGGCCCCTCGTGTTTAAGCCAACTCATCAAGAACCATTTCCGTCGTAATTGGAATGTCGGACATTCGACGGCGCCCGCGCAGTCACGCGCCGCCCGCCCGGCGCCCTTGAACATCTCAATCGTGTTTCGGGTTCAGTGTTTAAGCTCACATTCTCCATCCCTCCGCTCCTCTTCCTTTCTCTTCTCTCCCTTTTTCTTCCCTCTCCTCCTCCCTTCTCTTCTTTCCTCTCCCTTTACCCGTTATCCCTTTTCTTTAGTCGTTAAAGCATTTCGGGGGGAGGGGGGTTAGCCCCACCCCCCCTCCTTTCGCTACGGCCCCGGCATAGCTGGCCGGAATTTTCGGAGGGGCTCAGGTCATGCATTTTGCCTACTTACTGGCTGAACGTCGTGACGGTTGCCTACCTTCAGGCGGCCTTCTAAGGGCTTTCAGGGGGGTTATGACCCCCCTGACCTACCCCAGAGCTACGTGCCTAAATAGGACTTTTTATATTGGAAAATTTTAATCGGGAATCGAGATTTTTTCGCGTGTACTTTTTCGTACTTAACACGGCTGAATTACGGCTCAAAAGCAAGGAGGCGAAAATTTTCTGTAGCTTCGCGGTAAATGAAGCCGGATAATTTGCTAGATAATGCCAGATAATTTTTTGATGTCCGGAGGATAATCGCACTGTCCAAATTATGATGGAAATTCCTGAAGAAGAAAACACTCTAGAACCTTTTTTACTAACTAGTCCCGCGTTTTTCTCCAACGTGGGACATTGAGGTTCGCTCTGCTGAGAGCAAAACTCTATAGCGGATTTTAAAGAGGACACATTACCATCCTTAAGAGCCATAATATCATACCTCAATGTAACGCATACGCCCTAAGACAAGCGATTTATTCCGGCGAATTCCCGAACGTTCTCTGGGCATTCACAAAGCACAGACGGAATTAATATCACCAAATGATCCTTCGTGATGCCCCATACTTTTTTTTAACAAAGCGGAGTCGTTACCCCCTCGATATTTACAGGTGACGTTACCAGTAGAATTGGTAGTTTACTGGGTAGTTTTGACCCAGGTACAATTGGTAGAATGGTAGTTTTGCTATGTTGGCATTTTCGGGTCCGTGCGTCCGCAGAAATGACGCAGAGGTACCTACTTAAAGGAAGAAAACCGTTCTGGGGGTACAGACGTCAGTTTTTCGCGTTTTTACTGACGTGATCTGTGCGAAGGAAAACCGGTCTGCAGACGTCTATCTTTAACGTCACATTTAACGAGCAGCGGTGTCGGTAAGCCACTTTCTGCGTTAGTGATAGTCGCCTTGTATATATATATATAGCTTGGCCTGTCGGCGGCGTTTGCGGATGTGTCCGGTGGTACATATTTTAGAAACAATAGCCAACCCTAACCTAACAAATCGAACAATTCTCATAAAACAGAAACGCGACAAAATGTGAAAACTGTTGCCACCGTACGGTTATATACGCATTAAAATAGTATACTATGTATATCCTCTACAATTGAACCACCACCGTGAAAGATAAGTCAGCGCACAAAAGTCCGCCTGCCCGAACGAACAGTCATCATCAGACTATCGGCACAGCTCCTGTCCGTTTTCACCGCAACGTGTCGGGACGAGCTCAAAAGGATCTGAAACACCTATCTAAATGTCCATCCTGGCGTTACCGTTGCCCGCTGCTCAAGGCTAGGACGGTTGGACCGAGACCGCGGTGTGAGCTGAAGTCGTGTGTTGTTACGCCCCCCCCCAGCCCCGCCTTTATACATGGTAGGCGTTCGACAAACCGCGTCGTGGCGTAACAGGCTTCGCTCACCGCGAATCACTGTTCCGTCACTCCACGCCTGGCGTACACCCACCTTGGCCTGCCGGCGGCTGTCACCCGACGAGTAGGACCCTGCGGGGCTAGTCGGTGTGTGTGGCGCAGGGCGCCACTCCTGCGCCTTGAGTGTTGCCACGTTAGTGAACTGAACACCGAATATTTGAGTGAAACGCCATCCTACAGGCATTCCCTGCGAGGCTAGAGACCGGAAGAAGAAAACATGATTTACATCCGTTCATGAGCCTCGCTGGAAACGCCTATGTAATGCTCATCAAATCAGGCCTACTCTACAATTTTCTGTCAGCCAATCTTAACGCAGCCCACGAAACCCCATAACGGAGCGTATCGTCACCTGGCCTCACCTAACTTACCCTAGCCTCACCTACTCGAGCCCATCCTTACCTAGCCTAACCTACCCTAACATCACCTATTCGGCCCGCAAAGGCCAATGTCAAAAACCGCAGGTTGCCGGGCCGTACCGCTTAAAAGATGAAAAGTGGCTCTCGAGGACGGGGTGCGTGGTCTCGAGCCCGGTGTCATATCAATCGATCGCAATACCCTACCACTACGATGGCCAGCGCCGCAAACCGGAACTGTGTAAGTGGCTCGGTTCTCCCGATCTTCCCAAAAGTTTGCTCCATATGGCCGCCATCTTGAATTTCGAGCCCGGGGTACCATGCACGCGTTAGTACTCCTCATCTCATTCCAGGGGGGGTGGGGAGGCGGTCCTGTAGAAAATTTTGACAGGGACCACCGTTTGGCCGTGATAGGGAAAAGTAGAGGGCCGCGTCTCCGCAGTCCATCTTTGGTATTTTTTTAAAAGTTAATATCAATTTTTACGCTGTAAAGAAAAACCCTTTCCAGAATTATTACTTGCCATGAATGGTTTTCCAGGGGCAATATTCGGGTAACGTCGACCCGCGAAAAAACGTTCTGAGAATTGGTCCTATTTGCGTACGCCACTGCACTGGAGCATGACTGGAAATAATTTTGAGGTTCTGCAGGGTGACTCGTTATGCCCCAGTTTGCAAAAAGAACCTATTTCCAGAATTAATTCCACCTTCCAAGTGCGGTTTCCCAGCGAAGAATGGCGGGCAAGGTCGGTCAGCGAAACAGCGTTCTGAGATTTGGTATCATTGGCCTACGCCACAGCTCTAGTGCATGACTGGTTTCTGCCAGTGCGAATAGAAGACGACACAATAGCACAGTTGTAGGAATTTTACCACCTTAAAAGAGCGGTAAAGATGGATGAAACATCGGAAATCCACATATAATCGTAAAATTCTATCTGCTTTTGCAACTTTGCATCGCATCTGCTCTAGAGTTAAGGTGAAAAAAAATCTGCGCATCTGGTTTCCTACACATTGAAGTGCGGACTACGCAAAGAAACCGTTGCTGGAATTTTTTTCACTTTGGAGGAGCAGTTAAGATGGTCGGAACATCGGAAATCGGCATATAATCGTAAAATTCTATCTGCTTTCGCAGCTTTGCATCGCGGCAGCTCTGGTGTTTGGGTGAAAAAATTCTGCGCAGCTGGTTTTCCACACTTTGAAGTGCGGACTACGCAATGAAACCGTTGCTGGAATTATTTCCACCATGGAAGAGCGGTATATATGGTTGTAACATCGGAAATTCGCACACGTTCGTAAAATTCTATCGGCATTCGCTACTTTGCATCGCTGCAGCTCTGGTGTTTGGGTGGCAAAAATTCTGCGCAACTGGTTTTCTACACTTTGAAGTGCGATCTACGCAATGAAAGCGTTGCTGATATTTTTTCCACCTTGGAAGAGCAGTTAAGATGGTTGGAACATCGGAAATCCACATATATTCGTAAAATTCCTTTGGCTGTCGCTTTGCATCGCTGCTGCTCTGGTGTTTGGGTGGAAAAAATTCCAGGGAGCTACCGAACGTCTTATTTGAATCAATTCTGGGTTGATAGGAGGTCGCGCGATGGTTAGTGGCTGGTGGGTGGGTGCCCACTTCGGTGGGTGGCCAACTTTACTCACGTGCCGTATTCGGAAGGCAACATAAAGATCTGCGGTTGGAATCCCGGGATCAAACCAGAGTTGTTGGGCTATTACTGGCACCAGAGGCATTCCATGCCAACTGTTACCACATAGAATATGAAACCTGCCTAAATGTGATCAAATTGACAGAGTCCACTTTATAGGACTTGTAAGTGCCACACGCGGAGCCTTATGTTGAAATCTCAATGGAAATTTAAATGGCGAGGCGTTAAAATTTTCCCGCCGTCTGCGGTCCGAATGTTTTTCTGTGAAAGTGGTGAGACATATTTCAGATCTCTTTAACTGGCTTGGCCTTTCCTTAGGTGCGTAATTCGAGGATAGGGGTGGTTCTTCAAACCACCCCCACACCTCCTCATCAAGCATGTTTTTTTATGGATTTTACTAACTTTCCCACCTTCAAATTTTGTCGGAATGGTCTCAAAATGTTCCGAATTCTACTCCGCACCGCATGCTGTCAAGTTGGACGTGGGAGGAAGCCTGTGCGAGGAAAAAAATGTTGTGAAGAGGCCGAACGCCGCTTGCGCTTGGCGCGGCTCGATGCGGCGCGGCAGACCGGCGGAGGCGGCCGCGAGGGGAAGCTTAAACTGAGCGCCACTGAAACTGAGCGCCACGTAAACTGAGCGCCGTCTTCGACATATTTTGCTCAAACTGAGCGCCGGTGAAACTGAGCGCCGCCTGTGGCAAGGGTCGCGTTGAAACTGAGCGCCACGGAAACTGAGCGCCACTGAAACTGAGCGCCGCTGGAGCAGCGCGCCTCGTCGCGGCGGAGCAGCGGGCTCCGTAGCTCCGCCCACGCTACCCCCACCACCGTGTGCGGGCGCACCGGCGGGGGCGCGCGTAGAGCGGTGCGAGGCTACTGGCGATGGGTATGAGAACATCAGCGTTCTTACCGACGCAGTGAGTGGGACCGGCTGCATCGCTGTCTGCTTAGCGCCTTGCATGCCCAGCAGACCTGCATTTTCTTCATTGCCTGCCGTCTGCGCTCGGAAGCTCTTGTGCTTCCTATCTGCTCTAGCCGCTAACGTTATATTGATTTATCAAAAAAAATCCGTTAAATTAACTTGAGTGGGGGGGAGGACTGAATGCCAGTCAGGTAATAAATTAGTTCCTAGGACCAAATATTTTTTTCGATTGGATGTTTAGTTAAATTAACCAATTTGTAGTCGATTGAATATAAATAATTTGGCCTTTGGAGACGATTTTATCCTTTTATGTTCGGTTTTTTTATCGCTGAGCACGAGCGAGCTCGTCAATGTTACTTCGGGGCTGGGTGGTAAAGTGCGCACGGGTTCACGGAGCGCGGGCTTAAGTGCTGCCGCGGTGGGAGAAGCCGTCTGGGGTCCGGGCTGCTCAGCCGTGCTACAGGAGTTGGTGGGAGGGACGAGTGGGAGAAATCGGCTAAGGCCTCACCAACAGTGCTGGCGGCAGAGCACCATGACGTGCTGGAGCCGTACATGTAGGCTACCCAGTGCGCGCAATGCACCATCTGGTTGCCTACCAACTAGGCGCTGGGGCCATTTCGCATCGAGCTCTCAGCCGTACTGGCGGCAGTTCGGTCCGCCCCACGGAACCGCCTCGGCTTTGTGTGTCCTCTTGCTATACTCGTCTCGCTGGCTGGATCGTCACCAAATCCAGGCAGCCAGCACGCCAGATGTTGTGAATATAATTAAAACCATTGTCTGCTCTCAAAAATTATAAAGATTAATTGCCAGGAGATCCTCATCAAATTTTCCGGTTTCCAATTGTTGCAGGGTAGAGTTTCTAAGAACCGGCACACACATGTTTGTACCCCTGCAGGGGCAGACAAGGTGACGACACGAAGAGCGCGTAACCTTTCCTTTCTAGTTTTTTTTACGTTTTCGGTCCATTAAAGCCAATGTTCCGGGTCGCCGTAGTCATATTCGGAACCCCTGAGGCCACCGCTACCCACCCAGAGAAATTTTGAAGTAATTTTACCCATATCTTGGAATATGCCTCCACTCCCTCCAAAATTAAGGGTTTGTTCGGGAGGGTTGAAATTTGCTCAGCCGTACTGGCGGCGTTCGGTCCCGCCCCACGGAGCCGCCTCGGCTCGTTCTCGTCTCGCCGGCTGGATCGGCACCAAACCCACGCGGCCAGCACCAAGGGGAGGTCGACTGTTATAGTAATCCGTACACGGGCGCGGTGCACGGCTAAGTCTATAGCATCATTATGCTTTCATATCATAACGATACCGCCGATTCCCACAGTCTCCGCATGGGGAGAAGAAACGCTCACACAAACGAGGGGAAGGTCCGAGGGGTGACCCTTTGCCTGAAAACGTGTACAACTGAATGAAGAATGTGCTGAATGTGTGAGAATGTGTGTAAAAGTATGAGAATGTTCTGCCGTCGAGTGTTAAAGATTGTCGAGAATGTTAGGAGAATGTGATAGATTGTTGTAAGAATGGAAAGGAATGTATGAGAATGTGATAAATTGTTGCAATAATGGAAAGGAATTTGAGAATGTGAATGAATGTGTGATGGAATGCAAGAATGTCAGGGAATGTAGGAGAATGTGACGGAATGAACGAAGGAATTTGGGAGAATGTATGAGATTGTGAAGGAGTGTTTGAGAATGTTTGAATTCGTTTACAGGTTTTCACGAGCTTTTTTCGGGAATGTGTTAAGAATGTGTTAAGAATGTGTAAGAATGTGGGAGAATTTGTGGCGATTGTGGAAGAATGTACGAGAATGTATGGGAATGCAAGCGAATGTACGAGAATGCCGTGGATTGTGGCCGAATGTTTAGGATTGTGGGAGAATTTAGGGAATGTGAGTGAGATTTTCAGGAGCTGGGTGTCCAGGTGTACAATAAATGTGGGTAGTGGGTCACCCCTCGGGAAGGTCGCAAGACGAAACCCCTCGAGAACGCATGGCTCTCGTTAGAAGGTATCGATAATATTTGCATTGTGTAGTACTCCGTACACGGCCAAGAGGACTCGACCACCCCTCGGCCAGCACACAGCTTCATAAGGAGGTTGGGAGACGCCGGCACGCTGACTTAGGGCTCCCCGCGGCCTGTCGTCGGTCTCCTATTGGACTGGCCTGCACGTGCTCGTAGGCGCGTCTGCACTGGAAAACGAAATGAAGAAGACCGCCTAACGACAATGCGCAGCTTTCCGATTGCATACGGGTGTGTCAAAGCGACCTTTGTCTCTGTCGCACTCATCGCCGCGCTGCCGATGCAGTCCCTTTCGGCATCAGCCGTAGCGTTCGACACAACCGGACGTGTGGGCGGCTAAGTGCCGCAGGACTAGCGGCTGCCCCGCTCGAGCAGTATCGCAAGGGAGTGATTGGTGATAATGGAGATGAGGGGGACCGCGCTGTAGGAAGATCAACGCGGGGGAAAGGGACCCCAGGCGTTTTCCTCTGTGGGTCTCCTACTGTAGTGTTCTGCGTACACTCTCTGTCCGCCGCTGAGCCAAGTTGTGAAATGTTGAGCAGTGAGTGGGACCGGCTGCATCGCTGTCTGCTTGGCGCCTTGCATGCCCAGCAGACCTGCATTTTCTTCATTGCCTGCCGTCTGCGCTCGGAAGCTCTTGTGCTTCCTATCGGCTCTACCGCGTTACCGCGACCGAAAAGGTTCGTCTTTTGTCTCCGTCGCCTGCGTATTGAGCATGTGTATGAGAGAGATAGAGAGGTTCAAGACGAACAGGTTTCGTAAACACTTTCTACCACTGTACGGCCGAGGCGGGCTGCCGTGTGGCTGGCCTGGCTGTGATACTATGTCTAGTTCTGTACTATATCCAGTTCTACTTCCCGACATATTTTCGAATCTGATATTAGCACATGTCGGGATTTTTGCGTAAGGCCAACATAGAACCGGTAATTTTTTTTTTCAGATTTTTAAAATGATATCTCACGGTCCAGCCAGGACTTTAAAGTTCCTAAAAACCAGTGCGGTGCGTTATTTCTCATACCGCACCGGTATGGATCTGGCGCATGTGACATAGTCTGCAGGACATGTTCCTACACCATCAGGGTTTTTTTCGGCTCATTAGAACCATATCTTAGGGTAACACCAGTCGATTTTATTACCAGCGCCCCTAGACGGGTAGGCAACCCCCGTAATATTAAAAAGTCCATAAGACATTCAAACGCGAATAACATTGAGGCCGATCAAGGGACGGAGCTGAACAATGTCTCATTTTAATCGCGCTTCACTCCTCTTTCCACTGCGCTTTTCCGATTTTCAATAGCACCTCTGGTTTACTATTTCTCTTTTAACAGTATTTCAACTTTCGCGAAAAATTATGTAAACTGATGCCGTGCTCGTCATCGTAAAAGGAGAAGGGAAGGGAGGGAGGTTACCAGCTATTGCAGCCAAGGCACACCCGGGTAAAAACCTCGAGTAAATACGGTATGGAACGCGTGTGAATGTCGTCTGAACGGTTATAGGACGACAGCCATACCACGTTTCGACCACCCTTCGAGGTGTGCTCTTAAAAGGGATAAAAGGGATAAAACCATAACGGGAAAACATAAATCGTACGAAAAAGGTTCCTATATACCCGCATGCCTTTCCGAACTGCCGCCAGTACGGCTGAGAGCTCGATGCGAAATGGCCCCAGCGCCTAGTTGGTAGGCAACCAGATGGTGCATTGCGCGCACTGGGTAGCCTACATGTACGGCTCCAGCACGTCATGGTGCTCTGCCGCCAGCACTGTTGGTGAGGCCTTAGCCGATTTCTCCCACTCGTCCCTCCCACCAACTCCTGTAGCACGGCTGAGCAGCCCGGGCCCCAGACGGCTTCTCCCACCGCGGCGGCACTTAAGCCCGCGCTCCGTGCGCCCGTGCGCACTTTACCACCCAGCCCCGAAGTAACTTTGACGAGCTCGCTCGTGCTCAGCGATAAAAAACCGACCATAAAAAGTCAAAATCGTCTCCAAAGGCCAAATTATTTATATTCAATCGACTAAAAATTGGCTAATTTAACTAAACATCCAATCGAAAAAAATATTTGGTCCTAGGAACTAATTTATTACCTGACTGGCATTCAGTCCTCCCCCCCACTCAAGTTAATTTAACGGATTTTTTTTTTGATAAATCAATATAACGTTAGCGGCTAGAGCAGATAGGAAGCACAAGAGCTTCCGAGCGCAGACGGCAGGCAATGCAGAAAATGCAGGTCTACTGGGCATGCAAGGCGCTAAGCAGACAGTGATGCAGCCGGTCCCACTCACTGCGTCGGTAAGAACGCTGATGTTCTCATACCCATCGCCAGTAGCCTCGCACCGCTCTACGCGCGCCCCCGCCGGTACGCCCGCACACGGTGGTGGGGGTAGCGTGGGCGGAGCTACGGAGCCCGCTGCTCCGCCGCGACGCGGCGCGCTGCTCCTGCGGCGCTCAGTTTCAGTGGCGCTCAGTTTAAGTAGCGCTCAGTTTCCGTGGCGCTCAGTTTCAACACGACCCTTGCCACAGGCGGCGCTCAGTTTCACTGGCGCTCAGTTTAAGGAGCAAAATATGTCGAAGACGGCGCTCAGTTTACGTGGCGCTCAGTTTAATGCATCCCGGCCGAGAGGCTACGGGAGAGCGGTCACCGCGCCGCATCGAGCCGCGCCAAGCGCAAGCGGCGGTCGGCCACTTCACAACATTTTTTTTCTCGCACAGGCTTCTGCCCACGTTCAACTTGACAGCATGCGGTGCGGAGTAGAATTCGGAACATTTTGAGACCATTCCGACAAAATTTGAAGGTGGCAAAGTTAGTAAAATCCATAAAAAAACATGCTTGATGAGGAGGTGTGGGGGTGGTTTGAAGAACCACCCCTATCCTCGAATTACGCACCTAAGGAAAGGCCAAGCCAGCTAAAGAGATCTGAAATATGTCCCACCACTTTCACAGAAAAACATTCGGACCGCAGACGGCGGGAAAATTTTAACGCCTTGCCATTTAAATTTCCCTTGAGATTTCGAAAAACCGTTTAGCGAGAGATGGAGATATGGAATGCCCCACCAGGACCAGCGCTCATGAACACTGCTAAAACAACGAAAATTCGTCAGTATTGGAGCGAAAAGTCCCGTCCCTTATTTTCTAGTTTTTGTTCTCTGGTCCAGCGGAAATTATTTGCTGTTTTAGCAAAAGTTTATTCAGCGAACAAAAGTCTGCTGAAGTAGCGAATTCGTTCGTAGGCTCTAGAACAACGAACAAAATTTCGCTAATATACCGCAAAATTCGCTCAAACAGCAAAATATTTATTTTTCGTGCAAATTTGGGTTTTCGTCTAACCGTTCTTGAGAAATCGCGCGGACAAACAGACGGACAAAACATTTTTGACCCAGTAGGTCCAGGGTTTCGCTATCGCTCAGCAATCAATTTTATAGCTACTTCTGGACGCTTCCTGAAATACAGTCCTTACCTTGGTGTCAACGATTAATGCGCCAGTTGGCGATTTGTCTTGTATTAGCCACTTTCTCGCTACCTGATGATTATTTAATCCCCTTGACAAACTTTCTGATAAAGACGGTCTGACGATCATTTAATCAACAATCTTATCGCTAAGTGGCAAACAAATTTTACAGCGACGATGTCCATTACAGTCACAGTTACGATGTCCATTACAGGGCATCCTTCAAGACAGAAGTTTTAGTCACCGTACTGAAAGTGTAGCCCTCGCTGTGCGTTCATCTCGGTACGGCTCGCCGTGCCGGAGGGGTGCCTGGTGCCTTCTGCACGCTCGGTCTCGCCCACACGGGTAGCAGCTTCGCGTGGGAGCCGTCGTCGGTAATTATGCATGCGTCCGCCCTCCGGCAGTACCCATCTATTATTGACCCGTGCTCTCGCACAGGCCGTGCTGCGCCGTCCCTGGGCCTCACTTGTCGGCTCGCTTTGTGACCGGAGATCGCACCGAGTCGCTGGAAGGGAAGGGGAGCCCCGCATTAGTGTGTGGTTAGTGTTGTTGACACTGTAAGGGTTTGTAGTCTGTAAACAACTGTCTAAAGAAACTTAATAAATTAAAAATCTTCGTTAAATAACATTTTCGCACGTTATCATGCCGGGGGGGTTTTAGCCCAGGATTTTGGTGTACACAAAATTACACAAATACGTGTATTTCGTGGTATTACGCTAGTATAAAAACATATCGCTGCATCTATCTTACAGTGTTTGAACATGTTCTACCGCTCACGGTAAAAGTGGGTCCTGAAAAACCCAGGACCAACTCGATCCCGGACGCCCTGTTCCGGGACCGTCCTGGAAACTGGTGACCAAACGGGTGGCCAAAGCGGCCCGTTTCCAGGACCGTCCTGGGAGTTTGGTCACCAGTTTCCAGCTCTGTAAAAAGTACGCACGGAGCTGCGTGGTGCAGTGTTTCCGTACACTGTACAAATATTTTTCGTCACTTTACAAAACATTGACTCTTAAGTTTTGTTCAAGATTTTTTCGTCCCACCTGTTGTGACGAAAATTCGTCACAAAAAACAATTGTATCAGAAAATTATAGATCATTTTTGCACCGCTTAGCGCAGAAGTGACAAAATTTTGTCACCAAATTATTTCGTCACGTAACGAGAAAATCGTAGAGTGACGAAATATTTAGCTGACAAATATTTGTCATCAATATTTATTGTCACATGACAAAATATTTTCACAGTGTACCTGATTCCTCCGTACTGCCAATTCTATCCGTACCACTCGTTCCGTTCCTGGGGCCGTTCAGGTTCCATACCTGATCCTATACAAGGTAGGCGTACGCCAGACCGCGTCGTGGCGTAACAGGCTTCGCTGACCGCGAATCGCTGTTCCGCCACTCCACGCCTGGCGCACGCGTACCTTGGCATGCCGGCGGGTGCCACTTCACGAGTAGGACCCTGCGTGGCGAGTCAGTAGGACGCCCTGCTGGCGTCTCTCTTTCCGCACGGTCGCAACCACGCTCAAGTTCTGACTTCCGAACGTATCGTACATCAGCATTTCCTAAGAATGCCGCTCAACCAGTCCTGACCTACCCTTACCTGCTTGAACCTAACCTAACCGAGCGTAACCCACTCGCGTCACTGATCCGCCCCTCCACGATAGGCGCATAACCCAACCGGCGGATTTATAATTTTGGACCACATGTGAAAATTATATAAGAAACCGCTTGAGCTACGGTGCCCCTGAGGGGAGGTTGACTCTGGTATAATGCAAGAAAGATGTGGTCCAAATTTGAGCTTTCTATGTCAAACCGTTCTCGTGATATCGCGCGGACAAACAAACAGACATTTTTGACCTAGTCGGGTAAGGGCTTCGCTTTCGCTCAGCCAATGATACTTTCGGGTGAACTACGGAATCCTCCGTTCTGGGCATGCGAAGGACCCGCGGAAACGAAAAGAAGTTTTTCTGCGTACCCAAGATGTCGAGGACACGCTTCAAAACCGGGCCTCCGTTATAAAAGTTTGCGGTACTTTCCGTGCTTATTTTTGACAGTGAGGATGGTCCTGGAACAGGGCGTCCGGGCCCGATTTGGTCCTGGGTTTTCCAGGACCGACTCTTACCGTGCTTACCGGCATTACATTATGCGTAATACCTGGATCAGGGTAATACGCAAGTGGAAACTCCCTCGTATCAGGCACATGTGGTTTGCTTTATTGACGTCATAGTTGGGATGAAATGAAAACAAACTGGCCCGTCTCAGTTGACTGGCCCCGCTTGGCATGCCGGCGGCGTCTGGGGGACATTCGGCCCCCGCCTCAATTCACTCGAGATATGTCCGGTGGTACATATTTTTGTAACGATTAAAATCGCTAACCTCAGCCCGTCGCGACTCGCGACGGAGTGCGCCTTGCAGGCGCACCACACGCGGCGGCCGACCCTACCTTACCAAATTAAACATTTCTCAAATATAGAAACGGGACAAAATTAGAAAATTGTTGCCGCTGTACGTTTATTTGTGTCGTAAAAGAAGTCGAACCTCTAAATTTGAACATCTTTCCTGAACGATAAGTCAGCGCAGCGTACACACATCCTCAGGAACGAACAGTCGGGGTCAGACTATAAGCCCGGCTCCTGCCCGTTTCTACTGAAACGTGCGCGTGCGGGGACGAGCTAAAAAGCTCTCCCTGCTTTCTGGCACAGTGAGCTGTACTCGATTGGGAGAAACTCTTTGCTCGCAGGTCACTGCCTACACCATGGACCGCCCCGGGCCTAGTGAAACACGTGAACGAGAACTGGCTCTAAATCTGCCGGTTCTGTTATGGTTTCTGGGGTTGTCCGAGATCCCGGGATCGAGGTGGCGTTGGGTAGCACGGAGGTTATTCCAATCGAAGGTTTGTATCCATTTGCACCGGCCGATTCACGGAAACCTCGCGAACCAGTGACATCGGATCCACAACAACTTCGAGATGCGTACACCGATTGGCGATCGCGTTAATTCTGACGTGTATCATGATGTAAAATACTCTAACTAGGCAAGGACCGCGCAAGGACAATAATTTCGTTCTCAAGCCAGGGCTAGATTAAAGTACATCTAAAAGAGGGACTATATTTTATCTTGGAACCGTAATCATGAACTTTTCGAATACAAATTCGTCTTTTGACTTAGATGTGCTTAAATCTGCCCCCAGTTGAAAGTCCCTTGCAATTTTGTGTGAGCATTAGTCGACAAACCAAGCACGCGCCAGTTTAGTTCCCGACAAGCGATCATGAAGCATTCCAGCGAGGCTCGAAAACGGAAGTGGAACAAGAAGACAATCAGTCATCACTGATGCTAAAAAGAATCTCATTCTTTACCCAAGTTGTGCTCAAAACTGTGGTTTTGAAGGCTCGAAATTTATATGAAAGGTTAAATTATTGAAAGATAAACCCGCACTTAGAGTCAAAAAGAACGAATATTGCGCTGGCCCGAGCTGTCGAGACGCACATTCATCTAAAAAATCACCACATAACCATGAGACGTTCACTGATTTCACGACAACTAATTTACAGTAGTGCCATTGACGATTTCAGGCAGTTACATTACTTTTAAATAAAGTATCTTTCACTATGATATTACATCTTAAACACTCAGAATAATAAGATACACTATTCAAACACGAGAAAAAGTTATTTGTGAATACTTGTTTCTTGTATTTTAACTTTCTATCTTCATGTAATGCTAGTATCTTATCTAACTTGGTATTTCTTTGTCTAACGGCTGAACACGTCAGGAGCCTCTCAAGACTCTCCAACCTCTACTGTGGGGCCCTCTCCCTGGCCGTTTTTAAACAACGCGGATGTAGTTCCACAATCACCCGCTTCACTCGCTTGAAAGCGATTGGTTGTTGATGACCCACTGACGTCTTCTTCATGACAGGCGGAGTCACCGCCTTGCAACAATGCACAGGAGATAAGTCCCCAACAGCGGGGCATGCCTGCTAGCGCTCGCCAGCGCATACGAGAACTGTTCCGCGTCTACCATTGTCGTGGCGCTTTACCCAGCCTTCCTAAACGTCAGCATCAGCAGTGCCACATAACTCGCGCTATTTTAGAAATTTACGCCTAGGATTTAGTGGCAACTGAATCGCTGCTGTAGATTATTTGAGTTCCCAACAGTTGGTGCTCGCGGTTCTGATAGTGTGGCGCCTGCTCGCACTACGTCCATGCCCACCCGTGCCATTCCCCGTCATAGTTCCAACATCACCCGCTCGACGGTAGCGCCACGCCGGGACGCAGTTCCAGTGCCATCCGTTTGGCGCTAGCCTTAAAATAGGTTTCTCGTTTTTCACCAATAACTTACATTACACAAAACATTTCATTATTTAAATGCACCCAGAACATCAGAAGAAAAATGTTCTTTTAAATGAATAGTTTAAAACAATACTTAAGGCACATTAATACTAAAACGGGCCTCATCAATTTACACCTAAATGTGCCTTTACTCGGCTCTGGACTTGAAATAAAAATTTAGTTTCAAAATTAAAGTTCATAGTTTTACGTCCTTCGCGACATTTTTGGATACATATTTAACCCATATTCACGTTGCAGCTTGCGATCCGCTTATTTTCAGTTTTCTTCGTGTACCATAACCTTTCAAAATTTTCAAATGCAGATTTCTGCACAAAATGCATACATAACCGAAAAAAAAACTTTTTCATTTTTTTGTGACGTATCCAAGACCTTTAAAATGATACTCCACACTCCACTGTTGCTGTCGTACTTTTGGAGATGAAAGTGAGGATCTAAATAACACATCTACCGGGTACAATATTCGTTCTTCTTCCCCATATATGTATGTATGTATGTGGTTGTGAGTAAAGAACGAGTACAAACGAAAATGCTTGAAGAGCAGAACGATGTAGCTAGAAAAATCGCACGGGTAAAAGGAAAATTGGGTCGCCGTAAATTACATTCAAATCGATTCCGATCTTGACGTAGTCTTTGTTTTCCACTTTCATTATTGCACTGCAGATCCTGGAGCGACATTTTGTACTTAGATTGCTCGCTCTCCAGGCGCCCTCAAGGAGCGTTATTTTTATAAAAATGTTGCCGTGAAAGCGTTAAAAGAAATGTTGCTCCTTTAGAGCATCGTTTTACATATCGGTATACACCACAAAAATTGGATTCTTGATTTTACTGATACTTGGTTGAGCCAGGAAAATTTATTGGATTTATGTAAACTTAACTTGATTTGAGTGAAATTTACTCGATTTAAGTAACATTTACTTGCGAAAGCCAAGAATATGAAATTTGAGACTGAAGTCAAGAATCCAATTTTCTGAATGTATTGAAGCGTCGAAGGTTCATCATCGATTTTCGGTGCGAGCCTCGATGGAGAAGATCGCGTTGTGGATTCCTCTCCGATGGAACTTGAAATTGAAATGTGACTTACTTCTTTCCTTACCTCTTTTCAGATTTTTTATGCTCTTTACCCCGCATCTGCATTGATTCTGATAACAAACCTCCAGAGCATATCGTCTGAGCGGGAGTTCCTGATTGAGCTGTCGCTCACTTCACTGTCTGCTTCGGGCATAGGAGTCATGATGCATTTGCAAAGCGAGCACACACGAGAATGTCTGCTCAAGCTAGCCTCCGTGGCAACGATTGTCTACAACTCAAGTTGCGAGAAAGAAAAGGCAAGCACCACACAGTAAAAACTCTGCAGTAATATAACGATAGGAAAATTAATCAACATTTCCGGTTATTTTTCGACATTTCTTGTTATTAGACAGGAAAGGACATTTCTCGTTTAGTACGGCTCTTCCCGTTATTTAACGGGTATTCCTGTTAAATTACAGGCAAAGTTCTGTAAAAGAGAATGACTTGACTTCGCGTTTTCCAAGCGAACGGGAAGCAGCTTTGGGGATACCCCCTGACAGTTTTTGTTCAGCCACTTTCCGTAGGATCGCGCCACTGTCGACGAGAATTTTGGTTACAAAGCCACGTATCTGCGTCAACATTCCGTGTTAGATGCTGCACCTATAGTCTGATCAGTCTGGGAAGAACGCTGGTGTTGCTGCGGTAGCAGTGCGTTCTGGGGGGAGGTGGGGGAGGGGGCTGCTGCCTGCTTCGGCCGGACCCGTTTGTGTCAACAAAAGGCACTCCTCACGCTTTAATGAGGGTACTGGAGACCTTTAAATTCTCGATAGCGAATCCATTTTTGCGTGAACTATATTAAAAACGATGAGTGTAGTTGCATTTAACACAAAATTTCAAGCTCAGCCATATAAAATTCGACCGAAAGACTTGGATTTGAGCCGTACTCATCGACTCATTTAAACATTTTTGAAACCACGTTTTTAGCTCTGTAGACTGTAATTCAAAAGATATTTGCTTGAAATTTGGATGAGTGATTCCTTGTATGCTTCCGAACATATTGGTGTTCGAAGGACAGCAATATTCCAAGACGTTCGAAAATTTCCCCTGTCTCTTTCACACCTCCACTACCCCGGGTCACTGCTCCACAGCACGGGCCAGATGTGATAGCGTCCCCAGGCCCACAGACCTACCCAGCCCCCGACACCCAGTCCTCAGTGTTGCTGCAGTTGCTGAGGTGGCAGAGCCGTGGAAGCTCCGAGGTCCAGCGTTCTTCCCAGACTGATCAGACTATAGCTCCGTGCAGTTGCAGGGCAGTGACCGCCCCCGCAACCTTCCTCCCCGGGTGTGAGTCGCAAAGTAATTATGCAGGTCCCTATTGAAAGCTGTGTCAACACGGCGAGGCCCCCTTCCTCCCCTTTGCCCTCCTCCGGGGATTCCGTGTACATTCGGCACGGTATTGTTCTCGCAGTGACAGTATGCTAGTCTATTTTCGAACTTTTTTTTCGCGTTCATAAGTGTTCAATGATCATCTCATCTTTTCGGGCACGTTTTGACAAATAAATCGGTTGTTTGCGGAAGTTTGTAGCTCTACCCGTGCGGAAATTACATTGTATGGGCGTGGCATTAGAATTTGGTTGTACGTCGAAGGTTTTGGGCCCTGTACGTTTGGACTCATTGACCGGGGGCGGCAGGCAGCGGCGGAGCGTCGCCAGGCGCAGCGGCAGAGCTCTGCAGTGGCATTTTGCACGGTGGGAATTTCGGGACCCGCAGACTTACTGACATGACAGTTATTGGTAGGGCTGCTCTATTCGGCGCCGCAATGAATATAACTGAAAAGTGGTCCGCATGACAATTTGACAATCGCGACCGGAACCAGATTTAGGATTCTGGGCTCCCATAGTTTTCGTCTGGGCTTCCCTGGCTTTGAGTCTCCTCCGGCCCGGGCCAGGCCTCGGTGCAGCGTCACAGGCGGTCGGCCGGGCACAGGCAGCCGGAGGATGGTCGGACGCCGGCGAAGCGGCGTCCTCCACCCCTACCCAAAGAGGGGGGGAGCCGCGACTGTAACGGTACTCTTTCCTCAGGCAGGGCCCCAAAATAGTAACTTTTTAAATTGATTTCTGGAGACCGAACGCTCAACGCCACGCGCATTACCGCGCTAGTTTTACGCGGATTCGAATTTTGATTGACGATTCTAGCCCAACTGGAACGGCCTTTGCACGGCCGCAGCAGTCCTGGAGACGGTCTCAGCCGGGCCTCAGGAGCATGAGAATGGCACGGCCCGGGACCGAAGCGCTCCAGGTCTGCGGGGACCGGCCGGCGGGGTCCGGCGGGGCGGCACATTATATTGCCTTCTTTGTCTGTGTGGGCTTTTGTTTACTCGGTCGGCATGCCCCCAACCTTCCTCTGCCTTCCACGTAGTTCCTCCAGGCTCCACCAGCGCCACCGAGCAGACAGCAGTTTCGAGCCCGGCAAATTCGAAAGAAACGAAACGTGTCGGAAACAGCTCAAACTTAAAACAGAGATAGCGGCAAAACTATTTGTCGTACAGAAAAAGTTGTAGAACCAAATGTGCATGGTTTATGGTGCCCTATTCTATATGATTCGTCAAAATCCCGGATTATTTTAGAAAGTTAATGATTTGGTCGCTTCTTAAGTTTCACAAAACGGCATGTGCTACAACGCCCAAATTGAACATTTGTCGATGGATCTCAAACTTATGACGAATCATATGGAATAGAGGAAGGTGTGCTCTTCGCAACGACGTGCATGTTGTCCTCGTGCAACGCATACTTTGAGCGCTATCTCTGTCGCCAATTGGACAATTTGGGCACTTTGAACGCTCGTATCTCCGTTTAAAATTGAACAATCGGCATGGGGTTTTACAAGGCCCTTGTGTATCACTGAATCTATGCGTATGCCGATTTTGAAGTTTCTAGCTCGCAGTGAAAATGCGTAAGGGATGGCCTCAACATGCACCAAAAATTTAATTTTTTCATTTTGATTAACAACAATGTAACATATTTTTGCAAAAATAGGGAGACCATCTGGTGTACCCCCAATGTGCACATACAATACTACTTATATACTGAACACCTAGCAAAACAACGAAATCAGTGAGAAGACCATTTTTTTCGAATGGAAGTACATGGAAAAAATCAGCAAAACCTGTATCCTCTATGTTGAGATGATAAAAGGCACCAAATTCATTAGAAGGAAAAGTACATGTATTTTTGGTGACTTGGGATATCCGTTCGCGTACAGCCAATGCTTTCAAGATATTTTTTCTTTATTCAGTTGCATTGGCAGCTACAGTAGCTGACCTATGCTTGGCTTCATTTCTCATGCAAGAAATTGAAACAAGAGAACCGACTTGGCTCATAATTCTAGGATAATGCACAAGATGACGATGCTTGGGGTTTAGAGTATCTTTAAATAATTTGACGTAAAGGTCATTATGTTCTTGAACTAAACTTTCTAAAATCACAGGCATATCACTCCTAACAAATGGACGCATGGCAAAGTCAAGAATTTTTCTCAGCAAAAGATTAACATACCAGACAGGGTCGCCTTCCTGAACTAAGTGGCCAAACATGAGAGAAAAAATTCGAACAAAACTCAGCATTTCACTCGCACTCATTTTAAAATGATACCAATCCAGTGCACCTTGGTTGACTGGTTTGGGTCTATTTTCCCCTTGAACAATACCATAGTCATGAGCAGATATGTGGAAGTTCAACACAGCAAGTGAAAAGCAGCCTTTCATTAAAAGCAAACTAATAATATGCGCCATGTCATAATGGCATACACCTCGAAAAGTGTCATGCATAATATCAACACTTAAATTATTAGTAACATGAAAATTAGGAAGGTCATTGCACACTGAATTTTTCACAACTCCAGTGAGAGGGTCATCAGTACTTAAAACATCCTCAAAATAATTGTCTTCAGTTCTAAGCAAGGCCGGATCTTCCACACAAGCAAAATGTAAAGCACCTCTATGGATTTTGCAGAACCTACATGGAAAGTTAGCAGTGAAAGATGATAAAAGTCAAATAGAGTATTTAATCCTAAGTTATCACCTATAACTAAAGCAAGGTGGAAATACTCAGTGAGTGGCCTACCATCTATGGTGACAAACCATTTGCTTGAAGAGAATCTTACTCCTCAACAAGTTTACTAAATACAGCAGTGTTGGAAAATAAATCTCGGTCCATGGATTCAAATAACATCACAACATAAATATTGTCAACTGCAGAGCGTAAATGAGGAGGTAGCATAGGCAAGCTTTTGTACACACCATCTATTTTACCAGAGTGGCAATGGGGACCTAAAGAGTTATTAACCTGAAAAGCATCTGAGAACTCTAGACGGCTGCAGCTCTTCACCGTCTCTAATAATCAGGTCCTGTGGCTCCACCCACTTCGGGTCAGACCTGAAGTGTTTAAGTCTGAGATAATCAGAGCCAAGACCTTAAAATGGACATATAAGTGCTGAAAATGAATCAACTACGGAACATAAAGTTTCCATTGAAGCTCCAGATGCTTGTGATTTCTGAATAACTTCATTCTGAACAGCTGACACATTTCTTCCTATTAACTCACTAACTTCAGACACAACGGTTTGAACAAACTTTCGAGACACGCTCTTATAAGAATAAAGTCTCTCCAAAGCAGCATTGTTCTGAATTGATTCTTTAATATTTCGAGAACTTTCAGCAAAAGATGAAGAAGGTTCGACATTTTTGAACATCTCAAAACTGTGCCCACTACATTGGACTTGTACATTGATCAATTTTGATTCTTGAGATTGTTCTATAAAAGTGGGCAACACAGATTCAGGCATACTACTGAGTGGTGCATTGCGGGTCAAAATCAAATGCTGCCTGAAAGTTTTCCAGTTGTTCAAATCACGACCACATAAGTAGCAGATACAAGAAAATGAATCCCATTTGGATGTGTTTTGCACTTGTTTAAGATGAATTTCCAAAGCAGCAATAGAAGTCAGCCCATGCTTGCACTTAGGACAAGAAATCATTTTTAACCATAAGTAGCAAAGTGATAAGGATGTGTTAGCGGTAAAGCCCGAAGTGCCGGCAAACCTAAGATTGCCTAGGCCGATTCCGGAAATGTTGAAATATTATTTTGTCACCCAACATCCCCAGCGTCCTGTCGTCTCAGCTCCCAGGGTGGCCCAGATCCATACCCCTAGCCCCCTAGCTCCCACTCCTGCTACCAGGAGGATCCCACCAGCCGGTACACCTACGTCGACTCCCTCGTTCAGGGGTTTTGAGTAGGGATGCACGATACGTATCGATATTATCGAAATATCGATATTTTCTCCCGATATTTCGATATCGGTACATCAATATGGTTTGCAAGCTAATATGCCGATATATCGATATTTTTAATCGATATATCGAGCGATATTTAAAGAGAATATGTAAAATATTTTTAGAGAATATTTAGGATATTTGTAGATATCAGCCGCGCTGCCGCTGTCCATATAAAAATGGCCTCGAAAACAGTAACTTTTGTACCGCCAAACTACATTGTACATCCTCTGCAATTGCTTTTGGTCAGGTCGTACCTTGGTTTCCGAATGGCTTCTATTTATCGCAATTTCACCTATACCTGGCGCCGTTTTTAGATTTTGTATATTGCGTGAAATACCAGTATTTATTTTGAACAATACGTTCTTTTGTCCACTTTCTGTAACAGTTTCTCGGTAATGTCCGAAAATATCGATATATCGCAAATATCGATATATTTTTCCGATATTATCGATATTTTATCGCAAGGCATTTGATATTATATTCGATAATCGATATAATATATATATTATATTATATTATATTATATTATATTATATTATATTATATTATATTATATTCTATCGATATATTATATTCGATATCGATAATATCGATATTTTTATTCGATGTGCATCCCTAGTTTTGAGAGTGTGCCAGGGCCGTCTGGGGTTCGCGTTTGCGTAAGTTGCAGAAACGCTTGTCAGCTCAATGAGATTTGTGTCACCTGTGATCGCCCTATGCATGCCAGATGCGGGATAGGCCAGGAGTGCTCTCTGTGTCAACGAGCCACCAGGATCTCGGGCAACCAGAGCTCCGCTAGGGACAATCTGTTAAGGCAGGCGGATAAGATGCTCAGGAGGACAGCGGTCCAGTTCCCACCTGCATCTGTTCGGGACACTGATCGTCCCTGTGCCCAGCCACGACCGCGCCCGAACGGAATGTGACTGGGCTCGTGGTTGAGGTCACTGATAGGGGTCTCTATCGCATTGGTAACGCTCTCGGAATATGCGATCAACGATTTCCCCGAAATGGATTCCAGGTATCCAAAGAAAGGTTCACGAATGTCCGACAAGTTCCAGAGAGAACCGTGCCACTGCGCGCCCTTGCCACCGCGGCCAGCTTATCCGATGGACAGGGCTTCACAAAGTGCAACTGTAAGACGGGATGTCGACACGGCAAATGTACTTGTAGGGCAAAACAACTGCTCTGCAATTCCAAGTGTCACGCTTCCACTTCTTGCTCCAACGAATAGTCTGCAAAATAAACTGTTAAGTCTTGTGAATTCTTCATTTCTCCCCTCCCCCTCCACCCTCTGTCCCATTTCCGGCAATGTCGTTTAGGTTAGGTTGCCGTCGGCCATTTCGGCAATCTTCTTTCGACACACATTTTTCCCGGTAATGTTGGATGGCAAAATACAAGGGAGGTGTACGCCAGACCGCGTCGTGGCGTAACAGGCTTCGCTCATCGCGTATCACTGTTCCGCCACTCCACGCATGGCGCACGCCTACCTTGGCCTGCCGGCGGCTGCCACTTGACGAGTAGGATCCTGCGGGGCGAGTCAGTAGGACGCCCTCCGGGCGACACTCTTTCCGCGCGGTCGCAACTACGCTCATGTTCCGCCTTCCGAACGTATCTTACATCAGCCTTTTTTTCATCAATGCCGCTCAACCAGTCCTAACCTAACCTTTACCTGGCCGAGCCTATCCTACCCAGGCCCCTACTAACCAAACCGAGCGTAACCCTCTCGCGTCACTGATCCGCCCTTTCACGACAGGCGCATACTGACTTTACCCAACCGGCGGATTTATAATTTTAGACCACAGGTGAAAATTATCTGAGAAACCGCATGGGCTGCGGTGCCCCTGAGGTGAGGTTGACTCTGGTATGATGCAAGAAATATGTGGTCCAAATTTGAGCTTTCTATGTCAAACCGTTCTCGAGACATCGCGCGGACAGACAGACAAAACATTTTTGACCCAGTCGGTCCAGGGCTTCGCTATCGCTCAGCCAATAAATATAGCAAGCAAACAATGCAATAAATGGAAGAAAATTACAGACCTAGCAACAGTGTCACAATATATTGAATTGAATATATTGAAAAAACAACTTACTAGGAAACAAAAAAACAACACCAGAAACAAACACAACTATGACAATAATAACAGGTCACTATCTACTTTAAGATTATTCCTAAATTGTTGAACACACTAAGAACACAAGGTAGGCGGACGCCAGACCGCGTCGTGGCGTATCAGGCTTCGCTCATCGCGAATCACTGTTCCGCCACTCCACGCCTGGCGCACGCCTACCTTGGCCTCCCGGCGGCTGTCACCTGACCACCAGGACCCTGCGGGGACAATCAGTCAGTAGGACGCCCCGCGGGCGTCACTCCGCGCGGCCGCAACCACGCTCATGTTCTGGCTTCCGAACGTATCTTACGTCATCCTTTCGTTATTAATGCCGCTCAGCCAGTCCTAACCTACCCTTACCTGCCTGAGCCTAACGTAAGCAAACCTCCACTAACCTAACCGAGCGTAACACACTCGTGTCACTGATCCGCCCCTCCACGACAGGCGCATGGCGCGTACTGACCTCACCTAACCGGCGGATAGTAAATTTTAGACCACTTGTGAAAATTATCTAAGAAACCGCTTGGGCTACGGCGCCCCTGAGGGGAGGTCGGCTCTTGTACGATGAAAGAAAGATGTGGTCCAAATTTGAGCTGTCTACGTCTAACCGTTCTCGAGAAATCGCGCGGACAAACACACAGACATACAGACAAAACATTTTTGACCTAGTCGGGTAAGGGCTTCGCTTTCGCTCAGCCAAAAAGAAGTTGCAGCCTTTTAGTCATAAGTCGAGAAAATACCATACACTGCTGTCTGAAGCAGCATCCACATTGATTTACTCTCAACAGAGTAATTTGCAGCAAGAGAGAAAAAATACTGTCCCACTAAGTGGGACACTGGGAGGCCCGAAGTTTTGCACATGAATAGGCATTTTGTAGATACTGTCTTTCTCCGTGAGACACTGGCAGGCCCGGAGTTTCGCACGGGTTTGGGTTGGTTACGTTACCGCCTATTTAAGTTTTACGAGTTTCTTTAATTTTGTTTTTTAAAATTGAAGGATATTTAAAGGTTTGCATTAGTTTTGTAATGGAACGGGGCAGTTTTAAAATTATAGTTTTGTGGTAACGGTCAGTGCACCGCTTTTTTCTCATACGTGGGCCGCCCAGCGCTGGCCTTGGCCCGGCGGCCCGACAATGCACGCCTCGGTCTGAGTCTCGGGTCCCTTGGCTTGTTGTGCGCACTCTAGGGTGGAGGGGAGGGGTAGGGTCCCACCGAAACGGTCCTCCTGCCTTGAGTCGCCGCTCTCGTAGCCGTGGCTCGGCCAGGCCCCGGCTCGGCTCGGGCAAGGGCTGCGCAACAAAAAAGGAGGACGGAAGATTTGGTGGTGGTCTAGAAAAGGATGGAATAGCGGAGCAGGCAGCTGACGAGCCGAGCGGGGGTAGCTCTGTCCCTTTCTTTTGCTATTGGGTGGAGTGAGATAGCTGAATTTCAAATGCGTTTTTACGCTAAGTGTTACATTTTATAAGTTTAAGAGTAGGTTTGCTGTACTTGCCCAGTCACCCTCGATAATTCTGTTAGACAGAGTTTTGATTTTTTGGCTCGTTATCGATCTACAGCAATTGGCCCTGTGGACCATAGATGCGCGTATAGTTGTGTCCCTTTCTTTCGCCATAAGAAGTGAGATAGCTGACTTTTAAATCGATTTTTCGGCTACTTGGAAGCTTTTTCAAAGTGTAAAAACACGTCAGCGTACCCTGCAAAAGTATCCTGCGTCCATGTGCACAGTTTCAGAAAATTCGTATAGAGGGCCATAAGGGCAATGCTTAAAAGAAAAAAAAAAGTCCAATCGGGTCAGACTTTAAGGCAACTCCGTTTCACTTCGTGCCTAAAAAAGATTTTAAGCATACATCAAGAGCTTCTTGTGGTGACTTCAACCTGTATAAAATGTCATTGATAGTAACATAGGCAACCGTTATTGCTTCTGGATCAATCCCAACAAAGATTACAAAAGGTTGGCGAGTTAACTTTAAAATTGAGAACCTCTGATCTCTTCTCGCCAGTGTCTCGTGCAACTTTGAAACATCCTGTTAAACAAATGAATCCAGACTTGTAGAGATAACCGGGGCTTGTTCATAACAATTAATAAAAGTCACACCAAAATTGGCATGAATTTTTGGTCACTAGTCAAATTACATTGAAGTAGGACCTACATCTATAAGCGTGATAAAACCATGAACCATGAAACCAGCACTTCCTGCTTTGTGGGACGCCAACCACGTACTTCATCAGATCCCCTGCCTCTTTTTTTTTCTGGACTGTGATTGTTGGCACAAGATACGTAAGGGCCATCAAAATTGAAAGAGTTTGAAGTTCGCCTTTGGCAAATTATGAATTACTACAAACGATAAGCAATTGATAATTAACAGATCAAATATTTCCCCATCAACGACATTCCTTTGCAATTTTATACTAAACTGTTGCAATCTTATCCTAAACTAAATTGCAATGACAAGTAGGGACTACTACAAATATTTACCTCCAGATTTTAAAAGTAAATCCTGTTTTGCGATGAGGTGTTTCAGTTATTTAGGACGGGGTCGAATATCCTTTATTAGCGAGCGAAGCAAGCTCACGTTCTCAAAACGGGCCCCGCGACAACTTTGGTCGTGACTCTGTCTGTCAGTCACGGACTTTCCAGAAACACCACACAACCGTTTTAGCTACGCTTTTAAGTATCGGTTCTATAATAATCGGCCCACAAAATGACGAGCCATTTTTTCGATTAATTGCGTTTAAAATAATTCGTAGTACTAGCAGATGTAGGACATTTCAATCCGTGCGGTTGGCACACTGACGGAACTCAGTGACGTCACGGCAGCCGTTCGGCAGGCTGGTGGTTTGGCTTTCCTGCGACATATTTTGTCGTCGGTTGCTAGTTCGACATGATTTTTGGACATTCAATTCGAGATTTCCTGTTGCTGCGGTGTGGTGTGATGACAGGTAAGTGACAAGTACACTGGCGACCAAAATTAGCGGTCCACTAACGGCGGGCGCTGTAATTTCTAAGTTTTTAAAGGTAGAACCTTGAAATTTGCTACAGGCCTGCCTCCAACCTTTGACTCGAGCCTCTGAAAGCGGCAACACCAGGTGCCACCCCCTCTGGTAACAGCCACCCCTAACGCGCGGCGGGGTGGAAAAACGCCGAAAGAGGGCGTCAGAAAACACCGATAAGGAGGTCCAATGGGGGTAAAACTTTGTTTACCAGTTCAATAGACCCCGGGTGACAAGGTGACATCACAATTTGAACGGTCGTTCAAACCCACCCCCCACCCCAGTTACCCCCACCCTCTACGGGGGGTGAATTTTGCACCGGGCGGCCGCCGCCGCGCCCGGAGCGCCGGGAGGGCAGCCCACCGGCCACCACAGGCCTGTAGCAAATTTCAAGGTTCTACCTTCAAAAACTTAGAAATTACAGCGCCTGCCGTTAGTGGACCGCTAATTTTGGTCGCCAGTGTAGTACGTCTCCCCGCTACATGACGTAATTTTTTACGACACGGAATAAAATGTATCATGAAGTGGGGGTCGATTGACTGTCTTCATTCGTTTACGCGTTTCGTTATTAAAGCAATTTCGCATCCGCGGACACTTACTGGACCGCTGTGTTATGGTTACATAAGTAAACTCGGTTTGCTCGCTGGGGGCTCCGCCCCCAGACCCCCGTACAGGGCTTCGCCCTGTTGTTTCGGTTTCGGCATAACACGCTTCGCTCACCACGAGTCACCATTCCGTCACTCCGTGCATTTTACCTGCCTTGGCCAACCGGCGGCTGTCAAATGAAAAGTAGGACCTTAGTCAGTACGATGCCCGGAAAACATCGCTCTTCTCGCACGGACACAACTTCACTGGTATTCTGCCGACCGTTCTTAATGCCGCTTCCCCAGTCCAACCCTGCGCTTATCCGGCTCAAGCCTAAACCAGCCCCAAATAACCTAACCTAACCCAGCCCCAAATAACCTAACCCAGACCATAACCTAACCTAACTCAGCCTAAACCACTCAAGCCCCTACAGGGCTCCGCGCTGTTGTGCTTGTATTCATTGTGAACGTATTTAAGTATCCCAATATATCGGAATTGTTATCGCTAAATCGATGTAAATTTTAAAAAAAATGTTCATAATCCAGGATTGTCAAACCGTACAAGGCAGTCTGAGGTGTACATCCTCGATACTGTTGAAACCTCGGTGGTCGAAGGACCGTTAGAAGGTATGAGGATAGTAGATATGAGAATTATGATTTTCTTATAGGAATATCCCTAAGAAATTTTCGGCGAAATTTATATTCTCCAACCATTTAGGGCGTGTGATGCATACTTAATCCGTTGTAGAAGACAAAAAAAAAGTCGAAAAATTTTGGATGGGGTTCCTGGTCCCGGTGGCTCTTTATTGGCTTAAAAAAAATTCGCAAGCCTTTTGCGATGCCCTATGCAGTGCCAGAAAACTCATCTCTATGTCACTTGGATCTAGAGTTACTGCCTTCGTTCCCGTTTGCGGCCATGCATGGCATTACGTAGGCCACTGACACCTGCAGCAGCACCCAGTGGGTTAGTTTGGTCAGTTTTCCTTTACCGCCCTGCGATGCCCTGCCGAATGCCGCGAACCGCATCGCTCCATGTCAATTTGTTCTTGAGTTACCGCCGTCGTTCCAGTTTGAGGCCATGCATGGCATAACGTAGGCCACTGACACCTGCAGCAGCACCCAGGGGGTTAGTTTGGTCAGTTTTCCTTTACCGCCCTGCGATGCCCTGCCGAATGCCGCGAACCGCATCGCTCCATGTCAATTTTTTCTCGAGTTACCGCCGTTACCAGTTTGAGGCCATGCATGACATGATGTAGGCCACTGACACCTGCAGCAGCACCCTAGGGGTTCGTTTGATCAGTTTTTCTTCACCACCCTGCGATGTCCAGACGAATGCCGCGAACCGCATCTCTCTATGTCAGTTGGTTCTCGAGTTATCGTCGTCGTTCCAGTTTGAGGCCATGCATGTAGGCATCATGTAGGCCACTGACACCTGCAGCAGCACCCAAGGGTTAGTTTTGACGATTTTTCTGGAGTGTTGAGGTCATTTAAGGGGGGGTCGATTCTATCTCAAAAGTTTGTATCTAGCCTCCTTCTACCCAAACATTTACATGAGTGAGTCAATCAGTCAGTCAGTCAGTCGGGATGGCGTTATATATGTCTTTGATTGAAAGATGCAGTTGTTTACAAACAACGTTCAGAGGTTATGTTCCCCTGTGCCTGTCCTGGCTTTTGTTGAATCAGCATTAGTATAAACGATTGGGACTACTTCGTAACCTTGCAAATATATTCTTTCTTAATCGCATTTCTACTCATGTGCTACATGCCATAACCTAAAACTGTTCGGAAGTAGTTCTTACTGTACTGTTAGCACTCAGTAATCAGTAGCATACTCTTATCGCAACCAACTAAGAGAGAGTTGGAAGCCAAAACTGGAAGCACCGTTGCAGGCGAAAGAAAAAGTGCGTTTCCTAAAACGATGTCTTCGATTTGTTGCAGTGCTTTTTTCTTGCGGTGATAATGCAAATGTATGGCAAAACCGCTTTGCTGTGACAGTGGTTCGGTTCTCACGTGGCATGTTTCCAATCTCAAGTCAAGAGACCATCTCAAATATTATGAGGTAAGCATCTATTTAATATTGTTTGTGTAGTCTATTCATACACCTATTTGTTTTCATTCAAATTCCTGTTCTTCTTTCAGGTGACAAGGACAAGCTTTGAGCACATTGTTGTACCCGAGTGTAAATTTATGCTGGGCTCTTATTGAGCCGAACCTGGTCAGTAGTTCATTTGCCTATAAACATTCTTTTGCTTGTTAGGGGAATGTGTGGCTGTAACACGCCTACAGCAATCTCTGATTGATTTGTTTTACGTTGACATCAACGTGCTTCTGTAGCCAAACTAATTTCTAATTATTTTTGTTTCAGAGCACATCAATGTCGACTCATTAAAAGGGGCACTCCACATGCTCTCAGGTGTTTGAGTCCGCAATCTGTATTGTCAAGCACCTGAAGTTCTAATGTATGTTGCCACTAAACTTCATGCGAATATGGAAGTGCTTTCAGATGACTATTAAGACCGATATGTTAGATGTATCATTATTATGCATTTCCTTTTTCCAGACATTCCAACTGTTGCTAACATCAGTCGGCAGTGTACGAAAGTTCATAATATATAGTGCCAGTGCCTCATGGAAATGGTAGACCGTTCCTGTCCACTCCTGTTACCATTGCTTCCTCGTGAAAGTGCTCAGCTGATCCCTGTGTAAAAGGTTCTTTTGATAGTGTCTGTTGATCCCATTCTCATTTATTTGGAACAGTTCAGATCTTTATCCTGTATTTTTTCCATTTATAGAACATAAATTGTTGATGTAACTTTGAAAACTTTGCCCTTATGTAACACTCTTAATTTAGCTCATCCATTCTCGACAGTTGTATTGTAAACCGTTTCCTCAATTAGTTTAGAGACTTTTCAGTGTTATTTTGGCTTTACCAATCTCTATGAATTGTTTACCTGTCAATGAGATGCCCTAAACTTGATAAAATGTCTAAATGTGATAAAAAAAATTGCCTTCTTGCTACTTATGCATTGTCTTTCCCTAGATCAGTGTTGCTCACAGTATGCGCACATTAGCTGTGCCTGATTTACTTTCGTTTAGGACTCTGAAATTATTTTGGGCTTCTATACATGGGACTATACATGGCCTTAACCTAACCCAACCTAAACCCAACCTAGAATAACCTAACCTAAGTGAGGACGCCATTCACCAAAAAAATAAGATTGTCGCCTAATCTTTTTTTTTCTGAATGGCCTGTCACGAACCCTAAATAATATTTTTTCTTAGTCCATATAGTCCCCAGGGGGAGCCGCCGTGGAGCCGCCGCCGCTGTGACCGCTGCACCTGGTGAGTGAAAAAAACAGTACCAACATTGTGACGAAATATACTAGCTATTTCCTACTGCGCCCTAGAGGCAAGCTAGATGCAGTCGTTAGAATTTTTTTTGTGCGGAAAATTCTATCCCCAGTAGGCCTATACAAAACCGCAAACATTTTTTTGTGAAATTTTTTTTTGTTTTAAATTTTTTTTGAGAAATTTTTTGTTTTTAATTTTGTTTTTAATTTTTTTTTGAAAATATTTTTCTGTTTTATAATTTTTTTTAAAAAAAAAGAAACTAATGAATTATTTTTTTCTTGAAGTACACCCTTGTGATTCATTATTTGGGAGTATACAGTGAGCAGTGTACATGTGTTTGAACATTTTCCGAACTAAGGCATCATTTTTTTCTGCATCATCAGTGAATAATGTTTTTACAAATTTGTGCAACGTGTAGCCGTGTGCTCTATGCGCTAAGTATAGGACACAATACTCTCCACACACTTTAGAATCGATTGCTTGTAAACTGGTGTGGTTGTACGTCCACTTTTTACACACTCTATCCATAAACTTGCGATGCTGTGATACTATTGGTGGCATACCATATGAATCTCAGAACTCTCCGGCCCCATTCTTATCGATAAAGAAAGCTACCCAGTGAGACCCTGGTTTTGAGATAGGATCTGAGTTACATATGAGTAATGCTGGGCGTTTATCTAAACGTCTTGGCAATGTGTCTGCCGAAAAAACACCTTCAAAGAGAGGAGCGATGTGATTGTCTGATCTCATCATCGTGTCTAACGTGCCACCGTCTAAACCGTCGTCCATGATCAGACGTTATAGTCAACAATTACGTTCCTATTTTTATCGATTTCGATCATGTTCTGGAACTCAGCATAAATAATGCAGTTGACCGGTGCACCGATCGGAGCCCCAAACTTCACCTCAAGACGAAGTGTCCCTTGTCTCTGGAGATTCCAGTGGGGTTCGTTTGCGTAAAGATCGGGAGAGAGGTCGAAACAGTACAGAGTACTCCCACCAGGGTAATCAGCAAAACTGATGTTGTTTCCCTCGTCCTTCCAATGAATGCCTGTCCCGCAGAAGAGTGTGTTGTACGCTTCCATATACAGCCCATTAGGAAAGTCAGGCGTCAATGGCTGTGAAGTGACGGGGTGACCGTCTACCATCAGACTGAGGTAGTTCACATTCAAGTGATGGAAGTTGAAGGGATTCCGTGCAAAGTCGCCATTAAAGGCTCGGTTGTCCACAAACCCTATAATGACTCTCTGGGGCATCTGATTCATGAACAAATTATCGATATTTTTATCTCTCAGTCCTTGCGTGATCGTAACTGTTTTAATGTCCACTCTATTCACGGGGTACTTGGCAGGAGCTTTCTCTAAGGCTTGCACGTGTGCGAGCAGAACAGAGGGGGAGACAGTGACTTTCCGGACGTACAGTGTAGCGTCAAGGAGACTATTCTTCTCCGTCCCAGCTGTGGACATGAGTGTGAACGCATCACGATTTCTGATCAGTTTTATGCGGAGCTCTACGTTATTCAGCAGAAAATGGTCTTGGTTAAAAAAATCGATATGGAGAGGACCCATCATCTTAAACGTACGGCTTCTTTCCGCTGGGCACGCCTCTTAGCAAGGCCTGTGTTTACTTCGCCATCCAGCGAATCGAAATGCCCAGCCGTGTCATCGTACCACAGTCTCTGTGTCATGTGAGAATTTTTTGCAGCTGTATCGTAGTTTAGAAGAGACTCGATGTAAACTCTGTAAGGATAGGTCATGCTGGAGTGAGATATCACTTTCTGATTAAGACTGATGTCAACTTGACTCCAGAGTGCGTGGAGAGCATAATTAACTGGTGCTGCATCACTGTTATCAGCAGCTGCTATGTCTGAGCCGTCAGCCTTGACAATTTTTGCTTTCACATACAACATCGTGTGCGCGGGGTCAATGTATTCATGACCCACACCAGGAATCGAAAATTCTACGGTGTTTGCAGCATCGAGTGTCGTGAGTGGTTTGTAAGGCACCCAGTGTGTTCCCTCGAGAACGGTTTGGGTGGGTGGAACCAACCACAAATCCAGTTCTGAGCGGAGGCACTCGTTCGACTGAGGATGCATGAAAGCCATTAGGATAGAAGATCTTGAATACTTGACGCATTTCTCTTACGACCTCTCGTTGCAGAATGAGCTCCACGTCTAGCCTTAAGCCTTTTTATAGCCCCAGACCCCTTCATTCCGTCCTCGGCCTTTCGTTTCAACTGAGTAACAAGTTCTTGAACTTGCTTATTCATGCTTTCCTTTAAATTATGACCGGCCGCGACGTCAGCTAAAACAGAACTACCGGCTCGGGCAGCCTCCCGACCGACAGCAGCCGCGCCGCTCCGGAACAGAGGAAAAACCGATCGAAATAGACCGCCTAGCCAGGAGCCTATGCCGTAGCCTTTCTGATAAGGGGTGCCGGCGTAATAATTCCCAGCACCACCGCCGCCCGCCTGATTCACGTAATAGTCGTTTTAATGCGTCTGAGGAGCCATCACAGCTGTTTAAAGTGCACTAGCAGCGTTAACGTTCCGTGATCGAATGGCACGTATCGGCCTGCGTGGTCCCTTATATCGGTTTCCACAGTGTCAAAAGACTTTGTCTTCAACTCAAAGTAGATTGGGTGCTCACAGTGAAATATCGACATGCTACAGTACGTCGTATTTATACGAAGTGGGACCGTCCGGAGGAGCGGTGCCCTTGTGTGCCCCACGATCTGATCTGACAAGATGTCCAAGTACACGAACATCTGGGAGGGGATGCCCAGAGAGATATCGACGGGCTTAGCTGCGTGTGTACGCTCGTTCGCAGGATAGGGGCCGGGATACTCCAGTCCAAGCTGAAGTGCCAGCCGTGGCGAGAAAGTGACCTTCGCCTTGGCATCCTGAGTGAAAGCGTCAAACACAAGGCGTCTGTCGGGTGTCTCCTCGAAAGGATTTTTCCCATGAATGTCGTTATCGAACGTTCTTACAGCTTGATGAATAGCTACAAGAAATTCCTCCTTGTTTGGATACGTCCCCGGCTGTACATACACGATGTCAGACTGGATAGTGATCTCATTTTCACCTTCAAGGACTTGTGCTACGGTGTTAGGATAATGGAGCTCGATGTGAGCTGCCTGCCATCTCCCGTGCAATTCCATTCTTTTAGAGAGTTCGATTTTAAAATGCGATGTTTTGTTGTCAGGATAAACATCAGGGCTAGCATTGCTAGGAAGATAAGCATAGAAATCCATCTTAGCTCGTGATGAGGTCGCTGTCGAGAATCCAAGAGCAAGATTTCTCAGGATAACCTCTCCAGTGAACAAGGTGTTTGCGAATGCCTTTCTCTGTCTTAGACCGCACTATATATTCTATTTGGAAGGCCTCGGGCTTCGTGACCTTCTGAAGCTCCTGCTCATAAAACGTGCCCTCAATCTTATCCTGATCGAGATCCTCCAACCGGTACACCGGCAAGTCATGAGGAATGACCTGAGAGATCTTATAAATCTCCTCGCTCCAGTACCAGTTGTATCCTTTTTCGAATCTTTGCTTTTCTCCACTGATTCTGACGAAGTCCCCGACTCTGAACTTCTGCTTCTTCGTTTCTTTTTCCCCACCATAGAGGTTGTTGTACACTTCTAATACACGATCAGCTGTCACATCCACGGGTCTCATTTTAATGGACCTGTGAACAGTGTGATTAAAGGCGTTGACTGTATCATCCAACAAACCGTCAACGTAGCAGTAGTTGCCAGTAGCAGTAAATCTCTTAAATAATTTTGTTTTCAGAGTTCTCTGCCAACGTTCGACTATAGAACATTTTGTCTCAGGATCAAAAGTGTGAAAATACTTTATGTCCTGATCTTTCAGATACTTCTGGAACACTTTGTTCCTGTACTCTTTGCCGTTGTCAGAGAAAAGACGTGTGGGACGTCGTTTTGTGTCCTTAAATATTTTTTCGAAGCCACTGACAATCGACTTTGCTGACTTCTCCTTGATAGGCACACCCCAGGCATATTTAGAGAAGACATCGATTACACACAAAATGTAGGCGTAGTTGTGATTATCTTCTCTTAAAGACTGGAAGTCTGTCAGATCAGTCTGCCAACAGTCATCGATATTATCAGCGTAGGTGAGATTACGAGGAAAATGACGCCTTGCGGGTTTGTGCAAGGTATAAGCATCTTCCTCTTGCAGAAAGGTGCCTATTTTTTCCTTCGTTTCTCCTGTAGCTCGCCAAAGCTTCCATGGCGTACTGTAGGACGCAGGATAGCCAGGTGTGTGGAACACTTTACCAAGATTTCCATCCTTCTGGTTGGGTTTTGGCATTTTTTTGTCGGACTTTTCGACTAGTTCGCTTGAGCGCTGTGACTGTCGTGTCGACACCATGACCACCACCTGACTGTTTCGCCTGATGAATGGCGTGTCTCCTTTTTTCGTTGCCTTTTAATTCCAGAGGAATGTTCATATAGGCCAAAGCCTGTATGAATTTCCCTACGCCTATAGGTTCTATATTTTTTCGAAATCGTGTGAAATCACTGATCAGGTCGATGATATTTGAGTGAGTTTGCGTAGCATCACCTATAGTGACAGCTCCTGTTGTGTCTCATGTGATCAGTGAACCGGTCTGAGACAAATAATCGTAAATCCTCGGTGCTTGCTCTTTGGCACCACAGAGCCGAGCTGCTCTCGCATTTGTGAGACAGAGTCTTCATCCTTCCTGTCCACAGACTCGAGCTGAATCGAAATCGGTTTCCGAGACTTATTAGAGAAGTGAAGATACCTTTGAAGTGCTTCATTGTACCTTTTCCATTTTTCTGAGTCGTCTGCATATTGTTTGTTTAGGATATGACTCATTTCTGAGTCTAGGGCACTCATCTGAATTTGAGGACTGTCTGTAGGCGCATCATGCATGCGTGCCACACTGTCGTGCGGCACGAGAATCATTTTTTCACATGATTCATGATAAGAGTGCAGGCAACACAGAGCTTACTATAGACAGAAGCAGTGGGAGAAATGCCCCTCCTCTCTGAAGAACGACCTTCTTTTTAGATTTATAGCTAGCGCCCCCACCTCTCTGAGCTATTGCCCGCAACTGATTGCGATGCTTGCGAAGTTTATTTTTCTGATCATCTGTAATTTTTATATTCCCTATGAGGAGATTCTCACAGATTTCACAAATGGCAAAAATAAGTGCTTTGTCGGCTTTCTCTAGAATCGCTTTGCGCAGAGCAGGTTTGGCTGTTTGCAGGGCTTGCAGCAGGGCCTTGTGTGTCTTCACACTCTGAGACATCGTTCACGAATGGCTAGTGTACGCCCTCCAGCCCCCCTTTATACTTTCCCTTGGGGATGTAGACCACATCCGGTTCATCAGTAAAGATATGTGTGCGAATACGTAGATGATCTAGCTGCTTGGGCTTGAAATCGAACATGATGTAAGTGTGTCCTGCCTGGGTAGCGTCTTCGTAAGCCTCGAGCAGAGCCCTCCAGTGCTGGGGGTCCACTTGTAAGCAGAAAGTCCGAATTTGTGCCAAGTCACGAGATGTCTTAAAAAGCACGACGTAGTGTGCATTCAGACTGATTTGTCGGAGTCCTGGAGGAAACAGACACTGACTCAAGAAAAAAATAGAGAGATTCCGATGGTGTGAACCCTTGATAAAGAATTTCATAAATTCTTTTTGTTCTTTTTGGATTTCTTGTATGAAATCATCGATAATAATCAGTTTTGGACCAAGTCCTTGTGGATGATCATCCAGAGAGGGCATTTCTTGTCTAAAATTCACTTGTTGATCAGAAGAAAGATCATCATAAAGTGGCTGCCATTCTGTGTAATAAAACACGATCTCGTCAAATGTAGTGTTAAATAACACATGTCTGTTTTCTATCAGCTTTTTCATGAAGAAAGTTTTTCCCACACCACTCCCGCCTACGATGAGGGAATTGCATGGATGTTCGAACCTGAGGTCCATCATGAATGACCTTCGTCAGAATACTGAATCTGATCTACAGCGTAGGAACACTTAGCTTATATAGGGCCTGCCTGCACCTCCCTTGCGCATCAAACATGGACTTAGTTGTACATAAGGAGATCCATCGCCTCTAAAATCTCCTGATCCTCGCCCGCCTCCTCATGCCATGCATTGTAGCCGTGTGGTACTGTGTGGGCTTCATCAACGCGACGCCTCTTGGTGTTTACAGCGCGCCAGTTCTTTGATGTAGGACGTGTGACGAGCTTCCAGGTAGGCAGCCGTGCAATCTGCCGTGGGATAGGTATCTCCATTTTTTCTCTCCTTCCTAGCACCATATCCTTCAGATTTTCAAATGTGACGAGGTCGTCACAGGATCTATTGATAGTGATGCCTCTAACTTTAATGGAAACTTTTATTTGATCTAAGTTCCCTCCCACGGCCACCTCATATGCATAATTTTTTGGTCCGCCAGCGACGAACTCCGTTATATACGACCCAGGGCCGTAGTCCTCTTCGATCTGATCGGTAAGATCTCCGAGAAGGGTCCCCAACGGCAAGTCCGGCTCACCTGGGCGACTTATGTAGACTACCGAATCGGTGTCATGGTAAAGTGCCCTTTGTTGTACTACGTCGAGATATTTGTATAACTGTAGGCGCCCCAAACATGTTGTGAAAGCTGCTAGTATTAATGAGGAAGTAGGAAGTGAAACTTCCGTGTCTTCTATTGCTTTCCATGATACTTGAAGGCAGTCGTCTCCTAAGGGGACCAACCCCGTGGTTTTCTTCGTAGGATCTGTGACAAGGTTCATTAATTCCTCATACTTGTACACCATAGTTGTGTTGGGGCGAAGGGTTTTTTCTCCGTATTTTCCCCAGTAACTGTTTGCCATTAGCTTTCCGAGAGTTCTAAGTGCTGCATTTCTTTCTATTTTATCAGGGTTAATCGTGATGCCATCATATTTCAAGACATCTGCAATGTATTGCTGTTTCTCCTCCTCTGTCTCACAGTTAGCAGGCCACCCACTGGCTTCAATTTTTATGGCCAGAAAACAACGGATGTATCCTGACATGATGCCATCTTCTCCTGTTTTGGGGGTGTATTGTTTTGTGCCTGGATATTGGTATACCTCATGAACTCTCATGAGCTCATACCCCTTCTCCTGAATAGCTAATTTGAGCTCAGGGGCGCACCATGAACCTGTGAGACGACGCTCAGCATGATCCTCGTGCTGACATAGTCCACCCTCACTCTCACTCTCAACACAAGTCCTGCAAAGAGGAAACATTAGTTTCCCACTGCATTTATAAGGAAGCAGTGGCAAGAACAAATCACGAGGAGGCAATACCGTACACTTTATCATACCATTCCATTCATCGACGGCAGGCATGTCAGGATCGCCTTCAAGGTAGACGGTGGGATGCCCATAAGGGTACGCCCCGCGCAAGTTCACGGACGGATACTCACTTACGACATCAGCCATTTTAATCCTTTCCCCCCTTGCGATGTCTGCCTTGTGATACCAGCGCAAAGCACTTGTGCGACCTCCACAGAGACCATCACGGAGATTGAGGGGTGTAGCCCTGTCGGTAGGGTGTGTCTGAAAGTATTGTTGGATTTCAGGGTCAGATTTGAGTTCCTCACTAAACTCACACTCCCACTTCTCTATCACAACGTACCCCTCTCTCCGGAAAAGTGCCGTAAGCCGTTGTGTTTGCTCGAAACGGTTTTCCCTTGACTCTCGTGTGGCAGGGAAGTGTTTGGGACACTGATGCCAGAAGTCGCCATGAAACTGATAAATTAGTCAACCATCTACTCTTCTGCCAAGAATATACACCTCTCTATCCGTGTAGATAGTTTTTATTTTATGCCCTAACTTGTGTGCCTCGTAGTCAAGCCACTGCAAGGCAACATGACTTTGTTTCCCTCGGCCATGGTAACCCCCAGGGGGTACAATTCCTATCATCTTCTCAGGCAAAAAGTTTCTCCTGAAAGCCGCCATGCAGGCACTACTCAAAGTGACACAATTGAACATAGGATCAAAGCCTGCAATGTTCTGTAAAAGCTCCCGAAATGCATGACAAGCCTGACGAAGAATTGTGACGTCTGAAACGCAATACTTAATCAGCTCTCTTCTAAAATTAAAGAGATAATTGTTGTCCACCTGTTTGTCATACCATTTCATAAAATCAGTTGCAGCCTTGGATTTCATACTGGAGAAACAATAAAATTCACGATCAGGGAGTTGACCTTCATAGGCATAATAATCGGGCTTATTTGCGATAAATGGAAAATACCCTTTCTTCAACTCTGTTAACCCGAAAGATTTAGGCATAGCAGCGAGAGGCATGGGCAGAAACATAAGGGAATCGATGAATTTCCAATTCCCGACCTCTAAACAAATGATCTTACAACCTTGCAAAATTAGTTTAGGTTTCAGCTTGCGGTTTATTATTTCCTGAAGCACAAAATTTGCATCAAAAGACTTGGCATTGTGAGCAACGAGCAAAATCTCTGTTTTCACAGGAAATGATTTTAGGTAATCAATGAACTGCCCCATCACATTCATATTTCTATCATCCAAATTATGGATAATTTGTTGACGGGTTTTACAAACCGCACAAAAATAATCATTTTGAGGTATGTGAGAGCATTGATCACAAACAGCCTGACTAACTATGAGGTTTGGTTTGAGTTCGAACACATTTTCTTTTCCCTCCACAGGCTCACACTGAGTCGTCTCAATATCATAATATATCGTGACATAAGTCCATTTCTCTTTCTTCTGTTTCTCCTCCCAGCTTTGAATGTAGCACAAATGATTTTCCATAACATTTTGCTTGCAATAATTACAGTAAACGAAGCCGCAAGCATGTGTCTTCCCCCCAAGTTTACTGTAACTTTTCTCACAGCGAGGACAGAACTTAAAAGTGTCACATTTCGTCAAGTTTGAAAAGGGTAAATTGAGGGTCTTATGGTTGTTGTAACACTCGTCACCTCTGAATTTATGAAGGCAGTTAACACAGTGTTTCAGTGGAAGAGTGGGGTCACCATGACTGTTAGATCCCTGGCATCGCCAACAAGTCCCTATGCAACGGTGCTCACCCTTGTGCTTATAAAAAGTTGCACAACGCTCACAAGATAACTCGTACTCGAAAGCTTGGCAGGGATAGAGTATCGCGTGAAAATGTTCCATGTGAAGCAAGAGGTATATATTTATTTTCCCCGCAGTGTACTCTCCGAGGAACACCGGTTCA
>CM049596.1:13722740-13792230 GCA_026979955.1 Megalurothrips usitatus
GAACTGATGCCGAGAGGGCAGACAGCGCCTCAATATACAGGGTGTATATTTACACTTTGTCAATAATTTGGGGGTAGGTAGGGCATCCCTAGGGGATCATTTTTCACCAATGAACTAGTGGGCGCAAACGTCTAGGTACGGAGATAATTGATTTTTTGTAATTGGCTTTGGCGCCTGCGAGTTAGGCAACCCAGTACGCGCGCCCGTGCAGCGGGCTGCCTACCCCACCGGCGCGGTCGCCGCCGGAGCGCGCCGCACGCTCAGCAGACGACACCGTGCTGTCCGCTTGCGCTGCCTTCGCTGGTAGCAGACGACACCCCCGCTCCCTTGCTACGGTGACAGCTGGGCGGCACTTGTCGGCGTCGGTCATCGACACAAATCAAAACACTTCGCAAGAGACAGCATGGAACCATGGACCGGTTTACAAATGAGGAACTGGCGGACAGGCACCTCGCGTACGGTGCTGCGGGCGGCAGCAACACCAGGGCCCTCCGGTTGTACGCACAGGAGCATCCGGGAAGGGCGCAACCGGATCGCCGTTTGTTCGGGAAAGTTCACAGCAACCAGCGGGAGTCAGGGAACTTGCGCGTGAGTGTTGTTTCTTGTTGTTTTTGTTGTCGTTTTAGTTGTTTTAGTTGTTTTTGTTGTCGTTGTTCCGATCACTGCGCGCGCTACAGGGAGACGGTTTGTTGATGCAGGGAGCAAGGCGTGATCCCCCTCGTGCTCGCCCTGTCCGTGACAACGTCGAGCTGCAGGTTCTTGCCCAGGTCGACGACAACCCGCACACCAGCACGCGGAAGATCGCGGCAAACGTCGGCTGTTCCCATGGGACTGTAATGCATGTGCTCAAGGAGCAGCTCCTCCACCCCTTTAAGTTGGTCCAGGTGCAGGACCTTGGTCCAGACGATTTTCCCCTCCGCCTGCAGTACTGCCAGTGGATGCGGGATAGGGTCGGTGAAGTTCCTCGCTTCCTAGGTCTCGTCGTGAGCACCGACGAGAAGGGCTTCAGCAGGGAGGGGATCTTCAACGCCCACAACAACCACTACTGGGCCGAGGCAAACCCCCACGCCATGCACACCCGTGGCTACCAGCGAAAGTTCCGGGTCAACGTGTGGGCGGGCATTGTAGGCAACCACCTCCTGGGTCCCGTCATCCTTCCAGGCAACTTGAACGGGCCCATGTACCTGGAGTTCCTGCAAACGACCTTGGAGGACATGCTGGAGGAGGTCCTGCCACTGGACCTCTGGAGGGACATGTGGTTCCAGCAGGACGGCTGCCCTGCTCATTGGGCCCTCGCCGTACGGGCGTATCTGGACGCCAGATTTCCAGGTCGGTGGATCGGACGAGGAGGTCCTGTGGCGTGGCCGCCGCGGTCGCCAGACCTCACTCCTCCGGACTTCTTCCTGTGGGGGGCCATGGAGGAGCTGGTGTACGCCACCCCCGTGGAGAGTGAGGAGGACCTCATGGCCCGGATCATCCTAGCCGGCGAGGAGATCCGCCACAATCCTGGTGTGTTCGAACGCATCAGGTAGAACTGGCAGAAACGCATCGACAAGTGTTTCGAGCAGGCTGGTGGACATTTTGAGAACCTGTTGTAGTTTTTTTCAGTTGTTACAGTTTTTGTTTTGTTTATTCTTGCATCTCTTTTGTCAATTAGTTGACCGCGCCCTGTTTTTTCCGGTTTATTCATTAATTTTATTTTGTTGACTGTGGACCGCCGTTTTTTAACGGCTACGTTTTGTTCTTTAGTGCAGTTCCCCTCTGTATGGCAATTAAAGGTTAACAATGGCAGGCCGTGTTCGATTTCGAAACAACACCCAACACACGACGTTGGGCGAAGCCCTTCTGGACAACACGGTGTCGTCTGCTCAGCGTGCGGCGCGCTCCGGCGGCGACCGCGCCGGTGGGGTAGGCAGCCCGCTGCATGGGCGCGCGTACTGGGTTGCCTAACTCGCAGGCGCCAAAGCCAATTACAAAAAATCAATTATCTCCGTACCTAGACGTTTGCGCCCACTAGTTTATTGGTGAAAAATGATCCCCTAGGGATGCCCTACCGACCCCCAAATTATTGACAAAGTGTGAATATACACCCTGTATAGGACTTCGTTAGTTCCATTCGTTACCGATAGGGCGCGCTGTCGCGCTGGCGTCGCCGGCAGCGCTGGCGTGCTATTGGTCATTAATTCGATTTTAGGCAAATGAGAGCGCATCTCCGTGCAGTACGTGTCGGTGCGTGCTCAGAGTGCTACGTCTACAAGCCTGTCGGCCGCCGTGCCGTCTGAGCACCTCGTCTGTGAATGGTCATTAATTGGATTTTCGACCAATGAGAGCGCAGCACGAATCTTTTTTTTTTTTTTTGCCGATAGATGTCGACTCGTCCTACTGTCATCTCCGTGCGGTGCGTGTCGGTGCGTGCTCAGAGTGCTACCTGTACAAGCATGTCGGCCGTCGTGCCGTCTGAACACCTCGTCTGTGATTGGTTTAAATTAGGATTTTTAACCAATGAGAGCGAAGCATAAGTTTCACTTTTTTGCCGATAGGTGTCGCATAGTCGCCTCGTCCATCCTATAAATCAAATGACTTCGCAAGCATCTGCATCAGTTTCTCGTTTGTACTTCGGTCAGCGACGTCTCTACCTCTCTCTCTTCAAGAAGAACACCATGATGCCAAGCAAACGTCCCGGTGATGCTGCCGCACAGCCGGCAGCCAAGCGGTGCCTGCGGTACGAGGACCTTGTCTCAGACTTGTTCCGCGAGGACGACATGACCCCCGTCAGCCTGGACGGCGGCGCCCTGCCCTCGGCCTTCATGCCGTGCGGGGCGTTGTCTGCTGGGGGCGTCCCAGCCCATCACCCTGGCTCCAACATGACCCCCGTCAGCCTGGACGGCGGCGCCCTGCCCTCGGCCTTCATGCCGTGCGGGGCGTTGTCTGCTGGGTCTGCCCCGGCGCATCACCCTGGCTCCAACATGACCCCCGTCAGCCTGGACGGCGGCGATGGACCTTACCCTCATGCCTACGTCCCGTCTGCCCCACCCACATGGATGGCTCCCCCGACACCCCCGTCCCCTTCCTGTCCTTACCCCCTACCAGGACCCACGCCTGCGTGGGATGACCTGGTGTTGCAAATTGACTTAGATCAGATTTGTAAAAATCCAGAGGCCGTTGACCCCCAGGTTATCACTGCCCTTGGGCTAGACCAACAGCCAGAAAAAAATAAAGATGTGAGTGTCACTAAAGATGGAATGCATACCTATCCCACACAACTTAAAGTGAAGTCATTTCCACTCACTAAAAATGAATCGAAAGAAATACGTGTAGGACTGGATTTAAATTCCTTGGATCCTTACGTCTTACTGCTTGCTGAGTCAAACGCTAAAGGGCATAGGAAATGGATAAGACTGTCTGACGAGGAGTTGAAAGTAATTATTTCAGATTAAGTTCACTCTTATTTTCAGAAAGCACTACATGAAAAAAATGCATTGAATCCTCTAAATTTAGGTAGTGTGATACTCAGTCTCTATCTAAATAACAAAAACAATTATCTCTCTTCTGTGTGTGTGCAACGCACTGATTCCACTACTCAGATTAATCTGGGAGACTCTACGTGGAATATGCTCCACAGATCAAGAAAACGATTGCTTAAAAAATTAAGTAAAATGCAACTTTTAAGTGAAAAACTTAAATGCATTTGGCCCACAATCATGAGACGGAGTCATGCCTTTTCTATGCAGCAAGGTTTCAAAAACATAAAATCATTAAAGGAGCTCACTCAGGAAAATAAGGAACGCTATGCATTTAAAAGTCAAACTTCTACGATTCCTGAGACGATTCAAGATGAGATAATCTGTTACCACTTGGACTTCATCCCAAACAAAATAATGCAGCAAATAAAAATGTGAATGACATTCTGAAATTAAATCGGTGCACCCCGGTAGACCGACCCTTATTTTCGCCGACCTATTATTCTTGCCGACCCCTCGCCGACTCATATATATTTATTATTTTATTATTTATTATATTATTTTTAAGGCAATATTTATTGAAGAATTGTATGTGCCTAAAGGCGATCCCACCTTGATTAGGTTAGGTTAGCCTAGGTGAGCTTGAATTAGGTTAGATGTACTGAACGTGCTTATTGCAATATAATATAATATAATATAATGTAATATAATATAATAAGAACGACCTGCATTAAATATATTAATATAATATATTGGGTCGTTCAAAAAAAGGGTCGGTCTAGCGCTATACCCCCAATTAAATAAAGAAAGCCAATAAATAAAAAATAAAACAAGAAAATCCAAAAAAAGTTACGTTCAAAACATGTGAAGGAAAGGTTGTCTTTAAAAATAAAAAACAACAGATACAGAACTAAAAGATTCCTGTATTTTACTAAAAAAATACTCGGAAAGATGTTCACTTAGGCAACTTTCCACCAGGTAAGATGGGGCGCGTAGCCCTTCTGACCGTAGGGTCGTCTTCCCTTGAAGGCCCAAATCTTTCAAACACTGAAATTCTCTCCTGAAATCATAAAATCAAAAAAAAAATATGTCACACGCAGGGCTGAAAACAGATAACATTTTTATAACTGCATAATACCTTCACAGGGCTCAGCTCTGGGAAATCACGAAAGCCTTGAAGATGATCTTTGACGGGGGTGCTCGTACGCCACCACCAAGACCCCGGAGGCTGCTGCCACGCCTCCTCCCACGCCGCCTCTGCCTTCTGCCGGGCGGGCAGAGGAGGGGGGGGACACTGCTACTCCGAACAACTCCAGCTAGAACAAAAAATAAATGTGCACTAAGAAAAAAGTTCATAGAGGAAAAGAATTCAGGTGACATGAGAGAGAATACTCACACCCGCCTCTGCCTGCCCGGCAGGAGGGGAGGCGGCGGGAGGAGGCGTGGCAACAGCCTCCGAGGGAGCGGCACCAGCCCCCGATGTAGCTGTTGCAGCACCGACGGCGATTAGATCATCTGCCTGAAAATAAAAAATTTCACAAACTGAGTGGGGACTGATCAGTAGGACAAAGCAGGCGGTGTGAACATACACCGTTCCCGTGTCGCATGGGTTGTGGCGTCGTCCCACCCAATAAATCTAACTTCCCCTGGAGGGGAACGCGGAGTCGACGGCGGTGACGAGGGGGATGGGGAGGAGGGGGTCGTCACATTTTCCTGAAACAGAAAAATTGACTGAATTCCCTGCGCAGCGCCGCCCCGTCCTGCGCCTGGAGGTGCTAAGCGCCGTGTAGGTATGCAACCCCTTGTACCACTGTACAAGGCCTGCCTACAGGCGCGCGGGTCCTCCGACCCGAGCGCCATGGCTTGCCACCCCTGAGACGCTGTGCGCCGTGGGGTAGGCAGCCCCTTCTACACCCACTCTCTACCCCGACCGCTGTGGTCGCGCCGCGTCCCGATGCCCCGGAAGCGCCGTGGGTTAGGCAACCACTTCAACACCCGCTCTCTAACCCTCGCCGCCGCTCTGCGCCGTCTGCGCTGCGGAGCGCCTGCCCGACTCCGTGCGGGCCGCGCTGGCGCACGCCTGGCTCGAGGCCTCGTCTCACGTCCTGCCCGCCTCGAACAAGAGGGGAGCGCCACGCTGCAGCTTCCCCCTCTACCCAACTCACTGCTTAACACGTCCTGCAGCGCCTGCGCGTCGGCGCGCGCCTGGCCTGCTCGTGGCCTCGTCTCCCGTCCTGCTCGCCTCCGTCGTCGGGGGGCAGCCGCCGCCGAGCCCTCCCCTCCCCGTTCTGCCCGACTCCCTGCGGGCCGCGCCGGCGCACGCCTGGCCTGCTCGCCATGGCACGGCCAGGGTGAGGGGAACCACCGGGAGGCACTTGTTGCACACGAGCGGGGTCTCCGCGTGCGGCACGGGGGAATACCTAACGGCGCCACACCGTGGACGCGGGGGGACGCTCTCGTTCACAGACGTGCCTCGTCGAAGCCGGTCAGGGGGACACGTGGTGCCGACGCCGTACGGACTCGGCTCACGGCCGTGGCCTAAGACAGCGCCTCGCGGTAAGGACACGGCAACGGTGGCCGGGGACTGGTGCATACGCCCGGTACGGGCGACGCGAGCTTCGCGGGATAAAGAGGTTAAGCACTAAGGACACGGCTGGCGCCTGGTGGCCGGGGACTGGTGCATACGCCCGGCACGCGCGACGCGAGCATCGCGGGATAAAGAGGTTAAGCACTAAGGACACGGCTGGCGCCCGGTGGCCGCGGACTGGCACACATACGCCCGTGCTTAGCGGGACAAAGAGCACTAAGGACGCCTACGCCGTCGGAGGCCGAACACGCACCAGTACGTGGGCTTAGGGGTCGGAGGGACAAGACACACGAGTACTTACCATCAGATTTGCCTCAATGGAGGCCCCCATGGCCTCCAAATCCCATGAAGCTTCTAGCGATATAGTATCGCCCGACACATTTTCTACGTCAACCTCGCTTGAATCCATGCTGATGACGCCTCTCAAACACACACACACGACAGCGCACGACCACTCGCTCTTGAAGCCACCAAACGTCTGAGATCAGGGCGCGCCGCGCGCGGAAGGAAGGCGGCAGGACCGGCGGCTGCCTGTTGCGAATTCTTGGAAAAACAACCCCCGCCTCCCCCCCGCCCCGCGGTACGCCCCCTCTTCACCCCATCCCCTTCGGTCACGTCACTCGCAGCCAATCAGAGCAGAGCCAGCGACGACTCGCCGCGTCTCGGCGTGCGCTCCGCAAGGCGAGGGGGGAAGGGGCGGGGGAGGCGGGGACCCCCAGGAGTGGCAACGCCGCGGCCGCGTCGTCTGCTGCGGCGCTTGCCGGCTGCTGATACCACCGCCGCGGCGCGAGAGGGGACGCTGGTGGAAGGAGCGGCACAGCGCGTCCGCCGCATCCTTCTCCCGCGCGGTATAGTCGCTGCGGAGCGCGCGAAAATTCAAACTGGGGCGCGAAGCGATACGGCGCGGAACACTGTTGTGAGGCGCCACGGTGCTGATGCGCATGCGCGCGTGTGATGCCGACAAATTCTTCGATAGGCGTCGCTAGTGTCGCATTAATTGGCTATAAATTAAGACGCATTTCCACCTCACGCCATAAGCAGTCGCAGCGCGAAGTCACACGCACCCACCATGACTTTCGCCGCTTGTGACATCCAGATGTTGAGAGGCACAGATGGAGAATACGTCATCAAGGAGTTCTCTCTGTACAGCCCTCTGTGGGACTTCACAATGTGTTCAGAGGTGTTCGCACCACCGTATGACGTCACGCTTGTACCGCAACCTTACAGACAGCAAAACCAGTATGTGACGAATTTCGTCCATGGACTCCAGTGGCAACACGGCGATAAGCCGTACAACACGTGCACTGACATTATCAGACACTGGACGTCTCTGTACTCACGTATCTACGTGAAAGGACTGGAGAAGAAGCGTTTGCTTGACAGTATTGTGTCACCTGAGGTGGATATAATTAACATAGAAATCATGGGATGCCCTAAGCTAAGTAAGCTTCCCAGACTGTTTGTGCCGTGGCACTGCAAACAACACGCCACAAAACCCATCCATACGTGTGCTGTGGAAAATGCCAGGCGCATTGGCTTGTGGTATGCCATGAACACATGTAACCAGTAATTTTTTATCTTATGTGTTTCAGAAAAAATTTAAAAACAAAAAATTTCACAAAAAAATTTAAAACAAAAAAAAATTTCACAAAAAAATGTTTGCGGTTTTGTATAGGCCTACTGGGGATAGAATTTTCCGCACAAAAAAATTCTAACGACTGCATCTAGCTTGCCTCTAGGGCGCAGTAGGAAATAGCTAGTATATTTCGTCACAATGTTGGTACTGTTTTTTTTTTCACTCACCAGGTGCAGCGGTCACAGCGGCGGCGGCTCCACGGCGGCGCCCCCTGGGGACTATATGGACTAAGAAAAAATATAATTTAGGGTTCGTGACAAGCCATTCAGAAAAAAAGATTGGGCGACAATCTTATTTTTTGGTGAATGGCGTCCTCACTTAGGTTAGGTTATTCTAGGTTGGGTTAGGTTATAATAGGTACAGGTCACCTGGGGGACAGGGTTGGGCTAGGTTATAGTAGGGTAGGTCGGCTCCCCCCTGGGGGACTATATGGACTCAGAAAAAAATATTATTTAGGGTTCGTGACAGGCCATTCAGAAAAAAAAGATTGGGCGACAATCTTATTTTTTTGGTGAATGGCGTCCTCACTTAGGTTAGGTTACTCTAGGTTGGGTTTAGGTTGGGTTAGGTTAAGGCCATGTCCGAATGGGGTCCCTGGGGTTAGGTTTAGGTTGGGTTAGGTTTAGGTTGGGTTAGGTTAAGGACATGTCCGAATGGGCTCCCTTGGGTTAGGTTAAGGACATGTCCGAATGGGCTCCCTTGGGTTAGGTTAAGGACATGTCCGAATGGGCTCCCAAGATGGCGGCGTGTCCGAATGGGCCCCTTATAATAGTCTGCTCAGTTCAAAGCAATTATAAATTGCAATAAATCATCTTTATGTCTAAACCCAACAAAAACTACTTTTCTCTTTCTTTAAAAATTATCATTTCTTTCACGCACAGTCTTACAACATCACTTTTTGGGGCAGGAAGGAGAATAATCCAAGCAGCAGTGAAGGCCAAGGGGGGGGGGGGGTATACGAGTTGTAAGAGACCCTACATGACGAACAGGGCAAAACGTACAATAAGGGTAAAAGTGGATGTCTCCTGGTGGTGGCTTTGGTCGGGTGGGGGACTCATCGGAATATAATCTGACGTTAGGTTAGGCACTGAGTAGTTGAAAGGAGGATCAGAGGACGCTATGGGTTAGGTTAGGCCGAGGAGAGGGGTGCAGTCGTGCCTATGGCGTCGACGCTGTTCACATACCACGCAACTGGCAGAACACCGACACGCACGCATCGGGTTGCACCTCACCCTCCCTCCCCCCCCCCCTCAACAATTTTCATATTTTACGTAACACGTAGATTATTCGTTTACCTAAAGACCCCTTCATCCCCGGAGCAAGTAAAACAAGAAGAAAATCAACCCAGATCAGTGGGATTGCCATAGTCTCGTTCTTTACCCTTGTACGTAATACACTAAGTTTAGCACGAAGTACCCACTTCACTCTTCACTTTAGTCCCCCCCCCCCCCCCCCACACACACACACCTTACTTTTTCCCCCGCTTACTCACCCTGACGAGCGTCTGGGGCATAGGCAAGTGCACGTGTGGGTGTATTGCGGGCTGGCCTATCCCCACCTAGGCTGGCAACTCAAACAAGCATTGCCTGATCAGCCATTATTTCATGTTAAGTTTGAAAGGTCTCTACGCTTCGCTCGCTACATTACGCGCAGCATTTCGGAGCGTACCCCTAGTTAACAAGTATGCAGGTTTAATAAGACAAGGCAGGCGTACGCCAGACCGCGTCGTAGCGTAACAGGCTTCGCTCAGCGCGAATCACTGTTCCACCACTCCACGCCTAGCGCACGCCTACCTTGGCTTGCAGGCGGCTGTCTTCTGCCGAAGGAGACCCTGCGGGGCCAAACGGTCAGTGGGACGCCCTGCGGGCGTCGCTGTTCCCGCCCGGTCGCAGCTACGCTCATGTTGTGGCAGCCGAACGTATCTTACATTGCCTTCTTGTCATCGACGCCCGTTAACCTTTCCTAAACTACCCTTACGTAACTGAGGCTAACCTACCCAGGTCCTCACTAACCTAACCTAACTGAGCGTAACCGTCTCGAGTCACTGATGCGCTGTTCGACGACTCTCGAGGACGGGGTCCCTGGTATCGAGACGGGAGGCTGTATTCGTTCGCCTTACCCATACGATGCCTTTGTGCGGTGCTGCAATCTGCATTTCTATGACACTTAGATCTCGAGTTTCGGCGATCGTTACATGTGGCCCTCTAGGACGGGGTCCCTAGTCTGTAGACCAGTGACTGTACTCGTTTACAGCCCCCCCCCCCCTTCCCATGCCCTCTGCAGTAACGCAAAACTCATCCCTCGAGCAACAATTTTTTCACTGTGGCTCTCGTGAACAGAGTGCAAGGTCTCGAGAGCGGTAGGCGTGGTTGGGTGCCCTTCTTCTCCTTTGCCGCGGCCCGCAAAGGCCAATGTCGAAAACCGCACGACGCTAGACCGTACCGTTAAAAAGATGTAAAATGGCTCTTGAGGACGGGGTGCGTGGTCTCGAGCCCGGTGCCATTGCGAAAAGATCGCAATGATGGTCAAACCGCTACGATGGCCAGCGCTGCAAACCGCACCTCTCTAAGTGGCTCGGTTCCCCAGATATTCCCGAAAGTTTGCTTCAAAGGACGCCATCTTAGATCTCAAGCACGGGGGAGCGCAGAGGGGGATACTGTGCACGTGCCTGTATTCCTTTTCCCATTTCACGGGGGTCGGTTCTATAGCAAATTTTGGTAGGGACCACCGTTTGGCCGTGAGGGAGGAAAGTAGAGGGCCGCGCCTCCGCAGTCCATCTTTCAAATCAATTTTTTAAAAGTTAGTTTCAATTGTAAAAGTTATGTAAGAAACTACTAGAGCTACGGTAACCCAAATGTGAGGTTGACTCCGATATGCTGGTAGGAAGATATGGTCCAAATTTCAGCCTTCTACGACTAACCGTTCTCGAGAAATCGCGCGGACAGACAGACTCACAGACAGACACACAGACAAAACATTTTTGACCCAGTCGGTCCAGGGCTTCGCTATCGCTCAGCCAATAATGTCACAGACTTTACGTCTTTCTCTGTCCCTCAGTTGCCTTCTTAGCATCAAAACTGCGCATCCATAGGCATTTGTTAAATCACTTGTCGCAAATGCTGAAATGAACAACAAAAACCTAACCATAAATATGGGTGATAAATACATAACCGTATTCCCTCTAATATTTATGAAACTTACCTTAGAAGCCAAGTCACTTGTGCGTGACTCGGTGTGTGGTGTGGATTTCTCAGGATTGGAGTTAGAGTCCAACTGTGCTTCCAAAATTCTGGGCGCAAAAGTACCCCTAGAACTTGTGGGCCCAGGATTTCTACAAGAACTGCTGGGATGAGACAGTTTGGAGAATCTTGATAAATTGGTAATTGAGTTGAATTGGTAAATTGATAATTGAACAAGCTGGCCCGTTCCTCCGTCGAACCTCGGTGCCGGTTCCGCTCCGCTCCACCGACACCTCGGTTCGACGGGGGGACTTGGCCAGCTTGGCCTGCCGGCCGCGTTCGCGGGGGCCTCCGGCCCCCGCCTGAAGTCACTCGAGATGTGTCCGGTGGTACACACTTTTGTAACGATTAAAATCGCTAACCTCAGCCCGTCCCGACCTGCGACGTAGTGCGCCTTGCAGACGCACCACACGCAGCGGCCAACCCTAACCTAACAAATCTCACAACTCTTATAAAACAGAAACGGGACAAAATTTTAAAATTGTGACCACCGTACGTTTCTTTACTCCACAAAAGAAGTCTACCCTCCAAATTTTAACGTCCTCCGTCAACGATAAGTCTGCACACACACGTCCGCCCGAACGAACAGTCGGCATCAGACTATTAGCCCGGCTCCTGTCCGTTTCTGCCGAAACGTGTCGGGACGGGCTAAAAATGGTACTTAAAAATTATCTTGTCACCCAAATTGGTAATCAAACTGCACAAATCAGATTCTTCAGAGAGTTTGAGAGCAATTTCAGTGATGGCATTCTCTGGAAAAAAAAAGATAGGTAGTATGGGCAACTAAAGACAAAACAATGAACATAAATGACAATATTCTAGTTTAAATGTTAACCTATTCAATTCACATGTCATACTGAGGGGGCACAGGGAGGTTATGTTTTGAAAAATACACCTTGACTTAGGACCAAGTCGTGGTGTAAAACAAACAAAGTAACCTCAGAAAGAAAAAAAATACATTAAAATGGTCTGAAGCAAAGCCACTGTGTGCCGAACCAGAAAGACTATAGTGATAAACGCCTTTCTTCGCTTATTGTATGTGCATGAGTACATCAACCTCACTGTTCTACAATTTCCCGATTTGACAAGATTAGTGTCATATACGTTACGAAACCACGTACTGTGCTCACGTTTGCGACGGATGCACCAATTCTAATTACACTGTTAACGGCCAATTTATGTTAAAATTTAATGGGGAAATTAACTTACCAGCGAAAGACTTCACGTACGCTGCCAGTCCCAACTCCTTCATCTTGTCGGTGACGAAAAGATCTGCCATTACACTGTAAAAATATTTCGTCATGTGACGAAAAATATTGATGACGAATATTTGTCACCTAAATATTTCTTCACTTTACGATTTTCTCGTCACGTGACGAAATATTCCTGAGACAAAATTTTCGTCACTTCTGGGCTAAACGTTTTAAAAAACGATTTTCAATCATTCCCAGATACAATTGTTTTTTGTGACGATTTTTCGTCACAACATGTGTGACGAAAAAATCTTGAACAAAATTTAAGAGTGAATTTTTTGTAAAGTGACGAAAAATATTTTTACAGTGTAAGAGAAACTAACATGCTCTGTCTGAGTGCTTCGAGGCACTCGTATTTAAGGAAGCAAAAGGCAGGGGTAGACCTGGGAATAATGATCATCTCGAAGGAACATAAATTGTTTTTTCTACAGTTTATTACGGGCACGACAAAAAGTATCTTACATGAATGGGATTATCCAACTACCGCAGACATTTCACGCCGAAACTTAAATAACTAGCTCCCGTGTAAATCATTTTTTGCAGTACTTCAAAGGCCTGTTGGCAGGCCGTGATTTGCTGTGATGCCATCCGGAATTAACTAACCCGCCAAAAATTCAGATAAGGACTACCTTGACAGGAGCTAAATTCAGGAAGACGGTCCGCTAAACGGTGCACCGCGCCTAGCCAAACAATTTAGCTGAAAAGCAAATGACTTAGCTCTTCAGTTAAAGAGTGTCCGCTAAATACAATTAGCTACGAACTGATTTTTTTTGGCCGTGTACGCCACGACGCGGTCTGGCGTACTCCTGCCTTGTTTTAAAGGGGGGGGGGGGGCTCCTACTCGGGGCAATGTAAGAAATCACCGCAAAGCGCGCTGATAAATCCCGTGTAGTGCTCGAAAATTGCAAATGTTCGGCAGGAACTCAATTGAAATATCAGGAATTTCAACCGTGCACGACCATACCTTAATTTTGGAGAGGCTCGGGCTAGTCTTTGAGTTAAGGGTTGTGCTGTTCTCGATTAAAATGGATAACAGAGGGGTCAAGACGAGAGGTGGCGGCGTCGCAGCGTCGATAGATCGGGGGAGGCAGCAGGGAGTGAAATCGAAACCTTTCGTTCTTCCATGATATTTCACACTAACATTTATTTGGAAACTAATATTACGACGAAATATTTTCAAGGATGTACATAAAGGTGTCGACCACTTTTTCTCTAATGAAGTTCGTCGTCCTTAAATGCGTCCTTCTGCAACATTTCCGAAAATAAGCAGAACTTTCCAGAAATTGCCAAATATTAGCACCCACAACCTAGTTTTGGGGACACAGCCGCACTGCGCGCCCAGTTTGCAAACCAAGCATTCTGACCGTCGCGGAGCGCCGCGCCTAAGTAACACAGCGAGCCCTCGGGCGGCTCGCGGCGTGAAGCGACGGGCAGATACGACCGGACGACGAACAACAGCGGACGCTCCGGTGGGTGAGTGCAGGGCGAACATCATTCTGACTAATTAGCCGTGCTGCTGTCTGTTTTTAATACATTAATCATCAGAACTGAACCACCTAAATTACTAATCCATACCCAATAATTCCTCCTATCATAACACAAAGTGTTTTGTTTTTTCTTAAAAGCAACGGAGGTCATGTTCTTGGCCGAGGTACGTTATGACAGCAAAACCAGGAGACACCTCAATTTACATCTTAACTGATTTATGTAATCCGAATTTTCGTTTACACGCTATTGCTGAAAAACATGAAGGAACGAAAGGTTTCGATATCACTCCCTGAGAGGCATTCCGCACTAGTTCTCCCTGTACAACTCCAGTGCTCTGCGTCTGCACAGGCGGTCCTAAAACGCGTGGCGGCGTCAAACAGATCCGTCTGCCGAATCTACGCAGTGTATTGCGCGCTGTGCATCTGCTTTGGCATCGCGGCCGGCCTGTACGCCCCGGGCGGGCACGATTTTAAAGAGCTCGGTGGCTGGTCGTCCGTGCTGTGGACGCGTGGGCTCCCACCGTTCAAAGCAGTGTTCATCACCGTGGCGGCCATCCACCACTTCTCCGACCTGTGCCTTGTTCTCAACGTGACCGCGTCAGTGGCAGCCGTCCTGCGCTGCATTGGCCAGGGCCTGGAGGTAGGTGCGTGCCAGAGCTCGGACCTTCCTCCGTGAAACTGCCATCGCCCATGCGTGCACAAATTAAAGGCCATAGCTCACCATTTTGACCATAATTTGAGCAAGGTCTCTGCAAAAAATTAAAACTTGTGCACGCCGGATTCAATCACAAACGCGGCTTCATTTCTGGCTATGCCAAAATAACGAAAGCATCACCCATCAACGCACAAATTGAACGGATGACACCAGCATTTTGAGCACAATTAGAGCATCCGATCTGACACATTTTTAGAATTTTTGCATCGCTTGAGAAATTGCCGTTCCAGAGTGGCTATGAAAAATTACGCGAGCATCACCCAGTACGCACTTTCGAAATGTCGAAACGGATTTCTAACCGTCTCAAATTAAGCAACCAATCCCGCACCTCCTCAGAATTTGTGCAGGCATTTTAGTACCCGGTAGTTGCGTCTGAAATTGCAAGAAAGCGCGCAGGTGACGTAAACACGTGCCAGCATCACCCATCGACGCACAAAATAAACGGAAGCCACCAGCATTTTGAGCACAATTTGGGCATCCGATTCGGGCCGTCCTGCCGACTGCACCCAGAAAAACGTATTCTTAGACAACCCCTAGGCTAATTTATAACTGGATCATGCTAATTTTTACTTGGACCAATACCCAGTAAGACAAGTGTTTTGGTTCAAGTCTTCCTATATATTGAACGAAGAAAATTTGGCCCTTGGGTGAAGACAATAGGCATTGGAGCCACATAAGGCTAAATTAGACTTGATCCAAGTAAATAATCTTGGTTCAAGCCGAAATTCTACTTCAACCGAGAAGTCATTTTTGTGGGTGTGGCCCCGCAGGGTCCTACTAGTCAGGTGACAGCCGCCGGCAGACCAAGGTAGGCGTGCGCCAGGCGTGGAGTGGCGGAACAGTGATCCGCGGCGAGCGAAGCCTGTTACGCCACGACGCGGTCTGGCGTACGCCTACCTTGTAATGAAGCTGGCAGTATTGGAGTACCGGTTTTTCCCTTTCGTGCGTCACTTCTGTGGCCCTGGTGCCCTCTTTCTTTCTACCTCAGTTCTGTGGCGCAATCCCTCGGCGCGGAACTGAAATTCGGGTGCGAGTGTGGCTACAATGACTCCTCCAGTGGGAGGAAACGTGGATCAGTCGACGCAAAGGAGCACTCGCTTCGCTCGGGTCCAAAAATTCAAGTCTTAGCCTAGATTGAGGAATTTATGTCTCTGGGTGCAGGGCGCGCCTGAACGAGCACCTGCTTTGTAGGCAAATGCACCCGTAGATGGATTGCGGGCTGGCCCACACCCAGAAAACGCTGTGATCGAATCAAGCCTAATCGAATTGAAACAAAATAAAAAGACATGAATGATCCTAGTTGCTAGACTAGAATTGAGAAAATATTTGAGTTTTGGAGGATTGGCTTAATTTTGGAGTGTCAAGAAAAGAGTAAAAGTAAGAAAATAAATTCCTTGATATGCCATGCTCAAAAGAAGAAACTGTTCTGGGCGCCATCGAAGAAAACCCTGTACTTGGCTCACCACGCTTTCTGGTTGGCTGTTTCGAACTCTGACTCAGCCAATATTGCAGTTCATCAAATGCCCGCTCAGCCCCGCCCACCACCACGTGCTTTTGCTCCGTTCCCGGAGGCTGGATAGCAAGCGGGTCTGGTCGGGGGTTTGATTCCCGTCTGGGGCGCAACCGGTTTTCCTATGCACGGCGTCACCGTTGAATTGTCAAACGAAGCTGGGAATGGACTGCAGTTATTGAAGACTACAGAAATGACGGAGTAGCTTTTTAAATCGCATCCGTATTATAACGTTTTTGTAGTTTTTAAATGCCATTGTGAGGGACGCACAGAATTTTCCTGTGATTCTCTTGAGTTCAACAAATTATTGTGGCGAAAGAGATGATTAGAGCGTTCATTCCACTGAAGAGGGAGAGGGATGGGGACGAGCGCGGTAATGCCCGCCCTCAGCCCGACCCTCATCACCAGCTGTTGGGTAGCTCACAGTGCAGCAGGGCGGCACGCCTGATGAGAATTTTGGTCTTTGTTTGGTATTTTCAATAACGTTCGCCGATCTGCTCACGTTGAATTAAGGGAATATGCGATCAGGAAATTCAAGTCAAAAGCTAATCTAGATCCAAGAAAAGCGTTATCTGGGTGCACCCTCACATTAGCATCAAATGTTAGATGTGAGGCGCCTGCTAAGTTTCTAATGTCGCTACGCCTCGCTCGCTACATTACGTGTCGGAGCGTTCCCTTAATTGCCCAGGATATTCATTTTAGGCAGAACACGCGACGAGCCAGTGGACTTCGGAGCACAGCGCTGCGGTCCGGGCGTGCGTAGAGTTCGAACTCTCCTCCCGCAAAGCTACCGTCTTCACATCACCGGCCTATCTCGTGGCGCCTCTCTTCGGAACTATAAGTGTAAGTGCCCCACTAGGAACGTTAGTCATTTTGATAAAAACAATTCGCGGCAAGACGAGCTTTGGTGAGGTGTAAAGAACGTCTCGCGCAAACGTATTTTTCTTTTTGATCGTGCGCGTGGTGCGCCTGCAAGGCGCACTCCGCCGCGAGTCGGGACGGGCTGAGGTTAAACGCCGCCGGCAGGAAAAGCTGCTTAAGTCCCCCTAGCGAACCGAGATGCCGGTGGAGACGGTGAGACGGGCCAGCTTCGGCTTTTTTGGGCCCGAGCGGAGCGAGGACCCCTTTGCATCGACTATTCCACTTTTTTTTCTCCCACTGGGAGTGTCATTGTAGCCGCGCTCGCGCGGCTGCATTTCAGTTCCGCGCCGAGAGATGGCGCCACAGAACTGGGGCAGGAAGAGAGAAGGCGCCACAAAAGTGAGTCAAAAAGGGGAAGATCGGTACTCCAATACAACCAACTTCAAAATTAAATATTATTTATCGCCTTAGTTAATTTAAAAACACAAAATCAGGTATATTGTTTGCATGCACATTTTGCATGGAATCGAGCTACATTTCCTAGTTAAACAAAATATAAATATTTTTCTAATGGCTGTCTTACCCTTTATTGCAAAGACGTATTGTTGTCAACTTGGCTAGCCGTGCTGTGCGCTCTAGCCGGCTCCCCGCGGCCGCGGTGTGCTAAGGCTGATAGTCGTTCGCGCGAGGCCTATTAACAAGGTAGGCGTACGCCAGACCGCTTCGTGGCGTAACAGGCTTCGCTCATCGCGAATCACTGTTCAATCGCAGCCGATGAAATGTATAAAAGCCACGATACCCTATGAAGCCTTCTTTATAATTTATACGAAATTCGAATTCACATTATACACCCATGAAAACCGCTTTATACCACATCCGTCTCTCAAATATTTTTCAAGTACACATTTTATCGTTTTTCATTCAGAAAAAAAATGTCGAAAAATTTGGAGCACTATTTCATTTTATCAATTCTCTCACGAAACGCCTAGAACTTAGCCGCTAACGCTGACGCACAGCACTGCAGAGCTCGAATTACTCGCGAGAACGCGGCAGAACGTATTGTTCGCTGCTACCTGCGGCTCGACCCAACACGGTAATACTTGACACCTACGGTCTATAAAAGGTGTAATAACCCCGATATCTTGTGAAATCTTTATTATAGTTTTAACAAATTGCGAATCCACATCACACACCGCTGATACCCCCCTAATGTCCTCCCGATACCCCCCTCCGTGCCTTGAATAGTTTTCGAGTGCATATTTTAACGCTTTAGATTCAGAAAAAAAACTATGGAAAAAATTGAAACAATATTTAATTTTGCCGTAGGCGTGCGGTCTGAGAGGCCGAGTCGGCATACAGCGCGTCGTAGGTTCCAATACCAAGTCGTTTCATATCATTATTTTTAGAATAAATTCGTCTTTCAGTTGACGAGGGCCACTCAGTGCTGTAGGCGCTGGAATTTTTTTTAGTTCTACGTCTAACCGTTTTCGAGATATCGCGCGGGCAGACCAACAAACATGACAGACAAAACATTTTGGACCCAGTCTATCGCTCAGCCAATGAAATGTATAAAGGCCACGATACCCTATTTAGGCGCACGCCTAAAACAACCCTTTCCCACTCGAAAGAGATACAAACCACGCAATATCTAGCCCGAGCGAGATCCTCGTCCGTTAAATTGTAACAAATTTAAACTTTGTGGAAAATAAAATTCAATTTCAAGTTTAAATTAACTTTAATTCAAAATTTGATGACAGTTCATTCCGTAAATGCGGCACCACTAGTATCTAACGAGGTGGGAAAGTACAATTCCACGCTTGTCGCGCTTCCTGGTTCGAACAGTTCTGAGCAGCGATGTTATACGTACGAGGTCGTACAAATACGACCTTCTCACCTCGCGTACGACTGTAAAATCCGTACGATCTTCTTACGGCAAAGTACGATCTCTTCACTCTTGGTACGACCTTCCAAAAAATGAATACCAAAGGCTGACACGGCCTGTACGCCCGCAAGTATCATGCATTCATTTCATAAAGGTTACCAGTTCGCTCTCGTGGGAGAATTCTAGTGCGGGGGGGGGGGGGGGGGGCTTCCAGTTCCACCTACTTGGGCCGGGAGATCAAATTGGTGAAAGTTTAGCCTATCTTCACAATCTTAACTATGGGTTTCCCCGAAACGAATCCCTCACAGTCCCGAACAAGATTTCCAGGGTCTTTAGGAGCTCATGTCGGTTACTTGGTGGCTTGTTTCCTCTCTTTTCCTCTTGTTCTTCGAGCGTTTATTTTATGAACATTCAATCCACTCAAATAAACGTAAAATGTTCGATCTTTTCGGAGAGTTAGTACGACGTTCCTATCCCATCCCTGGTTCTGGCCTTCTCCTGCTCGGTGTGACGGGTCGGATGACCGCTTAAACGCATCCTCTTGACCACAGGTGGTCCGCAGCAGCGCCCCCGACCCGTTCGCCTTGCTGGTGTCGTCCGTGGTGCTGTTCGTGTTCTACCCGATGTGCGAGGCCGGCGAGGTGGTGCTGTCCGCGGTGCAGGCGCTGTCCGGGCACGTGTACCGCGGGCCGTGGCTGGAGGCGGCCCTGCCCCGCCGCCAGGACCTGTTGCTGCTCATGAAGTCCTCCGCGGGCCGCGGCGGCATTTACCGCTGCAGGGGTATCGGCACACTGCACCGCCGCTACTTCTTCCTCACCATCCGCGCCTGGTTCAACTTTCTGCAGGCACTCGCCAACCTGGGCTGAGGTCTGCACGGAATGCTAATGGGCGTGCTCAAGTGCGTTTGAAGATTCACAGATTCAATACACTGTTTAAAATAATCCTGTAATAAAAGCGAGAAATCCTTGATTTGTTTTTTAGCGGGTGATGCATACAAGCATCACCTAAAAACGTCAGCATTAGAAATAATATTAAGATAATGTATCAGGGGCTTCTACTGCCATGCGGCAAGAAGAGCCAAGCTAAATATACACTGGCGACCAAAATTAGCGGTCCACTAACGGCGGGAGATGTAATTTCTACGCTTTTGAAGGTAGAACCTTGTAATTTGCTACAGGCTTGCCTCCAACCTTTGACTCTAGCCTCTGAAAGCGGCAACACCAGGTGACACCCCCTCTGGTAACAGCCACCCCTAACGCGGGGCAGGGTGGAAAAACGCCGAAAGAGGGCGTTAGAAAACACAGTTAAGGAGGTCCAATGGGGGTAAAACTTCGTTTAGGTGTGCAGTGCCTTTGCCAATACGCTCCAATCGAAAATTTCCATCCGAAAAAAAAATCACTCCCTCATATGGGGTGGCTACCCTTAACCCCTGCCCTGTCAGGCGGCGATATCCGCCGCCTGAGCGCGCAGCGCGCTGACTTGACGCGTGGGGCGCGAGCGCCCAGTGGGCAGGCACCCCTTCGTACGGGATAGGCACACGTCAGAGTGCGCTCGCCGGCACAGCGGGCGCGGCGCACGGGCATCGCGCGGGGAGCGCCTAGCGCGGACGCGTCCGTCCGGTAGCGAACGGCCAGGCCGGGGCGCTGCCCGCCCCGGCTGATAAAGGGGCCGCCCGGGTAGGGCGTCACCCCGGGTACCTCAAGCGGGTAGCTAACCAGAGATGGGGCGTGGAGCTAGGTATATATTGGGGACTGGCCGGTGGCCAGTCAGTGTTCCCATTACCGTCGTGGCCAGCAGTAGCCGCCGCCCGACAGCTGCGTACTCTTTAGTGACTGATAGCCGACGCGGGGCTAGTGTGTTGACATCGAGCAATCCGTGACCACCCGTGTGCCCTCACCCGACCGAGTCCAGAGTGTCCAGTACTCGTACGTGTGTGTATGTGCATCACTTCCTCGTCACCAAGGCACCCCTCATCACTACTCCCCGAGATACACGGGGCGATCCAGAACTGCACTACTCAGCGAGTCGCCGCTACGCCCAGGTCTACGCGGCGACCCCCAAGCAGGTGCACCAGGGATGGGCAACCATCACATCCCTGACATGGTAGTCAGAGCAAGGTGTTCAAAGCTTGAACAGTGAAAAGGTGGGTGGGAAAATTGTTTCCCCGTGCCACCGTTACCGTGAAGAGGAAGCATGACGAGGTCGGTCGCGAGGATTGTCAACTCAGCGGCAGAGCCAGTGTTGCGCGCTGGAGGCCGTGCCGGAACGGACATGGACATACTCGTGAAGGAGGCGGCCCAGATTACTCCGGACAATGCGGAAGAAATTCTTCGGCAGTTCCAGATAGTGGCAAGACACTTGGATCTGGATAAGGCTAACGATCTAATAGCAGAAGAGATCCGAAGGGAGTCTACGGCGGCACGGCAGACAGTGTTTATGTTTCGGAGGTGTTTGGCTCCTGAGAGGGACGACCGTGTCATCAGCAGCGGAAAACTAACGCAAATTCTGAATGACGTGCAAGCGGAGTGCGACAAAGAAGGAAAGACTTACAACGAGACCGTCAGCGACGTACTACGTGAGATCCTGTTGTCAGTGTCATCGAGGCGGACTACAAGAAGGCGACGCGTCGCGGGTGATCCTGCCAGGCGTTCTCAGGATATGTATTTGGAGAACCCTGTGGCCGGGCGCGAGAAGTCATCGGACCGGAGCTGCTGCGCAGGCGGCCGGGCGGCGGTCAACAGGCAGCACAACTGTGGGCGGTGCGTGGAAATGCAGTCTATGCTGGGAACCATTCACAAGGAAAATGAATACCTCAGAGCGCGAGCAGAGGAGCAAGGGAACAATATTTGTGAGCTCATGAAGAGGCTTCAAGGTGTGGAGCATCGTCTGGCCGAGCAGTCCTGCGGCAAGTAGTTCTTGAAGATCAACAAGACGTATGGCGGGAAGCCGCACGAAGACTTCGAGGATTTCAAGGAATATGTGTCAGAGGTCATGTCAACGGTCGGCGGGAGGGAGCGGCAAAGGATCGATATCCTGCTGGACAAGCTCAATGGATCAGCGCACTCAGAAGCGGGGACGTTTCGCCGGGAGAACCCCCACGCCACGGTCGAACAGACTTTGGATCATCTGGGGCAGGTTTTCGACCAGTCCAGAAACCCAGGGGAGGTCCTGCGGAGGATGCACGACCGGATGTGGGACTCCGAAAGCCTGCGGGAATACATCTGCCAGAAGAAGGTCCTCGTGAACAAAGTGAACGTGCCTAAGAGAAGAGGAACACGTACTTGTTGGAAGGCATGGGAGAGCCGTAAACACAGGGAACTAAAGGGCGAGGAATCTCACCAAAAAAATTGGCGAGGATGCAGTTTTCGCCCAATTTAGAGCAGTAAGCAGGTACTCGCCCAAATTTAAGCGAGACAGAATGATCTCGCCAAATTTTAAGCGAGAGGCAGAGTCTCGCCTACACTTTGGCGACAGGCAATGTCTCGCCGAATTTTGGGCGAAAACCCACTTCCCAATAGGATACAGTTTGATAAAGTCAAAGGCGAGGTATTCCTAGGTTGACAGCTATCACGAGCAGAGTAAAACCAAAGTAAAGCCCAACCCACATGATGTGAAACTGTTGAATTGCCTGTACCTGTTCATCCATGTCAGACACCCAGTCCACAGCAAGGTCAGCAATAGGCCAGCTAAACAGAAGTTCACACTGACAGTCCTCTCCAGATCCCCAATATGTGGCCACTTCTTTCTTCTATTTAACCTAATTCCTGAAACTATCCGAGGGGTTATCCTTGGGTAATGTCAGATTACCACACAATGCCAGACAGAACAGCACAAGGAGATGTGGTCTCATGGTGGTTAATATAAACATCCATACTTGTAGCATTGTTATCCTGAATCACATTCTTTTCACTCTGAGCCGAGTGACCCAACCGACCGGGAGCGATGACAATGACATACAGAACCGATTCGCCATTAATAAAAGGTTAAAAATTGAACACAAACGGTAACAAGGCCACCCAAACGGTCACCAAACACAGCTTATGTTTCTTCTGCTACTGAACTGCCAATAGCTCAATGGCCTGCGCCTGCGATTACGCGAGACAGCGCTGTGTGCACCACGACTTTCTGATGCTCGTTTATTCTGTTGTGTTTGGTCCTGCCGTCGCTGCACTCTTCCCCACTCATGACAATGTTTTATGGCACCAGCTCATTCTGAACACTTTTAATCGAAAATTCGAAGTGCAGGCCAACGTTACTTCGAATAAAGGTAAGACAACCATGATCTGCGCCAGCGATTTCTCATACAAGCGAATGGTAGAGGAGGGAGGGGCGGGGTGAGGTTGTAGAGGGAGGGCGGGGGCGGAACGAGCATTACCAAAACAAACACATTTTCTTGTTCTGAAGTGCCGATGCGGGTTTTTGTTTTATCGTCGGTTTTCTGCTAGATTTTAGCGCGCTCGCGAACAATGTTCGTTTCAACTTGTCTTGTGCTGCGCTGTAATTTTCATGAAATCGTAAGGCTTAAGTGTTTAAGCAATGTTATGGATGTGTTCACATGGAGTTTTTCTTATAAAATGACGTCCTTTAATTCGCCGCCATCTGCGATCCACCTGATCAAATAACATGATGTGTTTTTTCTGAAAAATAATAATAATTTGAATCCCAAAGTGCCTCGCGCAGAATGCTTTCAAGCCCCTTTGTATGGCCCGTTTTTACTTGTAGTCTGATATTGTAACCTCTCCTTTTCCCACAGCTCCCATAAATGATTTGGCCTAATTTCCCTTGCCACCGGAGAAATTTTGCATGTAACATGAAGTTCCATTTGAGGCCATTAATTGGAAAGGTATTGAAAGGCACCATGAAAATTCTTCAAGAGTATCAAAACCTTAAATGTAAGCGTCGCTGCCTCTGCTGAGAATCGGAAGGATTTGTGGGATGTGCGGCTGGGTGTGGATTGTCATGCTCATTGTCATGATTGTTTCAGTAGAGTACATCATACAGTCTGGAACGGATACCGTTTTCTCTTATTCCTCCCAATATTTGTGACTTGTGTTCTTTATCTCAGATACTTTATTAGTTTTGTTTACAGGTTCGGAAAGTGGACGTGAAACAAATTGCTCTGCAGCGACTTCTTCCAGTTACAAGTTGTCTCTAAACTTCTCAGTATGCCGTCTGACTTTAACCTCGGCCAATAGTTAAGTTTCTGTGGAAGGCTGAATGGCTCAATGCCAGATCAAAATAATGGAATATATTTATGTACATAAAACCATTTCTATTGGTAGGAAGCGTCTGTCTTACCAAGAATCAGGGGAGGCTGTCATAGGTCCTGGTATATGTCAGATCGATGACCCAGTAGCTCCCCAGAAGTCATCCAAGATGTGCTTAACCTCAGGACCATTTATCATGGAAATTATATTCCCCATTATCGAGTCAGTCTGTTCTTTTACCTTTTCTTTCCTGTGTATTTTATTGCAATAAATATTGACATCCAATTTTGTCATAGGAGAAAATGTCCCCTTGCAATGATCAAACTGTTGAAGACAAGATGAGAAATGCTACTCATGTTAAGGATTTTATCAAAGGTTACTAATGTCAAATCAAGTGTAATTTGTATTTTGTCGAATCATGCCTCTTTTTGTAAGTGTATTTTTTTTCCTTTCATATCCAATTACCATAATGTACATTACCACAGTTGGAAGGGGTGGTAAGCTACAGAGAACTTAAAAATAATTTTCTTTGATTGGCATTTAATTCCTCATAGGTTGTATTGTAGAGGTGTATTTAGAATCAGTTTATACTTATGAACTACTCATGGAATAAACACATTTATAAATGATAATATTTACAATTATATCATATCATCATCATCAATCATCAAAGACATATATAACGCCATCCCGACTGACTCACTCATGTAAATGTTTGGGTGGAAGGAGGCTAGATACAAACTTTTGAGATAGAATCGACCCCCCCTTAAATGACCTCAACACTCCAGAAAAATCGTCAAAACTAACCCTTGGGTGCTGCTGCAGGTGTCAGTGGCCTACATGATGCCTACATCATGCCATGCATGGCCTCAAACTGACATAGAGAGATGCGGTTCGCGGCATTCGTCTGGACATCGCAGGGTGGTGAAGAAAAACTGATCAAACGAACCCCTACGGTGCTGCTGCAGGTGTCAGTGGCCTACATCATGTCATGCATGGCCTCAAACTGGAACGACGGCGGTAACTCGAGAAAAAATTGACATGGAGCGATGCGGTTCGCGGCATTCGGCAGGGCATCGCAGGGCGGTAAAGGAAAACTGACCAAACTAACCCCCTGGGTGCTGCTGCAGGTGTCAGTGGCCAACGTAATGCCATGCATGGCCTCAAACTGGAACGACGGCGGTAACTCAAGAACAAATTGACATGGAGCGATGCAGTTCGCGGCATTCGGCAGGGCATCGCAGGCCGGTAAAGGAAAACTGACCAAACTAACCCCCTGGGTGCTGCTGCAGGTGTCAGTGGCCTACGTAATGCCATGCATGGCCTCAAACTGGAACGACGGCGGTAACTCAAGAACAAATTGACATGAAGCGATGCGGTTTGCGGCATTCGGCAGGGCATCGCAGGGCGGTAAAGGAAAACTGACCAAACTAACCCCCTGGGTGCTGCTGCAGGTGTCAGTGGCCTACGTAATGCCATGCATGGCCGCAAACGGGAACGAAGGCAGTAACTCTAGATCCAAGTGACATAGAGATGAGGTTTCTGGCACTGCATAGGGCATCGCAAAAGGCTTGCGAATAACATGACTACGACGCCTACCGGTCCCTAGACCCCGCACCCCGTCCTCGAGCGCAAACTTCCATCATGCGAACGGAGAGGCCTAGTGACATGCGGTTTTCGGCATTGCGCTTGGCGAAGGCCGGCAATGTAAAGCGTGACTACTACGACTACCGGTCTCGAGACCCCGAACACCGTCCTCGAGCGCCAACTTACTTTCATATTTTGAGCGGAGAGGCCTAGCGACATTCGGTTTTCGTCGTTGCCCTTTGCGGAGGCCGGCAATGTAAATCATGGGCACTACGCCCACCGGTCTCGAGACCCCGCACCCCGTCCTCGCGAGCCAGCGTTTAACTCTTGAACGGAGTGGCCTGGCGACAAGCGGTTTTCGGCATCGAAAATGGAGCGCCCGCAGGGCGCTAAGAAAATGGTGGGCCCGCAGGGCCCACGTGGCGTGAGGGGACCTCGAGCGCAGCGAGAGGTCCCCTCACGCCCCTCAAGAGGGCCGAAGGCCCTCTAAACGAGCTTTCGAATGCGCGCGGAGCGCGCATGAGAATGCGAGTAATCATAACTATTGTTAATGTTTAGCAATTTTAAATAAATTAAATACACGCCTGTGAAGTAACATATTTGTCTGTAGTTTCTTTTGACATCAGTGGGAGTAGACTACTGCAGGCAGAATAATTAAATGCTTGAGATCAATACTGGAGAAGAGAAACAGCAGAGAGCCATGAGTCAGATTACCCTCATCCAGTGATAGGGGTAAAAAACGTAGCATGGAATACACACCTTGGCAGCTAGATAGCTTTTGCATGGCAAAATAATATAATTTGCTCCTAGTTCCCGGATAAATGGAATGTGATGGTGATATGGCAGCTTTGTAGAAAACATCACACATAGTTCCTCAGTGTATTTAACTCTGAAGGCATTTAGGGAGACCACGTATGTCTCAGTTTTAAGTTTACTGTACACAATAGCTATCTTCTCTTTATTGGCTGATATAGCGAAGCCCTGGACCGACTGGGTCCAAAATGTTTTGTCTGTCTGTCTGCCTGTCGGTGTGTCTGTCCGCGCGATTTCTCGAGAACGGTTAGTCGTAGAAGGCTGAAATTTGGACATATCTTCCTACTAGCATATCACAGTCAACCTCACATTTAGGGCAGCGTATCTTGGGCAGTTTCTTAGAAAATTTTTACAATTGTTATAAAATACCTTAAATAAACAAGGTAGGCGTACGCCAGACCGCGTTGTGGCGTAACAGGCTTCGCTTATCGAGAATCACTGTTCCACCACCCCACGCCTGGCGTACACCTATCTTGGCCTGCCGGCGGCTGGCGCCCGACGAGTATGACCATGCGGGGTTAGTTGGTGTGTGAGGCGCTCTGCGGGCGCCACACCTGCGCCGTGAGTGTTGCCACGGTGGTGAACTGAACTGACGTTTGAGTGAAACGCCATATCTTATAGGCATTTCCTGCGAGGCCAGAGACCGGAAGTAGGAAACATGGTTTTCATCCGAACAGTAAAGAGTAGTATGAGAAATCGCATAATTAAGGGTCCTCTTCCGTTCTTGACCCTCGCTGGAAACGCCTATTTAATGCTCAACAAATCAGTCCTACTCTACAATTTTCTGTCAGCCAATCTTAAAGCAGCCCACCAAACCCCATAACCGAACGTATCGTCACCTGGCCTCACCTAACTCACCCTAACCTACCCCAGACTCACCTACACGAGCCCATCCTAACCTACCCTACTCAAGCCCATACTAACCTAGCCTAACCTGCCCTAACCTCACCTACTCGAGCCCATCCTAACCTAGCCCCCTAACCTTATCTACTCGAGGCCATATTAACCTACACCAAACAACCGAACGGACCGCAGCCTAATCAAACCTGTCCTACCCCAGCCTCTCCTTTCCTGGCCCGCTTGTGTTGTTAGGGCAACGCTCCGCGCCTGGCGGACGAATGACCCACTCAGCTGGCCAGGGGTGTCAAGTGTCATCTGCGGGCGGCCAGCTGGGAGAAGTACGGGGTTGGTCCGCCAGAGCGCAGCACCGACCGGGGGCGCGTGGAGGGGAACGTGGCCGGAAGGTGAGGTGGAAAAAAGGATGATGGATGGTGGATTGTGAGAAGAAGGTGGGTGATATGTGAATGGTGTTGGTGCAGCGAAGAGACAATAAGTGAAGTGGACTGAAGAGTGGAAATCAGTAGAGGAACGATAAGAGAATGAACGGTGAGTGGGACAATCGGAGCGAGGGTGCCACCCTTTAATTGTAATGTAGATGATATAAGGTTAGACAGGTAGAGAGTAGGCTTAGGTTTAGGTTAACTGTACACGTGTGGGAAAAATAAAAGGGACTAAAAATTGAAAGATCGTACCGACACATTTAAAATACCCTACCTCTCAGAATGACTTGGACCAGCGGGCGAGCAGCATGCAACCGAGAACGAAGGTAGAGGCAGGAGCCAGGTACGTTCGTAACATGGTGCATCGGCCAAAGGGGTTAGGCCTTACCGCATGGCTTACTCACCAACAGTAAAGTACAGCGTTTTGGCAAAGGCTCAGAAAACCTTGAAGGACGAAATTTATGGAGTTACATTAGGGGACTGTGTGTGGGTAGTATTCAGAAATTGCAACAAATGGGATTTGAAAAAAGGAGTTTATTTACTAAATAGACTTTTACATAACCTCACATCGATACCAGAGAGGTTTAGTACCCGGTCCTATTGGCCTGTAATAAAATTTGACATAGCGGGAGATGAAGAGAATGCTTTTACAGAAATTTTGTGCCATGAAACGGACCTGAAGAAGGAAGTTCCACCAAACTCAGCGCCCATTCCCCTCATCCCAATTCGGAAATTTATTCAAAGTCAAAGAAGATTAAAATATCAGGACTATGAAATTATTTTGATTATTTTAGAATCCTTTGCTTCACAATTTCCGGCTGCTGTTTTGAGAGAGATCCAAGCGACAAGGGGTGAGAACAAAGAACAGGAAGAATTAGAATGCTCTATTGTTTATGAAGAAATTCTGACCAATACCCCCGAGCGTCCGTCCCTTTTTAAAGAATTTGAAGAAGCAAAACAGGAGCAGGAAAAGCCAGGAGAAACAGTCACAATCGCCAAAGAAGATTCGGAAGTTGAGAATTCTTCATACATTCTAGAACCTGAAAGTTGAGAAAGAAGTTTAAACAATAATTCTGTGGAGGACAGTGTAAAGGAACACGAGGAAGAAATAAAAGTAATACCAGAAACAAAAATTGAATTCACCATGCCTGATACACCAGCCATCATAATGGGAGAGAGGAAATTACCCAAATTTGGAGGGAACCCCAATGAGAGTTTCAGACAATTTTTTGAAGAATTTGAAGTGTACAGAAGCCACTTTAAGTTGGCACCTAATGACATAATGCCCCACTTCAAGTCTGCATTCAAGGGGAATGCACTCAAATTGCTGAATTCAATTTTGCAAGCAAAGAAGGATGAGTCATACAAAGATGTGCGTGCTAAGCTGAAAGAATTTTACAGCAGAAGTACCCAGCTCCCTAAGGCAAGACAAAAACTGTATAATGAAAAAAAAACAAGAGAAGTGAATCAATGGAAGACTATATGGTGAGAATGGTAGACATTGTCATGACGACAGAGAGTGACGAAGCAACTACCCAGGAGTTAAATAAAATTATTGTTGATAAGCTAGTGTTTGCCATGCCCATGTCCATTTACAGAGAAATGGAGAAGAAAAAGGATGACCTCACACCCTTGTCTGTTATTCCGCAAGCAATGACCCTAATTAGAGACTCTCCAGATGAAAGAAAGTGCATGAAGATTATGAACGGGTCAGGGAAGAGTTCGGACTCTGAAGACTCCGAGTCAGACGAGGAAGAAGAGGAACATGCTGAAGCCAAGAAAAAAGAAAAACACATGAAGAAATTGTTGAAAGAGTGGACACGTAAGAGTGAAGCTGCTCCAAAGGTGGAACAGGACACAGCCAAAAAGGAAGCACACGATGAGCGCATGGCTGCTTTGGAAAAACAGCTGGCACAGCTGTCAGTTAATTTGGTTCAATGGCAGGAAGGTCAGTAGAAGAAAGAAGTGAAAGAGAAGCAGGGAGAGAAGCCAGCCCAGCCGAACTACAATCAATATCAAGGGGGTGGCAACCGTGGGGGTGGTTATCGCGGAGGTTATAGGGGAAGGGGAGGCTATCATTACCAGAGCCAAAACCATCAAGGGTCTTACCAATATAATTTTCAACAGTCCTTTGGACAAGCACATTCTCCCCAGCAGCCATTCCATAACCATAGTCAGATGGGTTATATGCCACAGCAACAACAACCCCCTCAACAATGGGCAACTATGAGCTATGCACAAGCGCAGCCTCAAATGACACAGCAAAACCCCCAGCAGGGTCAACAGTTCAACCCACAAAGGGGAAGAAAGCGGTGCTATATCTGTGGGTCAACTTGGCACTTGCAGTATAATTGTAACCGGCAGTCAAAAAATTAGAGGCCCCGTTGGCCAAGAGGCCAACGGGTGGAGAAGGATCGGAGAGTATGGTGATTAATGGTGAGTGGGTGAAAAAATTGTTAAATGCCCTTAGTAAGGAATCAGAAGAGTTAGGAGGCGTGAGATTTATCCATGAAATAGAAGGACCCCTACCCCTTCATAAAATTGGAAGCAATTTAGTACATGCAGTATCAGCAGATTTTCACATGGGAGCAGGCATCGCAAAGCTGTTTAGAAACCGGTTTGGGAGACAGAACTATTTGAAAAGTTTGCAGAAGAAACCAGGAGAAATAGCAGCACTGCAAGATAGTGGACGATTCGTTTACTATTTGGTGACTAAACCGAAGTATTTTCAGAAGCCTAATCCAAAGGATCTTTTGCATTCCCTGATTACCTTGAAAAGCTTTTGTCTTAAACATGGAATTAATAATTTATCTATGCCAAAAATTTCAACTGGGAGGGATCGTCTGTCATGGGAGTTGACTGTTAAACCTATGTTGGCAAGAGTTTTTGTTAATTCAAACATAAAAATTACTGTATTTACTCCTCGAGGAGAGCAGAAAACAACTTGGTCTGAGGAAAATTTGAAACGATTGCTATTGACTCTGCTACTGAGGCATTGGAACAGAGGATATAGGAATCTCATCAAAAAGAAATTTGTCACATTCAGACGTTATGAAAACTATGTCTGGTCTCATGAATTTTTTCCCACAGAAGTTGAGATATGATTATGGGCTGAATATTTCTTTAGAAGAATCCCTGTGAGAATAGGAGGGAGAGAAGTGATAGTAGGCTGTTGGGAGGCACCGATAACTCCCACCATTCAATTAATCAAGAAAGAAGAAAAGACAAAGGGAAAGAAGAAAGAAGAAAAGATGAATCCAGAGAGAGAGGAGGTCAAGGACATGCACAACTTTCAAAAAAAGAAGCCAGATAGAACCCAGAAGCCGGAAGGAAAAATAGAGGAAGAAACGCCAGGGGAAGCTGAGCGAAATTTGATTGTACAGCATATTCACTCTGTTATAAAATTAAACAATTGCAATCTTTTCTCGGTTCTAATGAAAATTCAGGGCGTGGACCAGAGAGTAACAGTGGACACGGCCGCAAGCAAGTCACCGATATCAGTTGATTTAATTCGGGACGTGCCCCTGTTACCCAGTAAGTACTGTCTTGTGTCGGCTAGTGATAGTGAATTAAGCCTGTTAGGTGAATGCAACATCATTTGTGAGGCAGAAGGCCAGAGATTTGAACACGCGATGCTGGTCCACAACCAGAAAACTCCAGCCTTAAGAGTACTATTGGGAAATGACTTCCATGACAAGCTTAAATCAAATCTTTGTTTTTTGAGAAACCAGTTCACCATCCCGACACCGGAGGGAGTGATTGTCCTAAGCCGTATAGAAAGGCCAGTGGCGTCAATGAACATCTGTGCATGCATCCGAGAAAAAGAAGATTCCCATGACTGCCCCAGTCAAGTAATTGCCAAGAAGGAAATAAAAATCCCTCCGAGACAAGATGCGAAAGTTAAGGTTTCTTTTAGCCCAAAGCCACCAACTACAACAAGCTATTTTGAACCAAGAGAAGTTATGGATGGAGTCCCAGTGGGATGGGACATGCTTGTAGACCCGGATGACGATGCTATATGGGTGACGAATATTTCGGATGAGGAAGTGTTGGTGATGCCCGGATTGAAGTTTGGTTTTCTCCGGAATGTTCTTCAGTTGAGGGCTCCGAAGAAAAGGCAGTCGATGAAATTGTTGCAGTATCTCAGGAACCAGTTCACTCCACGCTTTGGGGGGAACATCTTCACCGTCCAGGAGGGAGAGCCTGCAGAGGAAGAGTTTGATATTAATCCTGAATTACCAGAAGAAGACAGAAAGGCAATTAGGGCAATGTTAAAGAACAATTCAGATGTCTTTATGAAAGAAAATGAGCCCCTTCGGACGACATCAATAATGAAAGTTCGTCTTCCCCTCAAGAACGATGGCAAAGTGATCTATCAACATAACTACTCACTGAGTCGAGTCCAGGATAAAGCTGCGTCCAAAGTGATTCAGAAGATGCTCCAGGAGAGAGTCCTCGAACCAGCTCCACACAACTACAGAATTCCATTTTTCCTGGTTGAAAAGGGAAAAGATAAAAATGATGTAATGCAGTACCGATTAGTCCTCTCTGCGAAGAAATTAAATGAATGTTTTGCAAACATAAATTATGCTCCACCGAAAATTCCCCATATTTTGGCTCAACTGAAAGGAAAAACTCTATTCAGCACCCTGGACCTATCCTCATCTTTTCATCAACTGGAGATTGATGAGAGGGATAGACACATTTTGACAATTCAACATAAAGGTCAACTTTTCCGATATAGGTCACTGCCTCAGGGTATATCAATTAGTTGTCAATTTTTGTGCTTTGCCCTGACACTGGCACTAGACAAGACTCTCTTTAAATGTGCAAGAAATTATGTGGATGACACTATTGTTTACTCTGAAGGACGTGTCAAAGAGCACATTGAGAGTTTGGATCTGGTCTTAGGCCAGTTTAGAAAAGCAAACTTTGGTATTAATAGAAAAAAATGCAAATTTGCTTATCCAAAAATTTCATTCCTAGGACATATAACAAGTGGAGAAGAATATTATCCCGATCCGAGAAAATTTCGTGAACTTGAAAAGTTATTGACTGCTAAGAACAGAGCTCAAGCAAGATCAATTTTCTGTTACTATAGTCACTATCGTACATTCATTAAGGACTTCCACAAAATTAGTAAGCCTGTATTAGATGCCGCTGACCCGAAAGCTAAATTTGAATGGGGTCCAGACCAGATCAATGCTGTTACTATACTTCACAAAATGCTGATTGACAATGTAGCTTTGATGCATTTTGATCCGGACAGGGATACGATTGTCAAGGTGGATGGTTCTCCAGTGTATGGCTGCGGCGCAGTCCTTCTTCAAAAATGCCCCCAAACAAGGAAGTTCCGTCCTGTTTCCATCCATAGCAAGCAGTTTCCAAAACCACAGCGAAAAATCTCAGCTCATGATGCAGAGCTTTTAGCATTGTATTATGCCCTGCAAAAGTTTAGAATGGAATTACATGCTGTCCAGTCATTTGAAATTCACTCAGATTGTAATGGATTACAACATTTAACGGCCTTACCACTTCCTTTTTCCCGTCAAGCTCGAGTCATGCTATATCTGTCTCAATTCCATGGCAAATATCAAATATATCAACTATAATATATCAAATATATCAAATATAAAATCAAGTACAAGCCTGGGAGGGAACAGGTTTGCCCGGATTTCCATAGTCGGAACCCGGATCCAATTCCATCGTATGATCCGCATGACGAAGAATTTGACGCCTGGAAGCTACCGGATGAAGAACCGAGGAATCCTGAAATTTGCAAATTACTGGAACAAAAATCTATAGAATTATTAGGCTCAAAACGAGATACATCAATAACAGCTAAATATTTGGAAGAAAGGCAGAGTAAAGAAGAAAACAATTGTAACCTGCAACCTGAAATTCTGAGAAGAGAAGAAACAAGTCCAGAGGAACAAATGGGTCTAATTAATGTCTGTAGCTGCTGCTTTGAACCCGACGATCTGAAAACATTGTTAAAAATTGATTGGCAAAAACCTATAAAAATTTCTTACACCCCGGAGACTATGGCCCCAATCACTATGAAGATAGAGGGAGTGAAAAGGAGTGGTGTAATAGACGCAATTGCCCCATGGTCAATCCTCAATGTGAACCTGCTAGGAGAGGGAACAAACGCAAGTTTAATGACACGAGACATTGAGGTGCGACCAGAGAAATTAATACCAATAACGGCCTTTTTTCATGCAACCATAGAGCTAAAACCGGGAGAGGAAAAAGTACATCCTTTTCTGGTTGCTGAAATTGACCACGAGTTCATACTGGGAAAGGAGATGATTGACAAGTATATGTCAGGTGAAAGAAAGCCAATGAGAAACGAAAAAGAACCGGAAGAAACCCAGAACAGGATTGTACCTACTTTCGCGATCACCCGAGGAATGAAACAGAGAGAAGAAATTGAACACTCAAAAACACCAAGAAAATTAGAACCCCCAGGATTACCCGAACACACACCAGCTGAATGGGCTGAAAAGTTAAAACGTGAACAGAGAAAGGACAAGACTCTACTTTCTGTAATTACAGCCATTAACAAAGGGGAGGAACAGCGAGGTTATAGTCATACAGACGGCCTGTTATGTAGGGCCTTCCAAAGGAGAAAATCACGCCAATCACCTGAAATACTGACAAAGTTACGAATTTGCGTCCCGGATTCACTTAGGAAAGGAGTCCTACGCATGTGTCATGACTCGATTTTTGGAAACCATTATGGTGCAAGAAAGACGATTAGTTTAATGAAGGGTACCTACCACTGGGAGACAATGGAAAAAGACACCCGTAATTACGTTGCATCCTGTGAAAAATGCTCCAAGTTTAAGCCAAAACTGACAAAGGCAGGACTTCTACAGCCCGTCAAGTCGTACCGCCCTTTTCAAAAAATGGCGTGTGACTTTGCAGAGTATGTTAAGTCCACCTCAGGAAACAGGTATGCTCTTGTAATGGTTGACTTGTTTTCTAGTTATATCTATGCAGTGCCGACAAAGAGACGTCGTACTGTGGACGCAATCAAGGATTCAAACAAGTTCTACAATATATTGTCATACCTAAAATACTTATCTGTGACGCTCGGTCACACTTCACGAGTGATGAATTTCGTGATTTTGTAAATAAATTAGGAATAAGGGAACTTCACGTAGCACCTACAGATGTCCATTTTTGCAATGGAGCGGCTGAAGCAGCCATAAAGAAAATTAATGAAAGTGTAAGAATTTATTGTGAGAAAGATATCAGTAAGTGGGAAGAAGCTTTACCGTATGTTTTAAACACCATCAATGGCAGTGTGTTAAAACACGGCAAGTCGCCTGCTGAATTGCTTTATGGGGTGCAGAGGCAGGTACCCGGTAGTCCGTGTGTGGATACAGAAAAAGCAATAGAAATAAGTGAATTTGAGAAAAATAGAGAAGAAACTCGAGAAGAAATTATGAAGAAAAAGGAAAAGTTACAAGAGGGTCAGAAGAACTTAGATAGAACTTATGATAGAAATAGAAATGAGGAAAAGTATAAGCCGAATCAAAAGATATATTACTTAGTGCAGAGAAAATCCCGCTTTGATTATCCAGCTAAGCTACAGCAAAAGTTTAGGTTGGGCACGGTCATAGTGCAAGAAGGTCCAGTCACGTACTCGGTCCGCCCCGAGGAAGGAAAGTATAGAAAACCCGTCCGAGTCCATGTTTCCCAAATGAAACCATTTGTTGAAAATGACAGAAGTTTAGCGTAAAGTGTGACGGAAATTTTTTTCTAAAACCATCAAGCAAGGAGGTTTAGTTCTCAGTTTGCGGAGGTGGGCAGTCGTTCCTCTCGCGTGTCAAAAGTACTCCAGCTCCAAAAAAAAATGTTTCTTAAAACAAAAGAATTGAGCATGCAAGATTTTATATTTTTATTTCCCCTGCAAGAGTTTCATTTTTATTTTATTTTTCTGATGAAAAATTTTTTTTTTGAAAAATTTAACACCGTCGACCACATTTTATTTTAAGATATTGCTTAGGTATATAGAAAGAGAGAAGAAGACTTGTTAGTATTAAGAAGCCGGGTCCGGCCAGACCGCAGGCATGGGCCAGGAGTGATCATAAATGTTAATTTATTTTCACTTCCGTCCAAATTTTTTTTTAATGGAACGGTACACGGCGGAAGTGGTGGATAGCTGGAAGAGTCTAGATGAGACGGATTATTTTATACATATAAGTTAGTATAGAAAGACGCCGTTGTTGTTATGGCGACTGTAGGGTAAGAAAAATGGCGGCGACAGTGGAGTATGAAAAACTTACACGTCTCATGAGAAGATTTTTGAAAATTATTTTAGCGGCATTCGGGAGCCTGATTATGCCCGTGCATTTTTGGGTAACAGAAATGTAACCCGAAAGGGTAAATTAAATTGAATTGCATGCTTTAAGGTTAGCTCTAGGAGGAAAAATAATATGTCGAAGAATTACCTCTTGAAAAAAAAGGACATCGTTTCACTCACGGTAACACAACTGATCCAAAATCCATGAGCAGACATAAAATCACCTGCAGCAAGAGAAATGTATACAAATAAACAGTCCATTGGTTTGGTAAATAACAACAAAAAGTCCATTACTTGGTAGTGCGCGGCACTCTGCACGTACACTTGCGAGCTGCGCGTGGCCACGCCGGCGCGCGGCCAAAACGGGAGTTGGAGGGAGGTACGCGGACGACCGGCGAACCAGAGTCGGGTCCGAGAGGACAGTAAAGTGAAGAAAAAATTCAAACAGTTTGGAACACAATAAAAATAATAAGAAGAACCACAGAGAAATAACTTTGGGAAACGCGACGCGAGGACGCACACACGGCGTGCACCTCGGACAACGGCGGCGGGCAGACTGGCCCTCTGGCCGAGAGACACACAGTGGGAAGCGCACTGGAGAATGCGCTGACCCAGCGCGGACGCGCGCTGGGGACGCGAGACGCTGTATCTCTGCACCAGTGACGGTCTGGAAGACGGGGGACCGTCACAATTCGAAGGGAAGGAGTGAATGAGAGGAAATAATAGAGAGAAGGAATATTGCGAGTTCTGGAAATATAGGAGAAGATAGATGAGAAACAAGGATAGGTTAGGAAAAAAATTTATACAATGAAATTTTTTTCTTCATGAATTTTTTTACATAGGAATGCTCTAGATTATTTTTAGGATAGGGAACTGGGAATAGGTTTAGTTTCATAGGTAGGTACTCGTGGGCGAGCCGAGCCGAGTCGTTGAGACCTCGACTCGCCGACGAAGTACAGATAGGATAATGATAGGATAGTTTCTGGTGGGGTGGCACCTTGCTTTCTTTGTTCTAACTCTCCCGTTCTCTTGCAGTGCTGATGCAGCATGTCGTTGTGATCGTGCTGCTGTGCGGCAGCGGCTGGGCAGCAACGATGCGAAGAAACAAGCACCTGGAACTCGAGCCCGACCTGATCCTCAGCTCGGGGGCCATCGTCACCAAGCTGCCTCAAATTCCATATGAGGACCACATGCGGATAACGTTCCAGTTTTCCGCACCGCAAGTTGGAGACAATACCACGTCGCCGTGCAATGAAGGAGCCTGCGACTGGGAGGCGCACCTCGCTGCACTGACCAGCTCAATTGAAAGAACAGTAGACGACGTTAAGGAGACTACAATTCCTCGACAAAAGAGAGGAGTTCTCGCTCTCGCTGGCATGGCCTTACCAACACTGATTGAGAATTTCCCGCGATTGCTCCGGTTTTTCAAATCGGCCACCCAGACAGAACCAAGTCAGGCAGTGGTCAAGTACAATGCTGACATAGCACCTACATCATCCAACTTGCCACAGCGGCTGGAGAAGGCATTCAAAGCACTGAAAGAACAAAGGACCGCGTATGCAGCGTATGACTGTAGGACAGGTGAAGGGAGTGTGGAAGAGCCTCAATCAGAGAATAGCGGCAGTCCTCCGGCTGAACACACTGGATCAGGCTCTCGAAAAGTGTCAGCTCGGGTACTTGTCGGAGAGGCTGGTCCAGCCATTCCACCTGCACGCTGCCATCGAAGAGGCAACGCAGCGAATTTCGAGCGTGGGCGCTCAGCTCATAATTCAAAAACAGTATGTCAGCGCGTACTATAGTGTTAGGGGAGCAACTTGTGTAGCCACAAAAGACAAATTTTTGGTCCATTTTCGCCTCCCAATTATGCGGAAAGGAGACTCACCAAAGCTACTAAATCTGCATCCGGCGCCTTACAAAGTCCGGGACTTAACGTGTTTTATGATATCTGAGCCCCTTCAAATTGCCCTGATTGGGGATAGATATCATTTCTTTCGGGTGGATTTTCGTAAATCGAATGAATTTTGGTGTGCCCTACCCCGGAACAAATTTCCCCTGGAACTCAATCCGTGCTTAGTTCCTCTCTTCCCAGGGGTTGAGTCCACAACCAGCGCGTGTGAGCCTCATTGTAAGCGAAGTGATGCACCGATGGTTACAGAAGCCGGAGAGTCCAGATTTTGGGTTGTTACTCACGGATTCTCTAGAGGTGAGGTGCCCTCTGCAACGACCGGTCGCCCTCAGCAACATCGAGGCGGGAGTCGACATCATTCACCTGCCGTGTGAGTGTTGCTCGGTATGCTCGAATGACACTCGTTGCAGCCAGGATTTTGTGTGACCCATCCTCGAACGGTGACCTAAAAATTTATCGCTCGGTTCCGGTCCAGTGGACCAATCGAGAGGCTCCCAATATACTCGACTTCGCGGCCGAAGAAGAGATAGAAATTTGGGACCATGAGTTGACGGCACACAACGAACGAGAGACCGGGAGAGCCGACCAGGGCTTCCCTGAGTGGGCTATCGACACCCTGGCCGCCATCATCGGAGCGGTTCTCGGCACCATACTGACGGCGCTGACGGCCGTCGCAAGGCGGTGGTGGTCGCAGCGTCACTCCCATCCCCGACGAGTGAACCATCCCCGACGAGAGAACGTTCCGTTGCCGCGGCGTCATTATGTGACGCGGGGCACGACGATGGGAGAACCGCTGCGGCGCCCGCCCCCGCCTCCAACGAGAAATATGGAAACTTGCGATGCTGTGATACTATTGGTGGCGTTCTTATCGATAAAGAAAGCTACCCAGTGAGACCCTGGTTTTGAGATAGGATCTGTGTTACATATGAGTAATGCTGGGCGTTTATCTAAACGTCTTGGCAATGTGTCTGCCGCAAAAACACCTTCAAAGAGAGGAGCGATGTGATTGTCTGATCTCATCATCGTGTCTAACGTGCCACCGTCTAAACCGTCGTCCATGATCAGACGTTATAGTCAACAATTACGTTCCTGTTTTTATCGATTTCGATCATGTTCTGGAACTCAGCATAAATAATGCAGTTGACCGGTGCACCGATCGGAGCCCCAAACTTCACCTCAAGACGAAGTGTCCCTTGTCTCTGGAGATTCCAGTGGGGTTCGTTTGCGGAAAGATCGGGAGAGAGGTCGAAACAGTACAGAGTACTGCCACCAGGGTAATCAGCAAAACTGATGTTGTTTCCCTCGTCCTTCCAATGAATGCCTGTCCCGCAGAAGAGTGTGTTGTACGCTTCCATATACAGCCCATTAGGAAAGTCAGGCGTCACCCTGACGGACAACGCGGAATTGTGGTGGATGCACTGGTTTCCGTCCAACGCGCGTCCACCAAGTTTCAAATTGGACGCGATTTGGATATGACCGTCCGAAAACGCTTCCAAACTGCGTTCTGCCTGTGCCAAACCTATTCAACTGCCACTTCAGCGGCGTCCAGAGGCCGTCCGCGACGTCCGCCTGGTATCCACACATCACATCCAACAGCCATCCTGCTCATCCAACACCACAGCGTTCCCCCCGTCCACGCCATCCATAGGCCATTCTTGGCGTCCCCCCGGCATCCAGGACGCATCCAGGTTATCCACATCCCGTCCCTCGGCCATCCACACCTTCCACACGATACCCATTGCATCCGGGACGCATCCAGCACGCGTCCTGGATATCCAGACCCCGTTCGCCCGCCGTCCGCACCATCCACACGCTATCCATTGCATCCCGGACGCATCCAGCACGCGTCCTGGATATCCAGACCTCGTCCGCCCGCCGTCCGCACCATCCACACGCTATCCATTGCATCCCGGACTCATCCAGAAGCGTGCACAAGGGAAGGGGGGCGACAGCCCCCCCCCCCTTCCCGGCCCTGTGCTTCCTTGGTCTAGCACTCATCCAGAGTATCCAGACCTCAACCGCTCACGGACCGCGCCATCCACACCTTATCCTAGCCGCATTCAGAGTGTTCACACCGCGTCCGCCAGCCGCCGCGTCATCTAAAAGTTATCCATTGCATCCGGAAGGCATCCACCTCACGTCCAGCACTAGCAGATCCAGGAGCAACTCCAAGGGGGCGATGTACCACGCCATCCACATGCGGTCAAGTGCAATTGGGACACCGGAGCGAGGGAGCGGGGGTTTGGGGAGGGGGGTAGGCAACATCGACTGCGGCAACGCACAGCTGCTTGGCGGGCTGGCCTACCCGGAGCTCACAGGCGCTCCGAGGACAGTGCCTGCAAACATCACGGCGGGGTGGGGGGAGGGGGGGGGGGGATACTGTATACTAGCCACTTGTAAACAAGACCAAATAGCACATTTTCCAGTGTAATAAGCCAAGAAAAAATATGCGATCTGTTAGTGTAAATTGGCAAACACTTCCGTAGTCGTTACTAAATAAATAAATTCCAAAACCAATTGACTGATCAAGATTATTGATCCAAAGCATTTTCGCTGATGCCTTCTCGCCAAATGTGCAAATACCCGCATGCAAATACCAAAACAGAATATTTGTTGACAAAACCGAAGGGGAACAGTTCACAACAGGTCACTGTAGACAATAATAGTGGGTAGTCACTAGCTAGGAAAAAATGAGAGAGAAGAAAACATGATCTAGACAAATTTGGAGAAGTGCGCTATGATGCTTCTACTGTTCTCCCAGCATAACACTGTGTCTGGCTCACTACCTACTACTGAGTCGAGTACTGTAGTGCTGCTTTTTGAAAACAAATATAAAGCCAGATCACTGAAGAAGACATCTTCACAGAGTAGTGCAAATTTATACAGGATAGCATTGTAGCCAACAGTTTAATAGTTATTTAAATAAAATGTGATCTGTTCTTTAACTTTCAAACTAGTCCTTTTTTTTAGTACAGTACAAGTGCATGGAATTAAAGAAAACAAAGAGCACATATTATCTTTGTTAACAAGATGATTTCACCATCAAAATGGAACTAAATGGGCTTGTTCTTCACACATTTTGTCATGTGTGTATGGAAGGAAAGGAGAAGCAGTTTGATGGATAAGGAGGTGATTTTTTTTAAATCTGAACAGCAAAGTAATACTTGAATGATATTACTATACACAAGATGAAATTATTTAAAAAGCAATGTCAATGTTAAGCAAAGACAATAGTTGGTTTCGAGAAACACAGAAAATTGTTTAATTAAGATATCTGACTAACTTCTTAAGAAAAATAAATTTATGACAACCTGAAAGAGTGATTGTTTTTAGGACCTAAAATAAACCAATAGTACGAGTCGAATAATCATCAAGTACACTCTGCAATGCTACAAAAATTGAAAATTGAACACAACAAATCTCAAAATTAATTATCAAATTTTATAGTCTGAAACGGCCCTAAGATATCACCGAGGGCTCGAGCCGACACAGCGGAGCGCCCGGACGACAGGGAAGCCGAATGGGTTGCCTACCCTAACGGCGCGCGGGTAGCCCCGCGGCCAGCGCTACGCGCCTAGCGGGCGCGGCGACTGGCCTCGGACTTTGGCCAGAGCTAATGACCGCACATGGCGGTATAAGCGTCACGCGCGAGGCGCCCGCACGCGCGTGAGAGAATGCGGGGACCGGTGGTGCACAGCGCTCCGGCCCGAGTCATGCAGCGCGGGTCATGTACCTGGTTCAAGGTGCATAAGGCGGCCCGCGGCTGCTGAGGCACGGGGGCGGAACACAAAGACAGTCTTGCCTAGAACGAACTACCGAGAGGTTCTCTTGGGGAGAACACGGTCCGCCCGCGGGAGTCTGAGCCGTTGGTCAGGTCGCCGATACGTGTGTTACCGTTGTACGCGAAGTGTATTCATTAATCCCCAAGTATCCCGAGTGCATTAAGCGAGAGGCACACACGTGCGCAGTCGCGAGTATTATAGTTACGAGCACAAGGTACTCGCCCCCGAGCACATCCCTGAGCTACACCCACCACAGGGGGCCTTGATCTTGTGACAAAGAATCGCACCACAAATATTAGCACCACCATGACTTCATAATTTTTCGTGGCAGTCCAACAATATGAATGCCTGACGATGCCCCTTGTTCCTTTTTACCCATAAGCAAACAGCCCAAATTGCTCTACAGGATCACTTGATTTTGATAGTAAAAAATAAACAAAAAAACAGTTCACTGCACAACAACTGGAACAAAAATGTTAAGAATTTAAACTCTGAAAAGAAATTACAGTTAAATTAAGGGAGGAAAAGAACATGCATAAAACAGTTAAATAAAACTAAAGTTCATAAGTTCATAAAATAGTTACCTTTCTAGTTAAATGTCACTGTCTGACCTTGGAAGGCATGACGCTGAAGGCCCTGCCTTTTGGTGACCCTGACGGTTGTTGTACAAAGCCTTGCTTATTTTTGCACGTATTGTGCTCTCCCCCACACTTTCGCAGCGATCCGCTGCCATGTTCTTTAGATCCCGCATAAACTCACTGAGTTTTGCGGGATCAGATATTGCCGAGATACAAGCCTTTTTCTGGCGAAGCAGTCCTTGGTACTCCCTGTCCACTGCGTGCTGATTTATCACGTCTTCAAAAAAGTAATTAAAAAAAAAGAAGGCTGATATAAGAATTGGAAAAATATAGTTGACAACAAAGTTCTGAAAATGGTTTGCACTAGAACCTTTTCTTACCCTTTATTGATTTAATTACGACATTAGGGAATAGTTTTTTTTTGTAAAATCTCCAGGACAGACATTAAGCCAGTATTCAGCTAGCGATTCCCCAAATATCTTCATGCAGAAAGACGTAAACACCCACTGCAGGCCATTGTCCTCATTGAGGATCCTCTGCACCACATCATTGTCCACTGGCTTTCCAGCTCCAAAGTTAGTCTGAGAAGTCCAGTAATCTATATTTATAATCAGTTTGAGAGATTGCAGTCGAACAAAAATTTAACACTACTACATACCACAAAACCATCTTTTGAGCTAGCAGCCACTTTGTAGTTTGATCTGGTATCCACAATGAGAGCTGTAGGACAAAAACATTTCATCACTACATGTTCAATATTTTCTACAAATGTAAAACAAATCTTGTATAAATGTCCTTTGTCAAGAAAATTTGAGGTGAAGAGAAATTAGGATAATATCTGTCTTTGCCTTCATACAAGAAAAATAAGGCAATGGTACAGGTGGCAAACCCTGTGGTGGTTTAAAGAAAAACAAAATTACCTTCCAGCCGTTCCAATTTTTTGTTCGTCTCTTTTAGCTCATCCCAGATCTAATGCAGTGTATGTACACCGACATCCAGTTTAAATAGAAAGGGAAAGAGAAAAAACAACAATGTTAGTATTAGAAAGCCCTTTGGCAGGTGAAACCACACAAATTTACTTTCACATACCATTTTGAGAGTCACCTGGTCATCTTTGACTTTTTTGGGGGTAACCATGGAGCCACCAAATAGATTGTTATCTGTCATTGTCTTGTCCTGTGTCTCATCAACTATATGATAATCAGTGTCCTGTGAATGGACAGTGTCTACATCAAAATTTCTGCAGTCCATTTTCTGCAGTTTTTCCTGAAAAGAAAAACAGTATTTTAGATTATCATCACTTATTTACCGTAACAAAAGAGAGAAACATGTACAAAAAGCTTACAGGTGGAGGAGCCATCGTCCTCTGATGCCTTGGTCCTGCTCATCAGTTTCATAGCCTTTACCTAAAAAAATGAGAAAAAAAGAAGGAAAGAAAAAAGAACACAACGTTGAGACAAGCCTGCCTCCCTCCAAACTACATTACATATAAAATGATAACTTACAGATAGCGCATTAGCAATTTCAATCGATAAGAGGTCCCCATCAGACAGCTCGGGGTTCAGAGTCTGAAATGTGGAAAGGAAATAAGTTGAATGCCAATACCAAGCTGACCATGTAGAAATAGCAGTTAAAAATAGCTCACCTGTCTGGTGCTTCCACTGAGACACTTGGTCTGAGAAAGTGAAAACAAATGTAAATGAGAAGCAAGCCCAAACCAAAGAGCCAGAAGTGAAATGAATGTAAGTATCATAAATAAAGCCCACCTTGGATAGCTCATCCAACACTTGTAGACTCATCGCCGCTTTCCCCTTATTTCTTTGGGACAATTTTGATTTCTGCAACACAACTACCAATGAAGCACTAACTCAACATAGTAGTCATCTCCTTGACTAAATGTAACATTTTACCTTTGCTTCTATCGCACCTTCCTTCTCTTCCTTTGAGGAATACTTTACATACTCTATTTTCGTCACAGCCGACTTAGATGTTGAAGGCTTTTTTACCTTGCCGGAGGAAATTGTACCTTGGAGGCTTTCACGTGAATCTATAAAAATGCAACAATAAAAAAATAATAGCAATAGCATTAATAAGAAGAAGAAAAGAGGATATATCAGGGCTAATTAAATAAAAAATTGTTGTTGTAAATAATGAAAATGGGAAAACAGATTAAAACCCACAAAAATTACAGTAAACCTAAACAGAATGTCTTTGTGATGGATTCCATCCATGTCCGGTTAAACCACCCAGGGATAGCGACCAATTGTTCTGAAACTCTTTTTCTTTCAAGTTTTAGTGAGCTATTCTTCTTAAAGTGAGCAGAATTATTTAAGATCAGCCGGACCTGTCCATGACCCTCTCCGATTTGGCTGATTTTTTGTGGGTGGTTGACCCACCTATGGGGGAGACTCATGCCAAAATATTAGGTCCCGGAAATTTTTTTTTTTTTTTGCTCAAGTTGTAGCTACTCCCTTTTTTAGACTCAAATTTGGATATTTTCTCCTATTTCCAGAGTTTTTGTTCCAGGTGGCTGAAATGTGGAGACCTTGCGTAGAATTGACCAAAGAACAAGAATCTGGCCTTGGATTTGGCCTACGACGAATATTTTCGGATTTATTGACCAAAACACTGAAAATTACCAAAAAAGTCCCAAATCTTGGGGAAATGGCCAAGAATAGTTTTCTTTCACCCGCCGATGGTGCAATGTTGTAGAGAAAGATATAAGGAATCCAATGAGACCTCACCCAGATTTTTAGGACGAACCGTTTAGAATCTGTGTGCCGTCAAAGTTTGATGTTTTTCTGGGAGCGCCAAAAATGACGATTTTTTTTACATCGCGGGTCGACGGCCGATCTACAGGCCTACTTTCAGCTGGACCCTGCCCCCCGAAAAGGGCAGAGGGCGTCAAGAAAGGCAGGAAAAGTACGCCGGAACCACCGATCCTGAGCGCCGTGAAAGTTGAAGGTAGGCAAACCCGCCAAACGGGCTCATTGGTTGGGTTGCCTACCCCGGCGCTTCGACCCCCGCCGCCTCCCCGCTGTCCCTCGCAGGAGGGGAGTTCTCCCCCCGCCCCCTTTCCTCCCTCCTCTCCCCCCCCCCCCCCCCGGGCTCCCCCCTCACCTAGGCCGCCCTCGCTCACCGCCGCTGCAGCCGCAACAGTCCGTTTTGGTGTGAAGTGTGTGAAGCTCGTCTGTTTCTCTACCGCTTGCATCGGTCCTGCTGTCGGACCTTTTGTATTGTAGTCGGGGTCCGACATGGAGTCGTCAGGTGCGTTATTTTTATTGACACCGCACAACTTAGATGTTTTTTTGTTTTATTTTCATTTATTGTGGATCATAACCTATGCTTCCCCTTCCAGATTCAAAAGTGCAGTGCGGTAACCCTTTTAACCGGCATGGCTGGACAATAACCAAGAATTCACGGAAAATTACTGTGAAGGATTTTAAAATTAATTCCAAATTGTCAGTTGGCCTGTACTGGTGTGACAACTGCTGGAAATTTAATTCTCCAGGTTTCTCTGGTATGGGTATTCCTGTGTGGCTACTTTGTTGTCTATTTTTCTTTATTTATGTATGTTAATACCCTGTCCAAATACTGGCTTTTCAGCTAACGCTGGTGCTTCAGGTTCTTCAGAACCTAAATATGTAACAACAATTTTGGAGGGTATTTAGTTATCCCAGTAAAAATATTGTAAAATGTTGTTAGTTTGGGTAGGGTTTTGAGTTTTTCTTTTCTCTATCAGGTCTTGCCATCAAAATTCCTGAGAGTCAAAGTTTACCTTCAATTACCGAAGAAGGAGACCAAACCAAAACCAATGTCTGCTCCAACCCTTACCAACGGCATAACTTTCCAATTTCGAAGAATTTACGGGTTATTTCTACCCGTAATGCACAAAACAATAACAAACTTATTGCTGGCTTGTTCTGGTGTGACTCCTGCCGCAAATATATTTCTGAGAAAGATTCTTCAGGTATGGCGTTTGCTTGTAATCTTTAGTTGCTTGCATTTGGACTGTGTTAAACCAATCTTGGTCTTGCAGAGAAAGATCCTGAGCGCACTTGTTGAGGGCTCGAAATGTCTGATCAATGCTGCAACTCGTTTAAAATTCACTCTGCTTCTGTTAGCAAAGGTCTTCGGCAAATCAATGAATCTGATAAGGCAAGACACTCCTCTTTGACAGTGGGTGTGACACCTGCCGAAAAGTGTGTCCTCTTGGTAAGTTCCTTTTTCTGTTCTTTTTTTTTCGGGGGGGGGGGGGGGCATCTAAAATATCATGGGGACTTGTATTAAAGCACTCTGTTACTTTTCTATTTTTCATTCTTTTTATTATTATAGAATGTGCTAAAGATGATTTAAAGAGCCAAGTTAGTGGTGAAATTTCTCTTAGCCAATCGAGTGGGACCACTGGTTCTCCGTCTTTAAGCCCACAAGTTCAGTCTGAAGCTGCCAATATTAAATTGAAGGCTGTGGGAGTGTCACCTCTAGTGACCACTAAACGCACCACTAGATCACAACAATCTAGAGATAAGGCGGCAAAGAGAAAGGTTGAGGAAGCATCTGCAGTAGTTCAAACAAAAGTGTGCCGTGCCCTGGGATTAGACGAATCAGATGTCGAAACTACCCAAGCAAGAAAGGCTAAGGATCACGACCTTCTTATGGAGCAAATAAAGGCAAAACTTCCATCGGCATCTAAAACTCAACGTTATCAATTACTTTCTCTTGTTCCAACTAGTATGTCTGTGAGAGAAGCCTCTCAGTATTTTGGTGTAGGTAGATCACTTTTTGAAAGGGGCAAGAAAATATACCGAAGAGAACGGGATATTGCCTGTACCTGATTTCACAAGAGCATCAAGCGTTTTGGAATCAACCAGACAGCTAATACTGGAGTATTACTGCGATGATGAAAATTCTAGAATCATGCCAGGTTCAAGAGATTGCGTGAGTATCAGAAAAGGTGTCTATAAACAAAAACAATTAGCCCAAGTGTGTTCCCGTGCTGAAGTGATTGAAATTGCAGCAAATCAAATGTCTACTCTTATTCCGCATGACTTCATTGCGTGCAGCCAGCGAGACTATGTGAAGGCAATGAAAGAAAATATTCCGCTTGACAAAGTTATTGTGGCTATGGATTTCAGCATGAACTTTAACTGTTTAGTACAAGGAGCGGTCCAGTGTTACCATTGGTCTCCTAAACAGGCCACAGTTATTTACTACAAGGACAGCAACAATGAGATTCAACAGAAGAGCATGATGTCACTCTTGTTAAAAAATTCCAGGAAAAATCTGCGAAATGATTAAGAGAAAATTTGCCTCATATCAAGGAAATTGAATATGTGACTGATGGCTGTGCAGGGCAATAAAAGAGCAACGGGGAGCCACTCATTCGTCCCCTGCGGTTTTCGCCCCGAACGAGGTCTGGGCAAATCGTCCCGGCGGGCTCGACACGGATGCTGTGGCCTCACCGGCGTGAGATAGTACAGCTCTCTGTCGGAGACCTGTGCGAACTCCGTCCACGTATTGATGACGTTGCGGTAGGGGCACTCCCTAAACGCTCTGCTGTGACTGCGCGGTGGCGCCGTCGAGTGTATCGCTTTGGAACTGCAATGCGTTGCTTCGCTCATGTTAATGTTTTCATACCCAACCCAGTCGGAAATATTCTGAGCCGAGCGCAAGCGAAAAAGTGGAGCCCGAGGACCGTAATATATTTAATATTTACTAACACGCCGTTTTGTATCTGCTTGATTCGTGCTTGTGATTTTCATTATTCCCGTTGCCAAATAACTCTAAGACTACGTATCGGGTGGCCATCGTCTCCATTGAAGTGAGAAATTAGCGAACGGTAAGTTTGTATTCCGTTGGTGACTCATGAAATTTCAAGTGAGTATTTTAATTTTTCACTGTCTAGTTTTTGTAGTTGTATGGTTGATGGGTGAGTTTCATTCTAATTGCAAGGCTGGAAATTATGTTGATGATCTGTTGTTTTCCTGATCTCCATGGCAAAAGTTTGGTTAGGTTTATTTTGGCAGTTGTGTTCTGTGCCCAAAATTGTTTGTACAATGTACTGCGAGTAGGCTACTGAACCCATTTTGCTGGGCATTCTCTTTTTCAGTGCACGGACCACTTTTTTGACATCTCTGATCATTATTGATGCCGATTTCTGCTTGCTTCTGCAATTTTTTGGGGCAGATAATGTTGATGGTGCGAATAGTATTATTTGAGTGCAAATAAGTGGCCGTCGCAACGGAATACAAACAAACAAACTGCGATGTGATCGAAGTATTTCGGCGAGTAGGCATGGTTTTCGTTCTGTAAATCTCTTGTCCCGAGTGAATGTGAGTATTTTATTCCATCGGCGAGGCCGGACGTCGGATTTGCCTGGTTCTGATGAACGCTATTTAGGTTAGTTGTAGGACAGTTCTTATAATCCACTTTCAATTTGCTCGAGAAAATATCAGACGTAGTGTATGCACAAAATTAGAAGCGGACGGGCTACAAGTAGTCGCCGCGTTTGTGGGGATTGTATAAATGTTGAAAGTCACAGAACGTCTTTGTTTTGAGCTGTCGAGCTTTGTGTTATCTGTAAAAGTCAATTTAGGTTTAAAACGGGTACTGTACGCTGGTGAGGTTATGCGTCGGCTGTATTTTGTCCTCTATGAGTTACTACTTCATACCATTGAATATTTGTAGTACCACTCGGAATCGTGTGTAGGTTAGGCTCCACTGCATTGCTTTAATAGTTTGAGAATGTCATGGTTACTAAATTATTTGGCCCCTGTGTTGTTTCTGTCTCTGATTCATATGCCTTGTTTTTCAGGAGTGGTGAGCACAATTCATTTTCTGGTTCATCCTTGCCAACAATGGATAAAAGGATTGTGTCTGCGGGTAGTTATCAGTGCTGAAAGGGAAGAAAATAATGGACAGATAGTGTGAAATCTTTCGTACCTTCTTGGTAAGTGTTGTGCAAAAGCAATTTTATTTATGGTAATGGTTTCATTGCAAGCTGCTAGATGTGATTACATTCACGTTTGCAAAGTGTGTGCTGGTATACATTTACCAGTATGTCCTTGATGTTTTCAGAGAATTTTTGAGCCTGGAACACCATCTCTGTCAATTATATTGTTTGGAAGTGGCTTGGGCCAATGTCACCGAGCTCCCCATGGTCAGGTTTTCTCATTTTCTTGTCGGCCTCTGTCATACCTTTTCTGCGTTTATTTTTTATGTCTCATCCCTCGTTATCCATAAACTGTCCCCCCCCCCCCCAAACTCCCTCCTTATTACATTTCCAAGTTCCAAATTCACTGCCATGTGTGATGCTCCTGTGGGGTCTCTTGTAGCCAGGGCTAGAATTATCTTGCTCTGATTGCACAGCAAACTCCCACTCTTGCAATATTTTGTTCTTGCGAAGTCCCGCCCTCTGCCTCAACCTCATTTTTCTTTATATTCGAAATATCTCTGCAATATTATACCATATCTAAGTTTTATGTATTTTAAAGGCGCAGTTTATTTTGTGTTTTCATTCCACTACTAACTTCTTTTAGTAGGATGAAGACTGGCCAAGAAATGTTGGTGTGCTCTCAAATTTAAACACTGCAACAGTTACCTCTTAAGAATCATAAGAAGGCAGAACCAGACGAAACTATTCAGGTAAAAAGCTCGTCATTGGCAATAACTTGTATCTTGTTCACATTTATTAAATGCCTCTCATTTCAGTTGAGAAAGGTGAGGTGCAGGTGAGACTGGTGAGACTGGAGCCTGTCTACATGAACCAAGCATCTTGCACTAAAAGTGTACTTATGGCTCTGGACGTGACACACATGGACTACTCCTGATGTAGGTACGTATATGACTGTGACGCTAGCGGCGCTGCGGTGGAGGGGAGCATGTAGGAGGCGGTCGGCATACATTTCTAGTTCAGTGGAGTGCATATACGCCGTTGGTATGTTTGCACTTAAAGGGTTGTTTGATGAATGTAGGGAACGTGTTGCAGGCCGTTGACGCTGGTGGTGCCGGCGGCGCAATGCGGAGCGGAGCGGTCCCACGTCGGGGCCTGGGCTGACATTTCTACTCCGCGTCCGTCGTGCCACTGCTGCCGCCGCCTTGCCGCTGGACGACGGCAGCGAGGTGGTGAATGTTCGGGTCCTCTTCGCCATCCTGGAGCTGCCCTGGGACTTCCTCGTGTCGGGCCGCGGCTCCCGTTTAAGGTGAGTGTCGTCACCCAAACTCGCTTGACGTCGGCGTCGACCTCCCGGACGCCGTGGTAGAGCGGGGTTGTGACTGGTCTCCTGGCCGGCCTCCTGGCCGGCCTCCTGGCTGGGCTCCTGGCCGGGCTCATGACCGGAAAGAGGCAGAGCCCCCTCCTCCCCTTCCTCTCTCGTGGTTGTTGAGGCCCGCCGGGCAGCGCAAGCCGGCCAAGCCGAAGGACGGGCCGAAGACGGTCGAAGGGGCCAACTTCGTGGCCGCGGCCAACCAGGGCCCGCCCGTGAGCAACCCGGTCCCCGCTCAGGTTCACGCGGCGCCGGCGTCCACGCCGTGCTGCGCGCACGCGCACAGTCATGACCATGAAGGGCTTTTCTTTCTATCAGCCGACTCCGCGGTGCCGCCGCCGGACATGGTCGTCGTCGGTGTCCAAGGCCGCGAGCTGCAGTTCCAGCTGGACAACGGCGCCGGCCGCACCATGGTCAGCTACGACACCTACCTGCGCCTGCCGGACTGTCCCCCTCTCCGCCCGATTCCCACCGCGCTCAGGGGGTGGCAGTGGGGTTCAGGTGTCATACAAGGGCTCTTGTCATACTCTCCCCTTGCTTGTAGCTCGCGGCGACGGGCCGAATCTGCTCGGCCGCAATTGGTTCAAGTCGCTGGGTTTTGCCGTCGTCGAGGTCGAGAACGTCGCCCAGGTCCAGGACGGCGCCGACATTCTCCACCTGGTCAGGCAGTACCCCGCCGTGTCTGCGAGAGGGATCGGCCGTTACAACGGGCCCCCTGTCCACGTGCACGTCGACCCAGCGAAGACGCCCAGGTATTACAGCGCGCGCGCCGTCAAGCTGCCCCTCATCCCCAAGATGGAGGAGCAGATCGACGCGTATGTCGCAGAGGGCCTCTGGGTGCCCATCGAGCGCTCAGAGTGGGCCTCTGGTCTGGTCCCGGTGCCCAAACGCGACGGCAGCCTGCGACTCTGCGCCGACTACAAGGCCACTGTGAACCCGGCCATCGACGCGGACCCCTACAAGTCCCCCTCCGTCGACGCCGTCCTGGACGCCCTTGGCGGCGGCCAGTTCTTCGCCGAAGTTGACTTGAAGGAGGCCTACGCCCAGATCCCGGTCGACGACGAGTCGGCCCACATCCTCGCCGTCAACACCATCAAAGGCCTGCACAAGGTGACACGCTTGCCCTTTGGTGTTAAAATCGCTCCCGCAGTGTTCCAGAGAATCATGGACGGTCTGTTCGGAGGCGTCGACGGCGTGGTGGTCTACCAGGACAACATCTATGTCAGGTCGGCGTCCCTCGCGGAGCACCGCCGCCGCCTACATGTTGTCCTCACGAAGCTCAGCGACGCCGGTTTCACCGTCAACGCCGAGAAGTGCACCTGGCTAGCTTCTGAGCTCAACGTCCTCGGGTTCAAGGTCAGCCGGGAAGGAGTGCACCCCCGGGAGGACAAGGTGGACGCCATCAAGAGGGCCCCGGCGCCCAGGAACGTCGCGGAGCTGCAACATGGCTAGGGCTTGTCTCTTTCTACGAGCGTTTTTTCCAGGGGAAGTCGCATGTCCTCGAGCCGCTGCACCGCCTCCTCGACGCCGGCTCAACCTGGAGCTGGGGGCCGCGCGAGCAGCAAGCTCTCGACGCCGTCAAGGAGCTCATCTCCTCCGACGCCGTCCTCGTCCACTACGACCTGAACAAGCCCGTCACCGTCGTGTGCGACGCGTCGCCCCACGGCGTCGGCGCCGTCCTCTGCCACACCATGGTCGGGCCCCGCGCCAAGGAGGAGCGCCCCGTGCGCTTCGCCTCCAGGACGCTGTCGGCCACGGAGCGGCGCTACTCGCAGCTGGACTTGGAGGCCCTGGCGGTCATGTTCGCCGTCAGGAAGTTCAGCCGCTACCTCTATGGTAGGAAATTCCTCATTGTCACGGATCACAAGCCGTTGGTTAGTCTCTTTGACCCAGCCTCGCCGATCGGCGACCACCTGTCCCCGAGGATGACGCGGTGGGCCCTCGCGCTCTCCGCCCTCAAATACCGGATCGTGCACCGGCCCGGCGCCGACATCGGCCACGCCGACTTCTTGTCGCGGCTGCCGCTTCCGTGCCAGGGCGACCACCCAATGTACCCGGAGCCGGCCGGCGTGTTCCTGCTCGAGGCCAAGACCCCGGACATCCTGACCGCCGAGTCCATCGCCGGCGAGTCCGGCAAGGATCCCGTCATCAGGGACGTGATGACGTGGGTCAACAAGGGCTGGCCGAGTGTCGTCCCTCCCGAGGCCGCGCCGTACTTCCAGAAGAGGAACAGCCTGTCAATTCACCGCGGCTGCCTCCTCCAGACGGACCGCGTCGTGGTCCCGCCGTCCCTTCGGGCCCAGGTCCTGGAGCTGGTGCACGCCGCGCACCCCGGCATCGTCGCCAGCAAGGCCATCGCCAGGTCAATCATCTGGTGGCCGAAGTGGTGCACCGACGTCGAGGACACCGTGCGCCGCTGCACCGCCTGCCAGCTGGAGGCCAAGATGCCCCCCAAGAAGCCGTACCGCCCCTGGCCGGCCCCGGAGCGGTGCTGGCAGCGGGTCCATCTTGACTACGCCGGGCCCTTCCTGGGCCACTACTTTCTAATCGCGATCGACGCATTCTCGAAGTGGCCCGTCGTCAAGAGCATGGCAAGCTTGTCGTCGGCCGCGCTCATCTCTGCGCTGCGCGCCATTTTTGCTGATTTTGGTTGCCCCCAGGTCATTGTCACAGACAACGGCGGCAGCTTCATCGCCGCGGACACCAAGGCCTTCCTGGACCGCAACGGCGTGAAGCTGCTACACTCCCCGCCGTGGCACCCCGCCAGCGAGGCAGAGCCCCCTCCTCCCCTTCCTCTCTCGTGGTTGTTTGATGAATGTAGGGAACGTGTTGCAGGCCGTGACGCTGGTGGTGCCGGCGGCGCAATGCGGTGCGGAACGCAAGACCTTTGAATTGTGGTGTGGTGTGGTTTGGTTGAAAGAGCTGCGTTTGCTGTAACATTCAGTGTAAGTATTACTTTGGGCAGTGAGTAATTGAAATGAGTGTTTTTATACTTTGTGCTCTTTTTTTATTATTTCTCTGTTTTTCCTAAGGTTGCACCATTCAACGCTGCACTATCACGTCATGGAGCTCCCAACTTAAGAGGCAGGTTGAAATAGTGTACCTTAGCATTTACATTTCTCCCCAGTTTTTAATGTGAATAGATCGATAAAGTTTCATGTGAAATTTTACCATTTTTTTATCATTTTGTCCTCCCTTTGAAGGAACGTCATGGTTTTCGTGTGATTGTGCTATGGGAATACCAGCACAATGACAGTACTTTTACAGTTTGTGGTACACTCCGTAATTTTCATAAGTTTGCACAATTATTGAGGAGTTTGAGAGGGGCGAAATGAATGCAGTAAAAGTTTTTTACGTGCTTAGTAACGTTGGTGTTCGCAATTGGGAAGGTAGAATGTTACTGCTGTCTTAGATAAAACACTGTTTCTGCATAGGAACAATATTGTTCCCACTGGAGTAGAAACACTGGTGTCTGGGTGTGTGCGCGCGCGCTCGCGTTCATCCCGAGCGGGGGGAATCGCATCACATGCACAATTGTTTTACATTGTACATTATCATCTCCGTTGTGACCTAAATGTGTTTGTATTTCCACACCGTTGTCTTGTAGTCAATTTTAAATGATTATTTATTTTCAGTTTTCACTACATGTACCAATTCTACAATTTCCGGTCTGCCCGTGGGATGGATGTGGAATGGAAAGGAATCAACGGGTGAGAAATGTTTCAGTGAGTAAATTTCATATTATATTTTTTTACAAATATAAAGAAAATTTCATATTATAGTTTTTTACAAATATAAAGAAAATTTCATATTATATTTTTTTACAAATATAAAGAAAGTAACAAATAAAGTAAATGCAGACTTTTGAAGTAACTAACGAAAAAAGCATGTTTAAAGAATTACATGGAATTGCACAGAATTACACATTTGAGGTTGAAGTTTCAGGTTGAAGTTTCAGGTTGTTGTGTCTTTTCCAGCACATGGCTTCGTGGCTGCCGCCGCCGAGTTCGTGGCTGCTGCTGCTGTTGCTGCTGCTGCAAACATGTAAACAGACAATTTTAGGGCTCAATTTGAAACGGAAGGATGCAATTATCAGGTCGTGTACTATTTCCATCATTTGAATACTCTACCTTGCTTTTTTAACCACTTTTTGTGGTTGGTGTTTTTGTGTTTGCGCCTGTTGTTGTATTGTGATCTATTTAATGGTGGTAACGGCAACATCCTGCACAGAAAAATATTTTTATTAGGAAATTGTCATACACGCACTCAAAGAAAAATGCATTGCAATACTATGTGCAAAGGAGATTGTACTCACTGCCTGTCCTCAATGGGCCCCCGGGTCATCCCTAGGGGTACAGCTGGCAGTGCAATGGACCTGTGATAAAGGATTAGAAATTAGATTTCCATTCAGTCGTAATTGTAAGAGTATTTCTAAACTGTTGTAATACTACTTGCATTACAAATATTTAGAGATACTCTTTCAATTTCTCACACCTACACTCACGAGGGGATACTTACTGGCTGTCCAAGTCAGCAAGCCAGTCTTCCTCCAGGGGAGCTGCTGAAGTTGAAGGTGCTGCAGTTGAAGGTCGATCACCTTCAGAATAATCAGCTGGCAGTGCAATGGACCTGTGATAAAGGATTAGAAATTAGATTTCCATTCAGTCGTAATTGTAAGAGTATTTCTAAACTGTTGTAATACTACTTGCATTACAAATATTTAGAGATACTCTTTCAATTTCTCACACCTACACTCACGAGGGGATACTTACTGGCTGTCCAAGTCAGCAAGCCAGTCTTCCTCCAGGGGAGCTGCTGAAGTTGAAGGTGCTGCAGTTGAAGGTCGATCACCTTCAGAATAATCAGCTGGCAGTGCAATGGACCTGTGATAAAGGATTAGAAATTAGATTTCCATTCAGTCGTTATTGTAAGAGTATTGCTAAACTGTTGTAATACTACTTGCATTACAAATATTTAGAGATACTCTTTCAATTTCTCACACCCACACTCACGAGGGGATACTTACTGGCTGTCCAAGTCAGCAAGCCAGTCTTCCTCCAGGGGAGCTGCTGCAGTTGAAGGCGCTGCAGTTGAAAGTGCTGCAGTTGAAAACTCTAGTTCGAAGATCTGATCCTCGTCCTCGCTGTCAACCGGCCCTTGCAGGGGGTCCTCGGCCAGTTGGGCCTCTGTGAGCTCGTAGGGCCTGTAAGCCATTGAAAAAAAAAACGACGAATTAGGTACATTTGTGAACGCTCGCGCCTCCACTCTCCTCCGACTCGCACGCGTGTGCCAGACAAAAAGAAACGTTGCTTCAGGGGATTGATTTGGCGTTGCCTAAATTTACTTACTCAGGCCTCTCCAGGACATCGCCGAATTCGGCCAGCATGGCAAAATGATCTCTGCAGCGGGCCCCGGCCAACATGAGGAAGTTGCGGACGCTGTCATCCTGTGTCAATTGCTCCTGGAGGTCCCATATGTCCTTGTCACAGACGACGCCCCTCGAATTGGGCTTCGTGGCCGTTTTCAATGTTTCTCTCTTCCTTCTCTTGGTCCTTGCCGGCATTCCGGTGTCAATAATGGAGAAATACATGTCTGAGTACTCCTGCTCGGCCTTTCGTATGACGGCTGCAAAAATTACCCAAAAAAAAAAACATTTAGGAAAAGTCGTCAGAGTGTACATGGTACTTGATTTGAACGGAGTAAAGTAATTTACCGTGGAAATTCCAAAAGTACGGGTGGCCGTGATTGCTTAACATCGTGTTAAATTTCCTGTGGAGGGACTCTTCCCCGCTGGTCGTCCACACCTTGCGGCCATGAACTGATAGGTCTTCTGGTGGCAGATTAGGGTTTGCCACCCACTCGGCCTTGAAGTAGGTAAGGAAGTCCACTACTTTGGACGCGATTGGCCCGGGTGGCAGCTTCCCTGCCTCCGCCCATATCGCCTCAAACCCGTCCTTCAGTAGTTCCGGCGGGAGGCGAGGCAGGGCCGCTGCCATCCTCAGGACGAGGCCAGGCCCCAACTGCTTGGGATCCCGGCTGCTCTCATTAAATAGCCCGCCGAGCCCAAGCGTCCTGGCTTTCTTGTGTAGACACTGAAACAAATCGATAAACAGTTAGTGAAATTTGAATAAGACAGTGTGGGATTACGAATATTAAAAATAATGTAATGCTAACCCGATGGAAATGCCACAGGCAACCGTATGTTTTTATTGCGGGAAAAACTTCTTTCCACGCCTTTCGCTGGGCCTTGTCCCAGTCTGTGACCACACTCGTCGCTTTCAGGCCCAGAGCCTTAAGGTGCTCCAGCACCGCTTTGTAAGCGCTGGTTTTTTTAGATGACATAGCCGCAAAAGCCACGGGAATGACCTGCACATTTAAAGGTTGCATCAGTATATTCATTAGCATGACACGGAAGAAAAAACATTGGCGAAAGAAAAAATACGTACGTGGCCAAAAGCGTAGAGAGAGACAATGAACACGTGTCCACATTTGGTGAGATACGGCCTCATTTTATACGTGTCGTCGCTGGCAAGGACGTCGTCCTCTGAGAGGAGCGCCACTAGGCGCTCGCTCGCGAAGAGCAGTGACTCCTCTCCCACGTCCCCCACAAGCCCTTGATAGAAGTTGGTTGTGTCATCAAGGGTGCGACCTGAAATAATTTAAAGCGAGAGGCTTACAACAAAATATCTATGCGACCACACGCGGCGACGAAGCACGATGTACTAAAGCACAGGACTTACAAAGGTACTGGTTCTTTAATTGCTGCAGAATCACGTCCGCCTCTTGAAAAAACCGGGGGTTTCTGGGCCCGTGAGATTTTCTATAGTTTTTGACGTATGTTTCCATTTTCTGGGGCTGAAATAACCGGCGCAGCCCGGGATCCTTGATGCTGCGGACAAAAGTGAATGCTTAATTAAGCAATGCGGTGAAAATGTTCCGTCACAAACTGGATATCTACAGAACGTCTAAAATCGTCCGACTTCAGGCTACAACTACTACTCACTGCGGCCACGGAAAAATATTCAATTCCCGGAAGGACCCAAAACCTCTGCAACGCCCTTTTCCCATGCAAATTTTGCCCCCCCCCCCCAAAAAAAAACCCAAAAAAACAAAAAAAAAACACACAAATATCGTCCTGTAGAATCGAATAATTGACTGAGGAAAAATAGGGGTGGTTTTCATCTAGTTATGGATGTCCTAACACATCCTCAACGCCGGAGCCGAATCTGAGATGGTCGCGGCCAGACCCCTACCTTCTTGAAAAGAATAGCTCTCTAAGTAGTGCGCGATGGGCAACTTTGGACTGAAGAATACCGAGCCCCTGATAGCTGGCCCTCGGCCTCGGCCTTAACTCAAAATAATTTCAAATATGTGATGCAAATAATGTCATTGACACTTGCAGGTATATTCCGAGAAACGGCGGGTGGCGGCCGGTGACGGCAGCTGGGAGAAGCCCATTTAGTTTTACAATGGGGTCGATGGCCCGGGCCAGCCCCTTTTCGTGAAGGATGGACAAATTTCTAAAATTCAATTCTTACAAAGTTAAAACTTATTTAGATGTCTTTAACGCCTAGCGGCAGTGTCGTTTTGTTTTCGAATCGTAATCGTACGATGACTATGAGCCGAGATTCGAACTCCCTCGAGAAGGATCCGGGGGCTGCGGCAGCCAGGACCGGCGGGCCAGGCTCGACGCACGACGAGCTGCAGGCCGCACCGGCCTCGGCGGCGGCGGGGCGGCGGGAGGGGGCAGGGGGGCTTCGCTAGGGGTCGGTCTTTCATTTACCGGGCCTCCCGCGCACGGATTCTCTAGCGCGGCGCAAAGTGCGGTGCAGACCTATTTTCAAACCCTCATTTTAGCCGCATCGTTCGAGATTTCGACTTGGGATTTTGTGACAAGCTACAGAAAGGAACTGCCGAGGGCCTGACAGAAGCGAAATTGTGAAAAACTGCCACCGCTCGTAGTTCTTGGGACGTGAACTTGGCCTATTTTGATCCCTAGATCTAGAGTTTGAGAAATGCTAGAACGATTCTGATTGAACCGACACCGAGCTTGGTCTTTTACTGGGCAGTGCCGAAAATTTGGGACCGATTGATTGAACCGTTTTCGTACAGCGATGTGAAAAGTTTACCTCTGCACGGCGGCGCGCGCGCCCAGCGACGCGGCGGCTGCGGAGTTCGGGCCGCCGTGAAGTTTCCCCTTAATGTCACAACGCGACGAGGCAGATCAAGGTGTCCTGAGGAGACACCACGGCCGGCCCAGCACCCTGGTTCCTGCTGCGTAAGGGGCGGACGGAACCGTCGGGAGGGAGCAGCCAAGGGCGTGGGAGGAGCTCCGCCTGGCGACGGGGAGAGGAAGAGGGCGGCAGAGCGAAAAGGATGAAGGAGGGAGCGCAGCGTTTGCGAGTAGGGGCCCTCCGATCCGCATTGGCATGAGAACCCTATCCTCGTTTGGCAAAACGTTTCTCGGACAGCGCCCGCTGGGCAGGCAATCGCGATCCCGGTACGCACGCGTGTCCCGCGGGCTGGCCTATCTTGGGCATTGCGGGCGCTCCACTTGGCGCATCAGGAATGTGCATAATCTATCTACTCGTAGATGGGACGGCAATTTCGATAGGAAATGGAACCGCGAGCGTTCAAGTCATACAATGCTGTGCGGCGCAAAGCACATTCGCATTGTTTGTGCTATGACACTTGACAACTATTACGCGTTTTCAACTGCCCTGCCGAGTCAAGTATCTCAATACTAAACGTATACATGAGTACGATTTTTTTTTTTATTTTGATGCTTTGAATTATTTGACACTTTGCTCCGTGGTAGAACACCCGTTGCCTCTTCCCCCCCCCCCCCCCCCCCTCCGCTCCGCTCCCCCCTGTTCCCGCCCCGCCCCTCCCCTCTCCGCTCTCCGCTCTCGGGTCACGTGGGCGCCCTCCTCTGACCCCTCCGGTCACGTGGACTCCCTCATCTACGCTGTTGTATGGGTGGCGTGTCTGACTTTCCCTCGTGCGTTAAGTTTTATCAATATTAGGATCGTAATCGTTTTAACTATTTGTGAAATCTCGCAAAATTATCCGATTCGGAAGATCAGATTCAAGTAAGTGCCTACGAAGATATGGATATGCCACTCTGACGGAAGGTACAGGTTAATCGCAAGCGACGGCTACAGGTTAGGAATACCGTGATGGGCACTCGTTCGTATTTGCGCTCGTTAAGTAGTCTGTGCAGTAGTTGCATACACCATGCAACGGAGACAGCAGTGACAATCGGGAATCTATATTGAATAGTAGTAGCATTGGGCGTGGGGTCGCAGACGACCTGCTCGGAAAGGTGTTAGCAGGCGGCAGCAACAGCCCATTACAACCTATACCTATGCTCCCCACCGCACTGTTCGAGCTTCATGCTCATTCTTAGCGGAATATGGCGGTTTTCTTCAATAGAACCTAAAATTACGGTATTTGGTGCGTAAAGCACAAGTAGACGCATGGGGACTTCGTCCTACCCACAGTAATATCATAAAGCAAATAGGTACCGACTTGAAGCTAGAACTTAAGATTTTGGCACTTTTAATTTAATTTCTCCCGCATTTGAGAGGTCCACTTCAATGAAATACCAGCCCAATGTTCCCTTCACTGGTAATCGAGGAATGTGACATCACGTTCCAACGAATGTGACAGGTGTCACATTCCTCGGAATGTAGTATCATATTCGTTGCAGCGTGACTCGGGCGTCTTTCTTACCAGTCACATTAAAACGAATGTGACATCACATTTAAACGAATGTGACAACATTTAAAGGAATGTGACACGTGTCACATTCGTTGGAGCGTGATGTCACATTCCTGGACTACCAGTGTTCGCGCACCCAACATACACATCAAAACATTCATTGGCTGCTCCCCTATTCATCTCGTCCTACTAAGCAAAGGTGCGAAGCACATTTCAAAGTGAGCAGGGGAGCAGAGTTTCACGCCTAGTCAGGGCCGTTTCCGCCCCCTGGGTTTAGCGGGGTCAACAACTGGGGCGCTTTGGTCGACGTGTTCTCCAGTGAGCGCTTGTTGAGTGTGCTCAAGGATACACCTTGCACCACGTGTTCCCCTGTTAAAGGGGAAAAGCTGTCGGCTGTGGAACGGTCGGTGGCGACCGCATGGCAGCCAAACGACAATCGTACTCAATGGGGACGGGGGGCGAGGGGGGGGGGGATATGATATGAACGCGCGAGTTGACTCGCTCCAGTAGCGCCTTTTAGTACGCCCGTAGTACCCCGGTGTAATACCTAAGTCTGTATTTTTCGGTCTCAAAACACCGCAAGTAGAAAGAACGCAAGACACGCACTCGCACTCTCACGGCTACGGCAGCTATGCTAGTCCGTTAAATGATGCGGAATGAGGCGGAAATGAATGTAACGGTCGGTTGTCACCGCGTGGGCTCGCAAAGTGATAGTTATCAACGCTTCTTTCGGGTACACGTGCGTTTTACACAGTGAAAGGATAGGAAAAGAAGGCACTTACTCTGCAGTGTGCTGTTTCATGATGTCCTGAATGCTGCGGTGGCGGTCCTGTTTGATGAGGTCTCTCTTCATGTCGTGGACGCAGCGCAGGTACTGCTCCATATTTTCGTTTGGCACACATTCTGGGCCGTGGCCACCCGCTAGACACTGCGCTTGAAATCGTACGTCTTTGAAGTCTCCGGTGCACGTAGCACGCATGTAGCACCGTTTAAGCGGGTCCTTGTGCCCATAATTCTTGCACTTAAGCGACAGCCTTCCCGACACTAGGGCCTTGTCCACGCGGAATACGTAGCCATCGTGGACCACGACGGTGTGCCCCTTCTGGGAGGGGCACGTCCCCGGCAGCCGCGTGTACACCGGCATGTTCGATGCAAGAGACTGAGCGCAGGCCGAATCGGGGGGGGGGGGGGGGGGGGGGGGGGGGAGGCCGAATCGGACTTTCGATACTCTCGAGAGTTCCCGCACTGTGTCAATGGTCGCAGGAAGGATCGATTAATGATGATCGCATGGGCTCTTCGCGTATGGTAATTTTGACCAATTGTCCTTACCATTTGTACAACACTGGGCTTAAAACTGCGGTGCTGATTGCCAGAAAAATCCCGTCCCTCTCTTTTTTTTGTTGGTTTTTCAGTTTTGTGTTATGCGCTTGAGTTCTTGCCCGTTTTTCTTGCTTGATGGTCAAATTTTCGAACCATACCATCAATTTTGTAATGAATAAATCGTGACGCTTGGTACCGTTTGCGTTTTGTAAATTGTTTTGTTCGTGGCTGCTAATTAATGTATGTCTATCTTTCAGCTATGCTTATTCTACCGTCGTGTATCGTACTGGATTTGGAGATTGTCGACTCGGTGGAATGAAATCGGCTCCATGTATCTACGAGGCTTTGGTGAGTACCACCCTAACTAGAAAATTCATTGCAGTGCAAGTGCGAACGTTCCAAGCAAAAATCTATATTTGGTTTCTGACTTTTTTTGTACCTATCAAAAAGAAAATTGCCCTTCAGGCAAATGATACCGTTTCTGAATCTCGTGCCTGGCTCTGCGTCTTCTGGCCTTTCTTCGCAATTAGAGTATCGGGCTGGAGGCGCTGACGTTATGTTTAAATTATTCATATTGTTTTGAGTCTGTTTAAAAATTAATCTCGGGCTGCTGGGTGGCGCGGGTACTGCTGTCCAATTACAAATTTTAACAATTATTAATTTTTTTTTAAAGACCAGGGCCTACATTTTTTTTTGAAAACAACAAATTTATTCATTTATATATATACAAAGTAACCGTAGCAGTAAATTGATATAATGATTAAGAACATATAAATAAGATGAGATAAAAATAACAATAACATTAACATTTTAAAAAGGCACATTGTCCACTAACTTCCCCAACTCTACCCTGAAACCCTGAAACCCTCGGGTAGTCGTGGCGCCCGCAGCGCCGTCTCCTTGGCACGGAGCATCTCCCTTGCGCAGCCCGCGCCGTTCGCCCGGGCCCTCCCGGTGATGTAGCTCACTGCGGGCCGCGACCCACGCCTTGACTGCCAGCCAATCCGGGAACGTGTGTTCGAAGTCAGGCCGCAACAGCACCGTGGCCTGGACGTGGACACGGCGCCAGATTGGCCGGGACTCGTTGCAGGCCGCCAGCCTGTGCAGCAGCGTGTCCGGGGCCTGGCACGTCGGGCACGCGCTCGTCTCCGAGGCCCGGATGTGGTGGAGCCGCGCTCGCGTATATCGCCACCGCGTCTTGCACGGCGATCCACCACGCGTCGCGCACGTCCTCAGGAATGACGGCCTGGTTCACGTTAGTCCAGACACGTCCCCAGTTGTCACGGGGGGGGGGGGGGGGGGGTCTTGGTCTGGACCCGGGGCTGCGGGGTCGGGTCGGCTGCGACGAGGTGGGCATAGATGGCCTTTATTGCGTCCCTGGCTGAGACCTCCGGCGGCGCCGAGGACGCCGTCGTCCTGGTTGCGTGAAAGGCTCGGAAGTATGCGGCCGCCGGCCACACCTTGGGCCGTGTCGCCCCGAGCGGGAAGGTACGCAGCAGCACCTGGAGCCACTCGCCCGCGAATGAGTCCGGCGTGTCCACCATAATTCCCTGCCACCTCCCGGTGAAAGTGCCAGGCACTTCTCCACCGCGGGGACGCCGAGCCCTCCCAGGGCCCGCGGCGTGCAGGCGACGGCCGTGGGCGGATGAAACATGAGGCCCCGCCACAAGAGGAGACCGATGGCCTTGGTGATGTCGTCGGTGACGCTCTTGGGGGCGGGCAGGACCTGCGCAACATGCCACATCCTGGACAGACCATAGGTGGTCACGTACTTGGCGCGCTCGGTGAGGCCGAGTCCTCGCGGTGCGTTGTCCCGGAGGAGGCCGCGGACGCTGGCCGCGGACGCTGGCCGCCACCGTGCGACAGTTGCCCCGTGTGGCCTCCTTAATGTTGGCCCGGAATACCACGCCGAAGACCTTCAGGGCCTCCACATAGGCGAAGCCGACGTCCTGCCGGTTGCTTGCACGCCAGACTTCTGGACATTGGCGACGAGGCCGGAGACGCGTGCATGGTCGTCCAGGGCAAGGCGCACGGCGGTGGCCTCCGTCGCCTCCATCAGGACGAAGTACACGTCATCGGCGTAGCTGGACACGCGGAGTCAGCCGTTGGCGAGCCGGAGCCCTGCCAGCCGGCGTTCGATGTAGTAGAGGAGCACGGCCAGGACGACGGCGAACAGGAGGCCGCTGAGCGGGCACCCCTGTCGAACCGATCTCTGGACGGGGAAGGCCTCCGTCAGCTCGCCGTTGATGCGCAGCCTCGACGCCGCGCCGCCGTACATGGACCGGAGCACTTCTACAAAATGCGGCGCCACGCCGCGGCGACGGAGCCCTTTGAAGAGGAAATCGTGCGGGACGGCGTCGAACGCGCCGCTGAAGTCAATGGAGAGCACTGCACCGGGCACGCGAGGGGCCCCGCAAGCGCTGATCACGTCGCGCAGATCACACAATGCGCCCGCCATGGTCCGCGCGCCCCCGCCTCGGACCTCGTTGGGGTGGAGAAGCTTGTCGTCCAGCTTACTGAGACGGCGGGCCACAAGCCTAGCCAGCTATTTGGCGTCGACGTCGAGAAGGGTTATCGGCCTGTGTCCTTGACGAGGCGTGGGGCCCCACTCTTGGGCAGGAGGGTGATGACCCCTGCATCATCTCCGCGGGGACAGACCTGTCCGCCCACATGGCGTTCAGGACCTCCGTGAGCGTCTCGCCGGCAACGCTCCATGCGCTCGGATAGAAGTCTCCCGTAGGCCGTCCTCGCCCGGAGATCAGCCGCGGGGGCTCTACTTGAGGGCGAGCAGGGCCTCTTCGCTGGAGTAGGGGCGTCACAGCTGTGCATTGTCCTAGTCCTGGATGGTGGCCTCGGTGAGCTCGGCCGATGTGGCCCAGCGGTCCCCGTCGTCGACCTGGCACCGAAACTTGTCTTTGTAAAAGCTCAGAAAGGTTTCCTGTACCTTGTCCTGCGTGTCGGCGACTGTACCGTCCTTGTTGTCGACCCTGGTGATGTTCTGCTGCCGTACCCTCCTGGCGGCCTTAGCCGTGTGCACCACGCTGACAGGTTCGTCTTGGACGACCGTGTCCAGCGCGGCGCGCGCCCTCACGCTCTCAAGCATAACGGCGTGCACGAGCAGGATCTCGGCCTTGTCCTTGATGAGCGCGGCGTTCTCTGGGGTACGCGGCGATGCAGTGTCCAGATCCTGTTTGGTCCCTCCGTTTTCTCGGATATTTGTGATTACCTCGTGGTCTGGATCGAGCCCCTTCCCTTGTACTCCGCTTTCCATTCAGTAATCTCGGATTATCCTATTCGCTATCCCGTGCACGACGGAGTCCGGTCCCCTTCCTTTGCACTGCTCTTCCGTTTTACTATTCTCGGATTATCCTATTCGTTATCCCGTGCACGACCGAGTCCGGTCCCCTTTGCACTCTTCCGTTTTCCTATTCTTGGATTATCCTATTCGTTGCACGACCGAGTCCGGTCCCCTTTGCACTCTTCCGTTTTCCTATTCTTGGATTATCCTATTCGTTGCACGACCGAGTCCGGTCCCCTTTGCACTCCTCTTCCGTTTTACTATTCTTGGATTATCCTATTCGTCCTATTCGTTATCCCGTGCACGACCGAGTCCGATCCCATTTGCACTCCTCTTCCGTTTTACTATTCTAGGATTATCCTATTCGTTATCTCGTGCAGGAGTGGGTCCGGGCTGCTTTTCTTGTACTTCACTTGCCCAGGACGCCGTCGTCGATTATCACAGAGCTGTGCCTGCCTATTATGATCACTCTTGTATGATTTGTCGCGTTCGGGATCGACTTCTGTTGCGCCAGCCCCCCCCCCCCCCCCCCCCCTCCGCACTCCGCATCTCCGCGAAGGCCTCGGCGCGGCCCGCTACCAAGTCCCACCAGCCCTCCTGTCCCTGTCGCTTTGCGCCAGGGTGTGCACGCCTGTCTCCTGTGGGGCAGTCCATGGCGTCGGTCTCGTGGGCTGCTTGTATGCAGCACATCGCGGGCGGCCTCGAACCACGAGCTGCGCGCCTTGATGATCAGCACCTTGTGGTGCACGCGCCGCCAGACGGTGGCCTAGTCTGCGGCTTAGTCTACGGCCGTTCGAGGACCTTGGCTTGCCTCACCGCCGCGAAGTGCTTCACGCAGGCGGGCGGGGCGGCGACGTCGCCGTCGTACATAGCGCCGCTGATGCTCCTCCAAGCCACGCGCCGGTGCGCGCCGCCGTCACCCACCGGGTCGTGTTAGGCCCGCAACGCCGCGCGACTTGGGCTGCGTCATGATGTCGAGTCACGCGGCACGCGCCTTGCGGGTGTCCGCGGCGTGCCCGGCGGGGAGCGGCACCCTCTGTGACAAGCTTCAGCTCCTTAAGTCGGGCTGTGCCCCCCCCCCCCCCCCCCCCCCCCCCCCGCTGGCCAGTTGCCTGCGACGAGCCGGCTGGCTCTTGCCGTGAAGGTGATCCTGCTCGTCTCGTGACCCACTCGTACTATACATGACCGTCTCGCCCGCCCCGTCTACATCTTCCGCACCTCCCAATGTAGACCCATTTCACGGTGTTAAACGCTCTGCAACGGCCCGCTTATTTCGGGCGCTACCTGCGCACCTGCGTCGCGTGCGGCAGAATGTCCTGTCGTCCGGTCATCTGGGTCAGCCCCCGCGCCTTGATTCGGGACCCCCCGCCAATGTTTACCAGCGTCACTGGCCTCAAGTTTCTCAGCCTGAAGCGCTTTTCCTTGCACACCACTTCCGCTTCGGACATTTCTGAATACTTTATCAGCGCATCTCCGCCGACAAGACCCCCCTCACCCCACGGACCCGATTTCCTCCAACTGTGGCACGCGAGGAAATCAGCCGGCTCTCCACGGACGACATCGCTCTCCATTGCAAGAAAACGTCAACAACTTCTTCTGCCTCAACAAGAACATCAAGAAACGCCGTAACAAGATCGTCAATTTCATCACAAATTCAGTGAGTCTGGCTTTTGCCCCACCCCAAGTGACCATATGTCTGCCTCCCGCTGCGCCTCTCGTCACTTTGACCCCTCGGACATCACGCCCCGTCACCTGTCGGTCACATTGCTCCACCGGATCGGACTTCCCCCAAATGTGGCCGTACAGGCGGACAGTCACGCCGGAATCGCCCAGAAATCCGGCACACACCGCCTTCTGCAGACCACCGCTTCAGTCTCCATCACCTCGCCGCAACGCAGCCCCTCGACATCCGTCATGGCCAAGATCGACAAGATGCTGGAGACTCGTGCGGTGCCTCTGGCAACCACCGCCCCGCCCTCCTCCGGTGAGTCTCTCCCAAACACTGTGTCCGACACGACTGCAGGACACGGAACGGACCTCCCCGGCCCCGGTCACGGGCGCGGCAACGTGCGCGGCGACATCGGCAGTGTCCACGACGACGGCAACGTCCCCGACGACGGTGACCCCCGCGACGACGACGGCAAGGTCAACGGCACCACGTCACCCCAGCCCTCTTCCTCATCATGCACCCCCGCGGTTTCTACGGCACCGACATGTGAGTCTCGGGAAACCAGGTCATGCTGACACGGCGACGCGCGTCGGCTGCACTCGGTCACCGCTCCCGCGGCTGCAGGCTACCCGCGCCCTCGACTCCGGCTGACCAGGCAGTTTGCACCCGCGGCGCTCCCAAACCAACTCACAACAGAAACCAGCGTTTTCCACCTCACAGGTGCCCCCACCTACCGCCCCACAGATGTTGTTAGGCATTCAAAGAAAAATTTTGTTTTCAAGAGACCGGCATAGCTTCGGCTAAAGAGTCCTAAAAATATCTATGCATATATTCATATATTCAAAAAAAAAAGCGCTTTAAAGAGGGAGGGCTTAAAAAGCATGCAAAAAAATACAAGGATCCAAAAGGCAATTTTAATTTTAGGACGTCCATAAAATAACTTATAAGTTCATTTAAGGCTAATTGTAATTCAAACCCTAAAATAATTTAATTTTAAATTCCACCTTAGTCATACATTTTAAATAAGTTAGCATAAGGATGCGCATCATAAAAGTAAGGCCTAGGCTAGAATTTTCCTTCAATTATGTATATTGTTTCATTTTTTTTTTTTTTTGCTCTCATACTCTTCTCTCTCCTTATTTCTTCGTTTCTGGCTCCTTCTTCGTTCTGTCTCTGCACCGCCCTGCACTTCACTAACCCCACTGGTGTGTTTAGCATCCTCACGGTCGTCATGATTGTCCTGAGCCTGCCCACAGCATTCGACCTCGACAATGCGGCCGACGTCGCCCCCGGATGACACCACCCCGTCAACAGACTACACGACGACGAGCTCTGCGGCACTCCTGAACTGAGTAGGGGGTGCCAAAGTGCGAGAAGCCGCCGGTGACGGCGCTACGACGGGGAGGACGCTGATCGGGGCGTCCATCCGGCGCCAAACGTCACGACGGCGTTCCACGATCGCGAGGCCTCCACCACCAACGTGGGCGTTGGCAGCCCTACGCCCCCCTGCCGAGCAGTTCCGCCAGCGTGCCTCCGTTCTGGCCGGGCCGCCGCCCTTCGGCCGGCTGGACCGCACCACCCGAGTCAGCAGGACGACGGCGCTACGGACGCCACCGCCACGCCCCACTACGACTACGATTCAACCAGATCTTCACAGCCGCCACCCAACCTCGAGATCGTCGTAGACTACGAGAGCTACTCTTCAGTTTTCTTTATTTGAAATAAAACGTTCTCAATTTTTTCATTCACCGTTCGCAATGTCGCGGAAATTTAAATACCGATGTAATTTTTTTTTTCACGGCTTATTGTGTTTTTTGTTGTCTGTTGCCCCCTTGCCCTCACTCAACGCAGCGTTCGTAAACACAACTCATTTTTTTTTTCTTTTCCAAATTAATTTCAATCACTTTCATTTTATTATTTTACTTTTTTAACTCCAATTTTTCTTTTAACTTTCAAGCAAACTGGGCACAGAGTGCAGGCTGGGTCATGTTAGCATGTACCCTCCAAATTAACCCCAATTTTCGGCACACACTCCTAAATTCAAGTTTGGACAGATGTGAGGACACATCTTTTTTGTCCTGGGTCATGTTAGCACCCATAGCCTAGTTTTGGGGACACAGCCCGCACTGCGCGCCCAGTTTTGCAAACCACGCATTCTGACCGTCGCGAAGCGCCGCGCCTAAGTAGCACAGCGAGCCCTCGGGCGGCTCGCGGCGCGGAGCGACGGGCAGATGCGACTGGACTCCAACCAAGAACGGACGCTCCGGTGGGTGAGTGCAGGGCGGACACACTTCTACCAACTTAGCCGTGCCTTTCTTAGTCTCAATATACTAATCGAAACTGAACCACCTTGATTATTCCCTTCTTCATTCTCCTTTTCGTAACATGGTGAATCGGCCTTTTAAGAACATTTTCTCTTCGGTCCTGCCCGCTAGGTTAGGCTAGTTTGTGTCTTGCCCTGCCTCTCCGAGTTTTAGCCTTCCTCACAAGATCGGCGCCCCTGCTTAGTGGCAAAGCAGCGCATCTCCGCCGACAAGACCCCCCTCACCCCACGGACCCGATTTCCTCCAATTGTGGCACGCGAGGAAATCAGCCGGCTCTCCACGGACGACATCGCTCTCCATTGCAAGAAAACGTCAACAACTTCTTCTGCCTCAACAAGAACATCAAGAAACGCCGTAACAAGATCGTCAATTTCATCACAAATTCAGTGAGTCTGGCTTTTGCCCCACCCCAAGTGACCATATGTCTGCCTCCCGCTGCGCCTCTCGTCACTTTGACCCCTCGGACATCACGCCCCGTCACCTGTCGGTCACATTGCTCCACCGGATCGGACTTCCCCCAAATGTGGCCGTACAGGCGGACAGTCACGCCGGAATCGCCCAGAAATCCGGCACACACCGCCTTCTGCAGACCACCGCTTCAGTCTCCATCACCTCGCCGCAACGCAGCCCCTCGACATCCGTCATGGCCAAGATCGACAAGATGCTGGAGACTCGTGCGGTGCCTCTGGCAACCACCGCCCCGCCCTCCTCCGGTGAGTCTCTCCCAAACACTGTGTCCGACACGACTGCAGGACACGGAACGGACCTCCCCGGCCCCGGTCACGGGCGCGGCA